>JACSVZ010000026.1:1645113-2068631 GCA_014706295.1 Lycocorax pyrrhopterus obiensis | reverse complement strand
CTAGATATCTCCGCATTGTCTTGTCCCAAATCCCTCTCTCATCAGGCACTTGATGCAGTAGAAAGGGGGAACACGCTCGGGCTCCGGCAAACAAATCCCAGGATCTGCAATTAGTTCATTTTCTGCAACTGGTTGCCTCCAAACTGAGCCAAAGCTGCTCCTCAGCCTTCCCACGGCGTTTGCTGCATCCAGGGGAGGTCCTGTCCGAGGGAGAGGTCCTGTCCGAGGGAGAGGCTCTGTGGGGCAGGGCAGGTGGTGAGGACTGCCTGCCCAGGGCCTGGCACCCTGGAGCAGCAGGAACGTAATGAAGTTGGTCCTTTGGCTGCATCTCTGACAGAGATCAATATGTTTTAATTATAGAATCACAGGAAAGAAGATGAATGTACTCAGGGTCGCTTAATCCAGCCCAGTGACACAGCAGGATCGGGTCTGCCAGTAATTTCTAAAATCTCTTTAAGCAGCCGAGGTTGCAGCGTTCTCCTGTTCCAGCCCTGTCTGAGCACTCCTCCCAGCTCTGCCTCTCCCTGCTCTTTGATGCCTTGCTCCACTTCAATTCCTCTTACCCACTGTGACCTCTGAGATCAGATCATTCCTCTTCTCCTGATGCACGCAGGGACCTCCCCTCGGTCCTTCCACTCCAGACCAGCTTCCAGACAGTTGCATCCCAGATATGTTAATTTTCCCTCCTCGGCTGTGTTCCTGAAAGCTGGATCTTTTCCCCCCGCTTCTCTGAACTCCCTTATCAATCCACCTCTTCCCTGACTGTCTCCTGGGATTCCCCAAAGTTCCTTTGGAGCTTCAGGATGGAGCCATCCCCTTCCTGCTGCCTTCCAAGGAAAGCCTGGAGTTGCACCTGATTGCAGCTGATTGACTCTGGTTGCTGTCACATCCGCAAAAGCCCCTCTGGGTCAGACTTTTCTGAAAATATCGGGGGTTTTGGGGGTTTGGGAGCCCCGAGTGGGGGTCGGGGGGGGGTCTGCAGTGGCGGAGCGAGGCCGCCAGGGGGCGGGGGAGGCTCAGGAATGAGCCCCGGTGACACCCGCGAGTCCCCCCGGGGCCCGGGACGGGACCGCAACGGGCACCCAGTGCCACCCCTGCCACGGCACTGTCACCTCCCACAGCCCGGGCACCCAGTGCCACCCCTGCCACGGCAGGGTCACTTCCCACAGCCCGGGCACCCAGTGCCACCCCCGCCATGGGCAGGGACACATCCCACAGCCTGGGCACCCAGTGCCACCCCTGCCACGGCAGGGTCACCTCCCACAGCCCGGGCACCCAGTGCCACCCCCGGCATGGCAGGGGCACCTCCCACAGCCCGGGCACCCAGTGCCACCCCCGGCATGGGCAGGGACACCTCCCACAGCCCGGGCACCCAGTGCCACCCCCGGCATGGCAGGGACACCTCCCACAGCCCGGGCACCCAGTGCCACCCCCGCCATGGGCAGGGACACATCCCACAGCCTGGGCACCCAGTGCCACCCCTGCCACGGCAGGGTCACCTCCCACAGCCCGGGCACCCAGTGCCACCCCCGGCATGGCAGGGGCACCTCCCACAGCCCGGGCACCCAGTGCCACCCCCGGCATGGCAGGGGCACCTCCCACAGCCCGGGCACCCAGTGCCACCCCCGGCACGGCAGGGTCACCTCCCACAGCCCGGGGGGCTCCAAGCCCCGTCCAGCCTGGCCTGGGACACCTCCAGGGATGGAGTGGCCCCAGCCCGTTCCGTGTGACATTCCCGTGTTTCACCTAAGGACGAGCGGCACCGCTCAGGGACCGTCTCTGCCACCTGCGCGCTGCGGGCAGGTCCCCAAACGCGGCACTTTGCCCTCCCGAGCCCGGCTTATCCCGGCTGCAAAGTCTGGAGAGGAGGTGGGTGGATATTCCTGTGAGACACCAGAGCAGCTGTGGCTGCCCCTGGATTCCTGGCAGTGTCCAAGGCCAGGCTGGACGGGGATTGGAGCAGCCTGGGATGGTGGAAGGTGTCCCTGCCCATGGCAGGAGCTGGAAATGGATGGGATTTAAGGTCCCTTCCAACCCAAACCATTCCACAGTTCAATGATATTCTTGCCTCACCTGCAGTGGGCTTTAAAGGACACTTCTTCCCAAAACTCTGAGCTGGCTGCACACTCCGCTGGCGGAGCCCGCCAGGCCCTCCCTGGGACATAACCACGAGCTGCATCCTCAGCACATCCACACAGAGCAGCCCCTCACCCTCACCCGGGCTCTGCAGGGACGGGAGGCTGCGGGGAATGGATCCTCAACAATCCTGAGTGGGGGAGACACCAGGATAAGACACAAGGGGGGGACTCTCAGAATAAAGTGGAGAAAGATGGCTCAGGAGAGAGCAGGAGCAGTGAGGGGGGGGGAAAGCAGGGCTGGGAGAGGCAGGCAGAGCCGGGACCCCACACTGGGTGTGGAGGGGCTGCCGGACACGCTGGACCCTCGCTCGGAGAGCCGGCCACGGGCTGTGGGCTCGGCTCTGGAGGAGAAGAGGCCCCACAGCAGCAGCTTAGCGAGGGGCCTGGTGTTTGGTCTGTTCCACATCAATGGGGCGTCCAGCTGTGGCTGAGGATGAAAGCAAGCGAGAGAGAGAGGATTAAAGGCTCCCAGGGTCTCCTCTAACCCGCCTAAGACTCGCCGAGAGGGCAGTGTGCGGCTTCAGGAAGGCTTCTTCATATGGAAAATATTATGGGAGGGAGAGAAAGAGGAGGGGGAAGGGAGCAGGGAGAGAGGGAGACTGTCCAGAGACTGCTGGGGGAGGACTGACCACTAAAAGGCTTTTGGAGGCTGGGCCTGAGCCCCAGGAGAAAGTGCTGAGCTCTGCTGCTGGGGCACAGGTGAGATGAGTTTGGGAGGCCTGGAGACGGGAGAGACACGGCAGCAGGAAAAGAAAGGGATGAGAGGAGAGGGCAAGTGGAGAATGGGAGCGAGGAGGCCGGCAAAGGGAGGAGAGAGGGGAGACAGGGCAGGGGAGGTGGTGAAAGGCGGGCTGGGGGCCGGGAGGGGAGCGGGAGGTGGTGACAGGCGGCTCTCTGCTCCCTGCTGGGGCCGCCAGGTGGGAGCCCCCGCCCGCCTCCCTGCTCCCAGGAATGCCTGGGATGGGGAACAGATCGCTACCAGGAGCGAGGCATTCCGCACCGAGCACCAGCGAGTTTCCAGGGAAAGGTTTCCTGTCAGCAGGGCCGGGGGTGTGGAGCCCTCGTGCCTCTGGGGCACGATAATCCCGGGAGTTAACACCCAGCCCTGGTTATGGCCGGGATGAGGGACCTTTCCTGCCTCCTCTTCTGGCTGCCACCGTTTCCCTGCTCCCATTCCCGGGATTTTCTGCTTCTGCCACGTGTGGCATTCCCGGTCTCGTATCAGCCCTTCCTCCCCCCACTGCCTCCCACCGCTGAGATCTCCCCGGCATCCACAGGCTCCCACTCCACTTCCACGCTTGATTTATCCTGAAGGACCTTCCTCGCCCTCATTCCCAGGGGTGTGAGCACGCAGGGCACTGGGGGAGGGCAGGCTGTCCTTCCCTCGTGCTCACACCGGGGTGGGTGTCCAGCACCCAAATCTGCAGCAGTTCCCCGCACTGGGAGATTTGGGCTGAAAAACACGGCTTTTCCAGTTCCAACCCCATGCCAGGGACACCTTCCACTATCCCAGGGTGCTCCAGCCTGGCCTTGGACACTTCCAGGGATCCAGGGGCAGCCACAGCTTCTCTGGGCACCCTGTGCCAGGGCCTGCCCACCCTCACAGAGAGGAATTTCCAACCTGGCCTGGGTTGCCGTGTTCTTGGCAATCGCTGCAGCAGCTGAGGACATTCCAGATGGTCCAGAAATTCAAAATGCAGAGCTGGGAGATGTGCCCTGAGTCCCCAGTATGGACACACCTGCCAGGTGTGGGAATTCCTGTGACCACAAATGTCCTGGTGACTCCTCATGGAATGAGGATTTTGACAGGAGGGAGATCACTTCTCCCTCCTCCCTCATTGCCGAGTCTCTGCTGCAGCGTCTGAGGAAACTCAGACAAAAGTCTCAAGGTCTGAAGTGTCAGAGGAGCAGCCACCCCAAAGGTGCTGCTGGGTTTCGGGACAGCAGCTTCGCTCTGATCCCGTTTGGGCACTCGGCTGAACCCCACCCCGGCTCCCCCAACATCCCAAAGCTGAGTCTCTTCCCCACTTTTCCTAAATAGCTGGCAAAGCGTTTTGCCCCCTTCCCTCGCCCAGCGGGGCACAAATCCCTTTGCCCCCAGCCTGGAACTCTGCCTTCCTGTCCCTCCCTTCCCGGCCTTCCTGGGAAGCCAGCGTGGATGCGGTGCTGCCGGCTTGCCTGTCTGAGCTGCTTAGTTAAGAATAATAAACAAATTCCTAAATGGAAGGATATTCTTTAAACCTGCCTTGTGCTGCCTGCCAGGGAATGCAGAGCCCACCTCCTGTCCCCCTGCAGCCGCGGCTCCAGGCTCTCCTGAAACCTGAGCTGCTTCGCTGTGGAGCTGCACCGTGGCCTCTGCGTGCACCTTCCCCCCTGACCCCGTCTGGATTCTCCTGTCCTTTTCCTGACACGCTCCCAGCGAGCTCCCGGCTCGCACAGACCCCACCGAGGGGCTCGCCGTGCCCACCCCGCAGCTGGCACGCGATGGGGTTACACAAGGAATCGTGGAATGGTTTGGGTTGGAGGGACCTTAAAGATCACCCAGTGCCACCCCTGCCAGGGCAGGGACACCTTCCACCATCCCAGGGTGCTCCAAGCCCCGTCCAACCCAACCTTGGACACTTCCAGGGATCCAGGAGCAGCCACAGCTTCTCTGGGAATTCCATCCCAGCCCCTCCCCAACCTCCCAGGGAACAATTCCTTCCCAATATCCCATCTGACCCTGCCCTCTGTCCCATTGTCCCATTGTCCCACTGTCCTTTCCATTGTCAGAATCCCTCTGGAAGCACAGAGCCCTTCCTGGGCTCCCCTGTGCTGCTTCCCCACTCCGCTCTCCGCAGCTCCTCTGACACCGGGATGTCTTTCCCTGCCTCCCATGTTGCTCCTGCACATTTTATTGATGCACACAGGGATCTTCTCCCACCTTGTCCTGCTCGTTCCCCCCTCCCAGCTCTCGCAGCTTCCCAGCTTTCCTTCTCGGTGGCCCATTTTCCTCATCCCGGCGCTCCCAGCCCACAGGAAGCCGATGTCAGTTGGAGGCTGAGCAGTCCCTGGGACCCTCTGGCCCTGCCACACTTTTCAACCCACTTCTCATTTTTCTTCTTCTCCTCCTGTAATTTATTGTTTTCAGCTCTCCTCCTCCTCAGTTCCTGCTGAAGGGAACTCATCCCCTGCCTCTTCCCTGTGTTTTCATCTCGAGAAACAGGGAAAAACCCATTTTGCTCTTTCCCCAGCTCCAATTCCCCTTCCACCCCCACACCCTCCCACCTCCCTTCCCAGCCCTGAAACCTTTCCCTGGTAGTGTTGCTGTAACTGTTCAATTAAAGGAGCAATTACAAAATCAATCAAACCAGAGCAGAGCCGTGTGCCGAGGGGGGACTGGCTGGGGACGGGGACGGGGATGGGGATGGAGCCCGGCCCAGCCCGAGGCAGCTCCGCTCCCGTTGTGGGGACACTGAGGACAAGGTGGCACTGGCACCACCAGCCTCACACCCCCTGCGCAATTCCCCTCCCGAGAAAATCCTGGAAGAGCTGCTGGTGCTACCCCACGGTGTGGATCGGCCATTCCATGATTGAACAGGATCAATCCACACGTGGATGGGTTCATCTGCGATTTCCCGGGGTTTCTCCTGCTGATTGCCTCTCCCCTTTGGATGGGTGTTCCTGCAATCACTGTGTCCCCTTTGTCACGCGCTGTTCTCTCACCAGGTGACACCCGCAGTGTCCCACTCCCCACTGTCCCTCTTTCCTCGGAGCCACATCTGTGACTTTCACTGCTGGAATTCCCTTCCACCACCTGCAGCCCTCTTGGTGCTGTCACAGCCAGCCTGTCCCTGACAGAGAGGGATAAATCCTTCCAAACTCATCCCAAACAAGGGAAGATGAGCTCGAGAATGGGTTGGATGAAGAGGAAGTTGTGCAAAGCAAACGAGTTTGGGTTCATCTGTGGGCAGAACCCTGGCAGCTTTCCAGTGGCACCAGGAATTCACATGGATTTTTCCAAGGAGACCCAGATCCTGCTCCTGGTTTCACCAGGGAAGCTCCCATCACCGCCTCATCCCAAAGGCCGAGGCAACCTGAGGAGAATTGGGGATGGAAAGGATGGGAAAGGCTTTCTTGTCCTCTTAGGAAGACATCCATGGAAGGAACAGCTCCCGGGAGCCCTTTCCCCCGGGATGATCCATCAGGAGCACGCCTTGGTCTGGCTGCTGCGTTCTGGGCCTGCTCTCCAAGGAAGACCCCTCCGGATGGAAGGGAAGCGGGACTGGAGCCATTTCATGAGGAGCTCCCATCGCAGACTCACCCCTGATTCTGCACAGTCAGAGAAGCAGCATCCCAAAGGCTTTTATCATTCCTTTCCGAGCAGGAATCTGGCAGCGTTCCTGGGGCAGGAGTCCAGTTTGGCTCTCATTTGCAGTGAGCAATCCTGAAAGGCCGGTCACCCTGCGGGTCCCATGGACTCAGGGCTGTGCTGACCCTTCCCAGTGTGGCAGGAGGGACAAATCCCTTTGCCAGGATGCTTTCAGGAGATCCCCATCCCTGTTTTTTTATTAGTTTGGTCATTCCCAGCTCACCAGAGTTCGATATCTATTAAATATTGAAGATAAGCACACAACTTCCCCCTGTTCCCAAGCTCCCATGTCTGACATTCAGTGCTGCTGCAAAGCTCCTCGATTTCCCCACCCACTTGGAAACAACAGGATGGAGAGGGCTGGAAAGGCAGGAATTTGGCACAGGGGTGAGGTGATTTTCCTGCCATTTATCTGCCTGGTTCCAGGTTATCTCGGATTGTGCTGATACCACTCGGGGTGGATTTACTGGGTGTGCCCACAGCCTTGCTGTTTGTATAAATCCAAGGAAATCAGGGGCTGTTTCCAAGCACTTCAAAGCCTGAAACACCAGCCCAGCTGTGCAGCCCCTGTGCAGGTGATCCCAGGCTGCAGGTGCTGCTGGATTGGGACTATTGGATCGTCAATAATTCGGGAAGATCCCCAAGGCTGAGTCCTTTGGCTCTCAGTCCCAAGCAGATTTTAGCTGGTGACTTTCAGACGGGTCCCCTCCCTGGCAGCCTTTGGTTGGAAGGATCAGCTGAGAGCCTGGAGGAGATTCCCGTTTTTGCTGGTGGGTTTGGGACCCAAGTGCCTGGGAGAAGGATCATTATGGGAATGATCTCCAATGCTAAGTGGGGCAGGGAGGGATGTTAATTTGGTTCTGTTTTGTTATTTTTGCAAGCCTTTTGTCCCAAAGTCACAAACCTGTCACCCACAGCTCTGCCTGTCCCTGGCTGTGCAGGACCATCCACCGAGGCACGGCTGGGAAGGAGCAGATCCCAGTTTAGGAGGAGGAAAACCCACCTGGCTCCTCGAACGAGCAGCAGATAGAGACTCCAAATTCTCTGCTGGGCTGAGAGCCCTCCCAGTTCCAGTTCCCAGTTTGCTGCGGTGGGATGCAGGTGGATAACGGACCTGAACTCGCTCCCACTTGGTTTCTGCCAGGTGGGAAAACATCTCCAGGGAATTGACTCATGATTTGGGGGGGTCTCGCTCCTGACTTGCAGCACGATGAATAATGGGATTTTTTTTTACAGCGAGGCCCTGGCACAGGGTGCCCAGAGAAGCTGTGGCTGCCCCTGGATCCCTGGAAGTGCCCAAGGTCAGGTTGGACGGGGCTTGGAGCACCCTGGGACAGTGGAAGTCCATGGCAGGGGTGGGGTGAGATCTTTAAGATCCCCCAACCCAACCCAACCCAACCCAACCCACGATTCCATAAAATCCCGTGCTAACAGATCCCAGCCTGGTACTCCTGCAGCTCCCAGGCTTTGCTCCCTGTGCAGTGACAGGGGGTGTGTGGGGACACGGCCACGTGCCCGGCTGGTGGCACCACGGGCGAGTGTCCAGCTGCCCGTTTGCCGTCTATATTTGGTCAAAAAATGACTGGGAATTGTTTGTTTGTGGCTCCTTGGAAACCCCCCTGTGGAAATGGCTCCTTTTGTTTGGTTACTTGGGGAAAAATATTTCCCTCTCCTTCTTTCACTGTTTTGAAACCTGAAAAAAGGCAAGGTTTAAAGAGCCCAGGGATCTCCTGGAGTGTCACCAGGCTCTGCCCGTGGCTCCGTGGGCTCCGTCTGTCCCCGACACTCTGCTCCACCTTCCCGCACACCCTGACAATGGAAACACCATTTAAATGTCCTCCAAGTTTCTCTTCCCATTGAAAGAGGGGATTTATTCCCTTTTTTTTTTTTTTTTGTAATCAGAATTAATGTGATTCTAATGTGTTCCTTTTGATCTTCAGGGGATTTTTTACACTGATGATCCCTAATTTTGAAATTTTTTTCCTCCCTCTCTCTTTCCTCTTTTTTCTTTCTTTTTTTTTTTTTTTTGGTTTTAATTGTTTTAAAAAGCTTTAGCGAAAAGAGGGGAGAGAAAAAAAAAAAAAACCTCATCCTCCTTCTTTGGCACATCTTTAACCTTTAAGTACCTCTGGAAAAAAAATGTTTAAAATATATTATACATTTTTAAAGAGGGTGCGTTTGACAGGTCAGTCTCAAACCTCTCTTTCCTTGCGCTGTGTTGGAATAAGACAATTTTGCAGCTTGGATTTTTCTGACAGTTAAATTGCAATGTAGGCAGAGGGTGGAATAGGGATCCTGTCTCTTTAACTCTCTAACTAGACAAAGACTTTTCCCCTCTGAGAGCTGAGCCCGGGATCAGAACTGTCAGATGATCTCGTAGCACTTGGGAGAGTTTGCAAAGTCATAATTATATCTTTTAACCTGTCTTGCTCTTTGCAAAAGAAAGGTCCTATTATATTGAAATGAGATTATTAGCCATCAAATACTTTCTTTCTTGGGATTCTTCTTTCCTTAAAAAAAAAAAAAATTATATATATATATATATATATATATAAAAATTCAAATACCTTAACTACTTTGCAATTGAATTTTTATAAGATTTACTTTTCGCTAAATAAATGTTGGGGAGCGGCTGGGTTTTTTTGAAAGTGTTTTTAAAAGGGTGTTTTCAATATGCAGATGCAAAAAAAAAAAAATCAGACGAAATGTCTGAAATGTCACCTGGATAATTAAAGGAAGGCAAAGTTTCAGAGCTCGGTTCAGGTTTTTTCCCTAACCCTGGTGCTTTTCCTCATTTCAATGCCAAAAATATATTTTCCCCCAAAACCCAATCATTCCCAACCTTCCATTTTCTCTTTTTTTTTTTTTTTTTTGCTGTGTCTTTTCTTCATGAAAAAATGAAAATGAAACCCCAAATAAGTGGAAAGGTTTGGTTTTTTTTAATCCCCACAATTAAAATCCCCGCGCTGCAGAGTCAGTGCGGGCTGGAACAAAAGGGGACGAGTGCTTTAAAGCAATCAAGGTGTCACCAAAATGGAAGGAAAATCCCATCCCAAATTCAAGGAAGAGCCTCTTCAAGGAGCTCATCCAGTACCAGTTGGCACAACAGCTACACCCGGGCAAAATCTGGAATTCAAAAATAGGAAACAGCAGATATTCAGCACATTTTATAATATCTGGCTGAATAAGGATTGAAATGAATATCAAATAATTGAAATCCCTGCACAATCTGATCCCAAGACCTCTGAAGCCAAGGAGGATCCTTCCACCTGCCCAGTGGCTCCAGCACCCTTTGCTGGGAGGGACTGGTGGCTTTAATGGGGTGATTAAAGCGCTGTAAATTCAAACTGTGGCACCCTGTCCTTTAGAAAGTCTCTTTGCAGGGCTGGGTGATGCTGTGGCCATAAAAATTCATCCTGAGGTTCAATTCAGATCGAACAAAGGGCTCCTTCCCGGCGCAGACAAACTCCCAGGACGGCAGGAGCTCCCAACTGGTTTGTGGGGTTCTTTTAAGGCATTAAAAAATTGAGTTTTTAAAAATCGTTTTTAAAATGCTCCCTAGGGTCCTGCAGGAGTCTCCAGCACGGGAGGCACCTCACCAGTGTGAGGAGTTTAAGACAAGGGGAACTGTTACCCTGAGTAAAGTTACTCACAGGTTATGTGTTGGGTGCACACCTCAGTCTGTATTTTCTTTCTCTGTTGACCAATTCTCCTCTTTTTTAACTCCAAACAAAGAACAAACAAACTCCAAACAAACAGAACTCCAAGAACAAAGCCCATCCTTTAAGCCCTGATTAACCACACAGAGATGCCTCCTCACACACAGCCCAGGTGAGTGCCAGACCAACCCCACCCCCGCTGTGCTACACCAGGCCCTGATTCAGAACCAAACCCACCTCAGGAAAGGGGGTTTTTTTGATGGAAAAACCATTTTTTTTCCAGGAAAGTTTGGCATTCACTGAGCTGCACATCAGCACCTGCTGGATGTTCCAGGAACCCAGGCACCTGCTCGGGGGTTCTGTGTCTCCAGAGCTCCCTCGTGCTCCTTTGCTGTTGAAACCTCTCCCTGCCTTACCTGCTTTTAATACTCACAAAACTACTTCAAACTAAAGAATACATTTTTTTTTTCATGGTTTACAGAACAAAGCCTTCAAGGAAATTACCGGACCCTCTCAGCAGGTGTTCTCTGTCCCTCCAGCTTTTGGTTTCCTGCTGGAGCCGCAGCTCCGAGTTCAAGGTAGGAGCAAATCTCTGCTTCCGCTCCTGCGATTTCTGCCCTTCCATTTCTTTTCCAAGGGGATGACTTCAGAGCAGAGGGTGGCAGATATTCACGGAGCTGCCTTTAATTGTCCCTGCGTGCTGGGGAGCCGGGAGATGAGAGCAGAGAGCCACTCAGACCTGTGTGCATTGGCAGTGGCCCCCTGACTCACTGGAGCAGCTTCAGTTTACACCACCGAGGACCTGACTTGGAATTCCAAGGCTTTCCAGTTGCTATCATAAATATCTCTTCTTTTTCTTGGCAATGAAGCAATCTAGCGTTTTGGTTCCAAAAAATTAAAAGAAGCTGTTGGCAGATGTGTCTATTAGTTTGAGCTGGAGGGTTCGGGCTTTTTTGGAGGCTTGAGCTCAGACGTGGGGTAGCCTGGAGGCTTCTGGACGTCCACAGTAGCTTTGCCTTTGGCTGGGCTGTTGTTCCTGGAGGAATGTGCTTTGTTGAGGTGTAGGAGAGGTTTAAATGAGAGATCTGGGAAATAGGGAACGGGAAGAATTCCGAAGCTGCCCCATGTCTCGCTGATGGCCCTGGTGAATTCACACCGGTGAATCCCCAGGTCCCAGGGATGGACGTGTGAGTTAGGCCATGTAAGCACGAGCTGATGTCCAACTCTGCCTGTTTAAAACACTAAGAAACCCCCTTTCCCAAGGGCAGATTCCTGTAGAAAACACTCTCAGCCTCCTGGGAGCAGAATTCCTCGGAGGGGCCGTGCTCGGGAAGCGCGGCAGAGCCGGGCCTGCCGCTGCCGTGGCCGGGGCGCGGGGCTGGCGCCGCTGTGGGTGTGGGTGTAAACACGAGCCAGGAGTGCCAAAACGAGTCAGGTGTGCCAAGCCCGGCGTGCCCCAGGTGTGCCAAGCCCGGTGTGCCCCGGGTGTGCCAAGCCCGGCGTGCCCCGGGTGTGCCAAGCCCGGTGTGCCCCGGGCGTGCCAACCCCAGCGTGCCCCGGCTGTGCCAGGCTGGGGCCCCGCTCCTCCGCAGAGATCCATGGCCTGCTCCCCGTTCCAGGGCATGTGCAAGCTGCCGTGTTTGCCCTCCTTTGGCAGCCCTCGGAGGCCCTGGAGGGCTTCCTTGAAGCTGAGAGTGGCTTTGAAGAGCAGGGCTGGGAAAAAAAACGAGGAGAAATGAAGTTTTGGTTGGTGGAGCTCACCCCAGACGGACCCATGTGTGTCCTGCTGATCCTGTGTCCGGCCTGTGCTCACGCAAATCAAAGTGAAACTCTATAAATTCCCAGCTGGAGCTGAAATCGCCTGGATTTTATCATTTGGCCCTGGGACTCATTCAGGAAAAACATCAAAGCCTTCTGCTCCATTACTGGTGCTGAGTTGGTTTTGGGGGCTCAGCTGACCACACTCCTGGAAAGCAGAGCAGTGCAGGAATGCCCACGTGCTGCTTTCTTGGGTTCTGCCAGCCAGGAACCAAACTCTTCACCAGCTAAAATCCCATTGCTCCCTGTGGTGTCACCCTTCCTGACGGGAATCACTGGGTCTGTGGGAGCAGCAGCTCCAGTGAGGGGAGGAAGGATTTGCTGTGGGCATCGTTCACCTCGTCAGGTCTCTGTGCTGGCCTGGGGGAGTTGGTGTGGGCCCAGAGAGCAGAGCAGGCAGGGTTTGTGTTGGTGTGGCCTTTTGGGGCAATACCAGCTCCCCAAACTTTGCTAAGTGGAGCATTTTTCCTAAAGCAGCTCTGCTTTTTGCTGCCAAGACTGTCCTATCACCTCCAGATACTCAGCACTTTCCAGGCTGGATCAATGGGCAATTGTTCCAGAAACACATGGAACTTCCCCAGCCTGCCTCTCTCCTTCTGTTGTCTTGTGTTTTCGTTGGGGTTTTTTTTAAATTTTATTTCAACCTTTAACAAAACCCCCAGAGATCCGAGCAAAAAATAGCCCGAATAAGAAAACAAATTCTATCATAATTTTTCTCCAGGCCAGGGAAATAATTGCCCAGCGTGCTCTGCTCCTCCTTCCCAGCCCCGGGAAGGTTTTACGAGCTGGAGCAGCCGCTCTCTCAGGAGGTGCTTGAGAGGAAAAGGAGCCCACGGAGCCAGGGCCGTGTTTTCCATCTGCTGTTTCCCCATGGAAGCCAGCCCGTGGCTCGGCCCAGCTGAGCCCAGGAGGTGACAAACCCCTCAGATCAGCGTCAGGGAGCTGAGCTGACACCCGGCCCCGGTGCTGTGACCGTTCCCGGGGACTGGCCGCAGCTCGAGCCCACATTTTGGGTTTACGGGCCCCGCACAATAATCACCTCTTAACTCCCCCTCCCTCGCCGGCTCTCGGCGCTGAGCAACAGCAGACGGGAGATTTCATGTGCCATAAATATTTAGATTGTGCCTGTGTGTTTATAACACTTGCTCGGGGTGGGACTGGAGCAGCTCACGCTCAGCAGCAACACCTGATGCCGGGGAAAGTTTTCCATCGCCTCACGGGGAGCACGGAGCAGCCCTGAGCCGGCCCTGCCGGGGATCCGGAGCTGAGTTGTCCTTCCCCGTCCTCCTGCTGGAAAACAGCAACAAGGACAACGTGAGGGGGACTTCACGGAGCTGCTGCTCCAGAGGATCCTGGAAAAAAAGTTGTGTTTGGGATGGAATGGGAAATTTTTGTGGTGTTACCAGGGGAAACAGGTCCCACGTGTGTCCCCGAGGTTCCAGGCATCTCCAACACAGAATCCCAGCCTGGTTCGGGTTGGAAGGGACCTTAAATCCCATCTCATCCCGCCCCTGCCATGGACAGGGACACCTTCCACTATCCCAGGTTGTCCCAAGCCCCATCCAACCTGTCCCGTGGCATGATTCCTCTTAAAAAGGTGAAATAACTAAAACAGGAGGGTTTTAAGAGCAGGTTAGACCTCAGGAAGGACATGAAAGGGGATTTTTGGGAGCGCAGGAACAGCCCAGCTGAGGTTCTAGGCCCTCTTCCATAAGGATCAGGCCAAGCTGTGCAGTGCTGGTGGCCCTGGTTGGATTGGACTGGGCAGACTGGGAGGCCCTGCGGGGCAGGCCCCGTGCTCAGCCCAGCGCTCTCCAGAGCACCGGGGCTCTGAAGTGTTATGGAATTTTTGGGGCTTTAATAAATGTGTTTTTACGAATGTTTCTTTAGGGGAAAATATTTTTCTTTTGTTTCTCTGCGTAGCCTCTTTAGGACTTGCTGTGGAAGTGCAGCCAATAGTTTGAGCTTTGGCTCTTTTTATCCCCTGTCCTGTGCTTTTTTTTCCCTCTCTTTTTGGGTTTTTTTTTTTTTTGGAGAAGAAATAAATCTTGGTTTTTAGTCCCTTCCCTTGCTCCTATTCCACCTACCTGCTGGGTTCTGTGCTGGGGATTTAGAAACAGGAAAAATGACTCCATGGCAAACTTGGGAAGGGTTTTCCTCCCTGGGCAGGAGGTTTGATATTTGTCTTTGCTCCAACCTTCTTCCTGGAGCCTTTAATGCTCATCACAGTCAGAGATAAGACATCACAAAAGATGGATAATGAGGGATGCCCAGTTTGGTGATTGTTGGTTCCTCTTTACCACCAGTGGCAAATTTCCAGTTTGGCGCAGTGAGGACTGGAATGAAGAGGGGAAAAAAACCCCAGAGAAACAGAGCGAGAAAACCCTTCCTCATCTTGTTTTAGAATCAGCAGATGGAAAGGAAACATAAACTCAATTTTATGTGGATTAGAAGGCACCTATAAAGAGTCCTACGAACTGAGACACTTGGCTCTGTTACCCTAACGATACCTATGGAACAATATGTGAAACCTATTACACTCCTGGCCGTGGGGGTGTGGAGATATTTATATATATGGACGGAGAAGGAGCGAGAGAGACGAAATATGGGGCCTTTATTTTTATTGGCTTCTGCGAAGAATAAATTACACAGCGAGGGCAAGGTTAAATTATTGTAAATGTCTGTACGAAAGGCATCACTTAATTATTAACAGTCTGCTACAAATAAAAGGTGCAGATGCTAAAATGGCCTGACCTGCTGGACTGGGGGGGGGTTGGTTCAAGCTGGTGCTGAGGCCCACAGCTGACTTGTTCTGTCGGCCAGGCTGGAAAAAGAGGCAGGGTAAGGTTTCACTGCAGGGTGGCTCCGAGCCCTCTTTCCCAGCTGGCAAGGGAAGGCTTGGAAAATAGGGCAGGGGGAGGTGGGAGCATTCTGAAATCAAGAAGAGATCACTGTGAGGAGAGAGGATGCTTAGAACCACCTGGACGGGGAGAAGATGGAGACTCCGAGAGTGTAACTCCCTGTAATTCTGCTGTGCAGTCTCTCTCCCCTGTGTCTTGCCCACAAAGGGCAAATCCAGAGTGGATCTGAGTTCCTAAAGTGGGATTAGGAAACTCACCCCCGTCCCAGTTAGGAAAAGGCCAGAATGCCTTTAAAGAGGGGGCTGCACCTGAGCAATCTGCAAAAGGTAACTCAGAGAGAAAACCATCCCAGCATGGAATTTCCACAGGGAAACTTGGAGGCTGCACCAAGCTGGGAGGAAAAAAAAAAAAATCTGAAACTCCACCGGTCTATAGGAATGAAAGAACTCCGTGGAAAGCTCTGCCTTGCACTCAGTCACCAAATTAAAGCTGCTTTTGGCAGGGAAGGAGCTGTGTCTGTGATTCCACGTTCAGCCTCGGGGCCAGACAGAATCCCCCGGAGCAGCTGGGCTCACCCCCTGCCCATTCCCACCCTCTCCTGCATGCTCCAGGCACTCCCTGGTGCAGCTGCAGCATCATCTCTCAGGGACAGACATCCAGCCTTGCTTTAAGATCCCCAAATCCTTGAGAATTCGCTGCCTCCCCCCTCGCTAAGCCCTTCCAAAGGCTCCGTGTGCCAACACCACCGTTTGCTCCTATGGAAAAACAGGATGGCGAAGGAAACACTCGGTGTGAGCTTGATCCTGATGGATTTTAAAGCAGTTGGACACCTGAGGGGATGGCACAAAGAGAAGGAGGCCGGGTAATCACTCTCCAGTGGTCCCTACACCCATGTGTAGGTGCAGAGCATCCCCATTCCTGCCTTTGAGCAGAGCTGTGTAAAGCCACATCAGGTTATGGCCCTGAGCTTTCACCTCCTGACTTCTGTAACAGGAAGACACAACCAAAAAACCACCAATTTCTTCTTCCATGTTACTGAAATTCCCATCAGTGGCTGTGTCTCTGCTTCCTGCTTCTTCTTCATCCCCTTGACTCTGGCTGCTCCCTGCAGGAACAGGCCTGGAGGCTCCTCAGTGCTTGGGTTTGTGTAGAAGGTGTTGAAGAAATCACCCCAGAAAAAGGGAATTGAAGAAATCACCCCAGAAAAAGGGAATTCTGGTGTGGTTTCCCATCACTTCAGACTTCTGCATGAAGGTTTGGAAAATTGAGCCTTGAGCTGGGGAAGTGTGAAGTCCAGGTGGAGACTGGTTGGACAGAATTAGTGACAGGTAAATTCTCTGCTCCACAGGATTCCTCCCATCTCTGCATTTCACCTCTGTGGGACTCTGATGTTTTCCCCACAAAGCTCTTGATGACAGCAGAGCAGGAAAACACTTAACCCACTGCTCCTTTGAGTCCTGGTGCTGTAGGAAAGAAGAGCAGAGGCTTTTCCCTGCTCCTGGCACACAGGGATAGAATTCCTGCCGGGGAAAAGCTGCCTCCACAGGAGGTACATCTCGGAACAAGGGGGAAGCGTGTCGTGACCAGGCTCCAACAGTAGCACAGCCTGCTCCAGACCCCATGGGCTGCCGAGAATCCCTATCCCTCACATCTCATGGACTGCCTTGGCCCCTCTCCAAAGGCCCTTGGCAGCCGTTCAAGGCCTCGCAAGGTGCTGAACACGCCGATGTTCCTTTTGTCTCCGGCGTGTGTGTGTGTGGGGATGGATTACCCCAGCTTCCCTGCCGGAATGGGGCTGGGATTTGGCTGGAATAGCAGGGCAGAGCTGCAGGTGAAGGGTTTGTAAGGTGGCTTCACCTTGCGTGGGAGCTGCAGCTGCTTCTCCAGAGGTTCCTGGTGGGTGACCTCGGTTCCACTCGCGGCCGTGGGCAAAGCTTTGGCAAAGCGTCAGGAATGTTGATGAGATCAGTGCAGAGCAGGACAGGGACGGGGATGTTGTTGGAAGCCCCTTTTGTGCAGCTGCTGAGTGGGAAGTGCCGGCGGTCGCTGCCTGGGGCTGTAGCTGCAAAGGGGTCCGTGGTGGTTGGCTGGACGGGGTGGGGGGATTTTTGTTGTCGGGATTCAGTGGGAAGGGTCGGGAACAGCAGAACTGCCACCAGGAGCTGGGGGCGGGATGGGAAGGAGTTCTGGGAGATTCACCCCTCTCCGAAGGTGCAGGAGCGGGGCAGGCACAGGGGCAGGTGTGTGGGAGGGGGCTCCTCCACCAGTGTCCTGTTCCCACCGCCCCTTCTCCCACCCTGAGGGCAGCCGTGGCTGAGGGTGAAACTCCTCGGGAGCAGCCAGGGGCTGTAAAACCCGGGATCTACGCGAAAGGGAAAAAGTGACAGGGTTGGAAAAGCCAGGCCGGCCCCACCTCGCAGGGTCCGACTGGAATGTGTTTGCTCTGGGGGGGGGGGAGCGGTGCCGGTGTTGGGTTTGTAACGTGAACCCTCTGCAAATACCTCCGGGGCAGACAGGTCCCTTTTGGGCTGTGTTTATTTAATAAAGAGCCAGTGAAGTAACTGCAATTTCATTGTCAATTTACTAATGCGTTACAGTTATGTTTCTGAACCTCATTGTTTGGGCTCAGGAGCTCACAGTGCCTGGCCAAAACTTTCCTTTTTTCTCCCCCTTATTCCTCCCCTCAAGTGTAAAACACGTTTTATTATGACTAGAATGTCTTCTATTTATCAAAAACTGGGATTAAAACCCCTGACTCCCCCCTTCCACGCACATATCCAACTTGGCAGCAGGTCGGTGATTAACCTCCTGAAAGCTTCACTTGCTCACTGATTTTTTTTTTTTTTAAAGTCTTTTTTTAAAATTTATTTTAAAGAGAGGTAAAACCACGCACGTTTGCGCACACGCTGACACATAACACACACACATTTTAAAAGTTCATCTGGGAGGAATACAATGGAAACTCTGGCTGGAAAAGCCACGGAGCCGTGCGTCTTTGTGGTCTGGGAAGTCTGACTACGGCCTCCTACTCTTTTGGATGGAAATCTGGGGTTTGAGGCACGATTGCATGTTCTTAATAATAATAATAATAATAATAATAATAATAATAATAATAAAAAAAACCCCAACAACCACCCAGCCCTCCCTGGTGGGGAGTGGAAAGGAGAAATGAGGTTTTTGGACGAAGAGGGGGAGAGGGTGGCAGAGCAGCTTCTGAGTTGTTTTGGGCTTGAGCCTCAGCAGGTCCTTCCTGCTCTGGGAAGGGGTGGGGAGCGGTGGGGTCGCTCTCAGCTGAGGTTTGGTCGATCTCCTGGCCCCACACAGGTTTATATTCACCAGGAATCCCTGTAGGAGAGGACTTTCCGCCTCTCAAAGCTGTGGGAAGAGCCTTGGGTTCATCAAGTCTGACTTCAGGGCTGATGTGGTGCAGGGGGGATGTGGCAGCAGGGTGGGACACTTGGCTCCAGACAGGACACGGGGACCTTTCTGGATCCCACCCAGGCGATGTTTTTGCTCTGCAACACTGAAAACTTCCCTATCCCACATTCCCGGGGTGTTTTGGGAGCAGCTCTCCCTGTGGGTACCTCTCTGTGTGTCCACATTCCCATCAGTAACGGGTGACATCCACAGGCAAAGCTCGGCCTGTTTGATTATTTCTCAAAGGATTTGGGGTTTCATTCTGCCCAGGACACTGCAGGTGCCACTCCCTGGGGCAGAGCTGTGCCAAGGCTGTGCCACTGGGATGATGGAGCTGCCCCTGGATGTCTCAGGGTTGTTTGAGCCGGGTTTGTCTCTCAGAGCCGTTTTAGCAGGGTTTTTCTCTCCCTTTTGGACCTGTTTGAGCTGGGATTTGTCTCCCTTTTGGGGCTGTTTGAGCAGGGTTTGTCTCTCCCTTTTGGGGCTGTTTGAGCAGAGTTTGTCTCTCCCTTTTGAGGCTGTTTGAGCCAGGCTTGTCTCTCCCTTTTGGGGCTGTTTCAGCAGAGTTTGTCTCTCCCTTTTGGGGCTGTTTGAGCCGTGTTTTTCTCTCCCTTTTGAGGCTGTTTGAGCACAGTTTGTCTCTCCTTTTTGAGGCTGTTTGAGCAGGTTTCTCTCTCCCTTTTGGGGCCGTCCGAGGCGGGTTTCTCTCTCCCTTTTGGGGCCGTCCGAGCCGGGTTTCTCTCTCCCTTTTGGGGCTGTCTGAGCACAGTCTGTCTCTCCCCGCTGCTCACACACCATTGGAGCACAGGCCTTTCCCCAGTCCCACCCTGAACGTGCCCGGGGGCCAAAGGCCCTGCGGCAGCTGCGGCCCTGCCCTGCCCTGCCCTGGGCCGTGACCCCGGAGCGGGTCCCCGGCTCTGCCCTCAAAGGCTCCGATCGAGCCCTTCACGCCGGATCAGCTCTCGGGGCCCTCCACAGCACAGTCGTGACAAATTACATGGGATGGCTTCAGAGGGGACCCCTCCGGCTGCCCCCGGGCTTTGAAGCAGCCCTTGAACCCCACCTCGGGCCGGGGGCTCTTTGTGGGCCCGGGCCCGGCCCCGGCGCAGCGAGCGCGGCTCGCTCCGTAATGAGAAGGAAGATTTCTTGCTAATCTCCTCCTAAATGAGGGTCTAATTCCTGCAGCAGAAACTTGTCAGCTGCTTGTTAACAGCCTCTCGGACCCGCGCTCACGTGGCCTTCATTATTTTTAGGAGGTTTTTTTTTTTTGGTTTTTTTTTTTTTTTTTGTCGTGCCTTTGGTTTGGAACAGAAGCGTAAACTTTGCTTAAACGGAGCTCGTTTAACAAGCCCCGGCTTAAATCCGATGGTTTGGGAGAGAAATCCGGCAAGAAATCCAGCAGCACTGGTACTGGGGGATGTTTCATATTGAATTTTCCCCCTTTTCTTTTCTTCTTTTTTTTTTTTTCATTTTTAAATGTGGAAACTTTTAGGCACAATCCCGGCCCTGTGTTTAAGTCATTAAAACATCTTTAAGCATTTTCTGGTTTGAGTTTTCTTAGCAGCAGTCCTTTTCCTGGAATGTATTTTATTTTTCTTTTAAGTTGAGGGAAAAAAAAGAAAAAAAAAATTAAAAAAAAAAATAAAAACCCGCCCCTTGCATTTCCAGGCGATATTTTTTTTTTTAAGGGGAGTGAGGAGAGGGGGGCGGAGGAGGTTGTGGGATGAGGAAAGTGAGAGAACAGGGCCCTTTCTGTGCTTTATTTCTAATCCGCAGGAATCCATTTTAGCCTTTTATGGCTGTTGCACTTGCTGACAGGATTTACATTCTCCGTATGTTATCTGAAACATCACAATCTGGGGCTCTGGGATTGTTTCATGCCTGGGTTAAAAACACGCCGGTGCTTCTGGGAGGCTGCGGAGAGGGAGCCGGGGAAGAGCAGGGAAAGGGAGAGGGAAAGCTTTTAAAAAAGGGGAAAAAAAGAGGGGGAAAGCGAGAGCCGAGCGCTTTGCGGGAGCTGCTGTCGGCAGAGTTCACGCCCCAGACAAACTGATGTTTAAGGGAAGCAGGGAGGTATTAGATCCCTTTGATTCCGGCCCTGTTGAAGCACAGTTCGGGGCTGGGAAAGCAGCGATGGAAAAATCCACCCTCCGCTGTCTCCATCTGAACCCCTCCGTGTCGAGCTGTGATGGAATCGCTGAAAGGTTTGGGTTTGAAGGGGCCTGAAAGTTCTTCCAGTCCCACCCCCTAAAATATTCCACTGTCCCAGGTTGTTCCACGCCCCAACCCGGCCTTGGACACTTCCAGGGATGGAGTAGCCAGGGTTTCTTTGGATAACCTGTGCCAGGGCCTCACCCCCCTCACAGGGACATCCATACATTTAAATTTCCCCTCTTTCGGTTTTTCAGTCATTCCCCCTTGTCCTGTCACTGCAGCACTCGGATGCTCTGGTGACGGATGGATGGACAACAGCATCCAAAAACTTTCTCCTGGCCTATGCATCGAGAGCTCCTGGCAATAAAACCTGATTTTGGTAGAAAAACTGAACTAAATACCATGAAAATTCCAACTTTGCCAAGTGTTTGTTGAGAAAAGAGCAAACACCGAGGATGTGCTAACAGTTTTCCAGCAGCTACAAACGTTGCTGTGCCCATCCAGGGTATCCATGAGAGCCTCTGTGATCCCAAACGCTCATCCCTCCCTCTGCCTCAGCCTGGATACCCCAAAAATCCCCAGGCTGGGCTGTTCCCCTCTGCATCCCCTGCTCTTCTCCACCACGTCTGGGCCATGTCTGAATGCACAAGGAGGTGCCACTCCACGTTGTTGGTTTTCTGCTCATGACCAAGCTCTAAGCTCTTAAGGTAGGGACTTCAGCTTTTTAATAACTCACGGGAGAACCCAGGGAAAATGTAAGTTTTATGGAGTCTAGAGAATATTTTTAAAGGATTTAGATGTCTGGAAAAAGTGTCTTAGGAGGTTTAACTGCTTTGCAGTGGAAAAAAAAAAAAATTAACAAATATTCTTATTTCTTTGTTAGTCCCTTTTGGGGCAGAGCAGCCGCCACATGTTCCGGGCAGGGCTGTGATCCCGAGGCTCTGGGCCAAATCCCAAATCCGTGCAAGGCAGAACAGCCCAGGTAGGGTGGGCTGGAGCTTGGCCCCGTGTGTGTTTACAGGGTGAAAGCTCCGTAATCACTGGAGATTTGAGAGATGATTATTTTTGGGGTGGTGCGAAACTCGCCGGGCTGTGAAAAGCTCCGTGTTGGAGAATCAGCAACATTATCCTGGATCCTAATCCAAACAAAGGGGGATTTGGGCTCACCAGGCTCTTCTCGTACCCCCCTCTCTGTGCTCCGTGCTGGTTTATCCTCTTAGCTGGGATGGAGCCGCCTCTCCAGGAGCTGGATCGTGGCTGGGCACCAGCTGGGGCTTTGTGCCAGAGCAGGAGGTGGTTTCAGGTTGGTGTGTGGCACCTGAGCTCGGGAAAAGCGAATTTCCCAGTGTGTGGCACTGGCACAGATCCCTCCACACATCGCTGATCTCGTTTGGGGTGTGCTCCAGCCGGGATAAATCCACAAGAATTTCCTCATGGAAAGGGCGGTCAGGCCTTGGCAGGGGCTGCCCAGGGGGGTTTGGAGTCCCCATCCCTGGAGGTGTCCAAGGAAGGACTGAATGTCACACTCAGTGCTCTGGGCTGGGGACAAGGTGGGGATGGGGCACAGCTTGGACTGGACGGTCCTGGAGGGCTTTTCCAGCCTCAGTGGTTCAGGGGGACACATCGTGTGCCTCATCCCATGTGTGTCCCTGCCTGGGTGTGTGCTGCCAGTGTCCTACACACAGATCCCTCCCGGATCCCAGGTTTGACCTGGAATTCGGCTCCTACCTCCCAGATAAGGAGAGCAGGTTTGGATCAGATGTAAGGAAGAAATTCCTCCCTGTGAGGATGGTGAGGCCCTGAGATTGCCCAGGGCCGCTGTGGCTGCCCCTGGATCCCTGGAAGTGTCTGAGGCTGGGCTGGACAGGGCTTGGAGCAACCTGGGATAGTGGAAGGTTCATGGAATGGGATGATACAGCTCCCTTCCAACCAACCCATCCCACAATTCTACGAACACCCAGCACCCTGCCTGGCCATCCCTGTCCCCCCAGCAGCCACGTGGAGGTTCTGGTGTCACCCCTCTGCCAGTGACCCACCCGTGGGCACCCCCAGCCGGGGCAGAGCCCCGGCACCCGCAGGAGTTGTGTTACTCCCCCCGTCCCTGCGAGTGAAAGAACCCACCTGTGTCTGCAGGGCCTGTTTGGGATTCCTGGGAAACTTTAACCTCTATTAATACCGCTGAATTATTCCTTCATATGGCAAAGCACTTATGTAAACCGATCTCCTCCCGCCTCGGAGGAGGCAGGCGCTGCTCAGATGGATCTACCTGCTCTCAGGGGGCTCCCAAACCCTCCACATTCCTCCACGGCGCTGCTGCTTTTTTTTCCCCCCCTTACAGGAGGACGTGCGTGTGCTGGGAGCGGGCACGTGATGGGAAAAGGGGGAGAGAGGAGAAGGAAGGGAGGAGTGAGATCACCGGGATAATTGGCTCCGAGGCCTCTGGAGCGGCAGCAGGTTGGGGAGTACATTTGTCTGTCTCTCCGTCAAGTTTTGCCGAGCCGGTGTCTGAGCCAGACCTCCCCAGAGCTGGAGTAAATTAGGAGGAGGCTGGCTGGGGTCAAGTGGGCTTAGTTGTCATTTACACCGACACCTTTTTATGTCGCGGCAGCTCCCGGCGTGGCCAGAGCGCTGGGAAGGGGCTCCGTGGAAATGAGAACCAGGCCCAGGAGGTTCCTTTCGGCAGTGGCAGCACCAGGGATTCCCAGCCACCGGCACTTGGAAACTGTGGAATCGTGGGGCTGTCCTGAAATTCCTCATTTTGATCGTTTTTCTTCATTTCTTGGGGTTTATGGCTTCTGCCCTTGGCTGCCAAGGCTCAGAGGGGGCTTTTTTAAGTAGGAACAAACGAGGCAAAGATCAAATGTGTCACGAAATCGTGGGACTCCAGCAGATGGGGCTCAAAGAAAAGAATGCCAAAACAGCTCCGGCCTGGCAGTGCTGCTGGGTGTCACTGGGGCACAAGCAGACCTGTCCCGGGGCAGGAGTTTCACTGGGAAAGGTTTCTGCCTTCCTCCTGGCTGCCACATGGATGGCGCACTCAGAATCAGGAAGAGACCTTAAAGCTCATCTCATCCCACCCCCCTGCCATGGGGACACCTTCCACCATCCCAGTTTGCTCCAAGCCCCGTCCAACCTGGCCTTGGACACTTCCAGGGATTCAGGGGCAGCCACAGCTCCCTGTGCCAGGGTCTCACAGGATCAGAAGGATTTCTTCCCAATATCCCATCTATCCCTGCCCCCTGGCACTGTGAAGCCATTCCCCCTTTCCCTGGCACTCCAGGCTCTTCCCTCGGGCACTGGAAGGCCACGGTGAGGTCACCCTGGAGCTTCTCTTCTCCAGATTGAACAAACCCACTTGTAAAACAGACATTGAACCCCTCAGGGCATTCCTAAAGCAAGAATTCCTGGATCCCAGCTCCAGCTGCCAGGATCCAGATTTGGCTCTCGGCCTGGTGGGAAGGCCACGGTCACAAATAATCCCGAGCACTTGGAGAGGCTTTGGCTTTTCCAGCCCGAGAGCAGAACAAGTTGGAAAAAGAGGAGTGGGAAGTTCTGCAGTGTTTCACCCCTCTGCTCCCCAGCAGATGGTTTGTTTGGGTTTTTTTTTTTTTTTGAAACCAGAGCTGAGGTTTGAAATTCCACCCACGGTTGGGAAATTCAAAATCCATTTTCCATCTCTCCAGTCACCCTTTCTGCATGGCTGAGGAAAAGGGATTTTGGAAGACTCTTTGCTTTGTTAGGACCAGGTTTGAATTCAGCCTTTGGTCAGTTCTGAGAAGAGAGAGGCGTCTGCACCCCCAAAATTCAGCTGTGTTGGGTTTTCTGCCCATACTCGGACTGAATTAACCTTAGGTGAGGCAACAACCACAGCAGTGCTAAAGAAATGCTGGAAAATGAGGCTTTTCTTGGCCTCCACAATCAACTTTGTCCTGCCTGCCCTGTCCCTTGGTGCTGGTGACATTCCTGGCTGGGTCTGTCCTCTCTCCCCAGCACCAAGCACAGCAGGGACCTGATTCCACCTGAAGCTCTGAGATGCCACCATCAAACCAGGCTGTCCCTTCTGTCCCAGGACTGCCCAGATCTCCCCCTGTGACTGCTCCAGGTGATGCTGCACTGGAAGAGCTGCCCCAGGACCTGGAAATTCCCGTGATTCCATGATTTTGGATGGAGCCAGCCTTTCTGGAAGGGGTGCTCTGGTCACTGCAGGGGATTGGGTTAAGTCTGGACAAACGGAGACAAAGGAATTACTGAGCAAAATGTCCTGGCCTGTCTTCTGCAGGAGGTCACCGTGATGATCTGTTTGTCCCTTCTGGCCTTTAAATCCACTAATCTATTTTCCCTTCCAGGAACTGGAACTGTATTCTGAGAACAGCCCCTTAGGAAAAGAGAAAAAAGCAGGCGAAGGAGGCCTTTGAAAAACAACAGCAAAGCAAAACCCCCTTCAAGTACAAAATAAACTGAGGTACAAGGTGCAATTAACAATGCACCAACAGCAGAGCCTGGAATGTAAATTGTATTTAAATAGGGCTGTGAAGAATGTTTCAGTCCCCTAAATGGCTTCTCTCTCCTGCTGCCTTGAACCTCCAATCAAGCCCTGCCTGGGAGTAATTTGGGGCTGGAAATTGTTGCCACACGAACAGCTGAAGGCTGGCAGGGTCACCGGCCCCCCGTGTCACACCCTGTCATTTTAGATTAAGATATGCAAAGGCGACACGGCTGCGAACTTTCCCTGGGCTGTGTCCATCCCCTGGCTGCGAGGAGAGGAAGGCGTAATTGGAGTCAACTGCTTGATTATGATAATTGCTACTGTCTGGGGGAAGAAACAGCCGAGGCCTGGAGCCTCAGCCGTGCTGCACCTTTGGGGTGCTGCCTGGCTGCTTGCCAGCAGATGGGCCTGCCACAAAATGCCCTTTTCGGCCCCGTTTCGGCCCCTTGACCTCTGCTTGACCACTTGTTGACTCCGCAGCTCCAGGCGGGGTCACGGGGGTTTGCTGCTCCTTCTCTGCTTCCCACCGGAGGATTGGGCCTGAAGGATTTATCCCCTACGAGGGAAAAGGGCTTTTTAAAATTTATCCCCGGCTCTGCTCGGCGGCACAAGCGGGGGATGAGGTGCCGTACATTTCCCACCGGGATATTTATCGGTTCCCATTGTAGGGCCCGGCAGCAATCTGTGGGAAACACCTCCAGGAAGGCTCTGCTGCTCAATCTGTCACAGCCTGCCCATTCCCGTTTGCTGAGAGAGCAGGGATGGTCCTGGAGGTCAAGGAATGAGGAGCGGGCGCCGGGATTTCAGCGCTTCCAGCGAAATTGAACGGGATCTTGTGAGGTTCCCTCGTGTCCCTTTGCCTTGGAGCCCCTTTGAGAAGCAACGACAACCCCTTCTCTTTGTTAGGTTTATTTTCAAGGCTTTTAAATGGTTTTGAGGTGCTGGGATAGGGGAGGGAGGATCTCAGGAGGGTGAAATCCTGAGGAAATGTTGTATTCCCAAATCCAGCCCAGGTTTGGGCCTTGGAGCCATTGGCGTTTCCAATGGGAGTTAAACACTTCCATACTCCTGGGAAGCTCGGCAGCATTTCCCCTCAGCACACGGGAGCTGTAACCCTGCCCAGGAGTGGTGTGAGGCAAGGAAAGGCCCCGGAATGGAGATCCCATCCATAATTAAGGAATTCTTGTTAATTCCTGGCTATTATTTATTAATATCAACCCTCACTGCAAAGCTGCTGCTGTGGAGCAATAAGCCCAGCCAGAGCTCCAATAATAAATACCAACAAATTCATTGGATAATTGTTTCCTCGGTGTCGTAAAAGTTGAATAAAATTGGGAGGTTTAATGTTCGAAAAGCAGAGATCTCTGAGGAAGGAGTACCTGTCGGGATACCTGGATTTCTGTCACAGAATAATGGGATAATGGGATCCTTCTGTCCCTGGGCAATCTCCACGAGTGCCCAGCCCCAGCTGCTCCAGGACAGGGTGCTCGTGCCCTCGTAGCACTTAAGGCAATGACTCAGGACCCTGTGGCTGGGGGCTGTGACACCATTGATCCCATTAATTTATGGGATAACCAGTCCTTTGGGAGAGCTTCTTCCTAATCTCCATTCGTTCGAGATTGCCTTCTCCCTTTGCAGCGAGGAATTTTGCCTCCCTTTCCTCTGTGAGCTTTCTTAAAACTCCATCCCTGTGATTCTGGGGATTGTTCCTTTCAAATTTCCGTAGTTTTGTTTTCTTTGTTTTTTCTCCAGCTCCTCGGGAATCACTTGGGGAATGAGCAGAATAAGGCCTGCAGGTGAACTCTGCTTCTCCATAGAAGTCCAGATCTTTCTGACAGCTTTGTTTTACTTCACCAAAAAATTGCCAAAATACACTCAGGGCCTGTTCTCTCACTCCATTCTCAGTTTCAATAGGAAACTCCAAGAGCAGCTGACAAAACGCCTCTCACACTTTCCCGATTTTCTTTTACCAAATCCCGAGTCCTCGCTTGCTGCCAGCAACTCCTCCTCTTTCATCCCGGAGCTGTCGCTGCTCTGCTGGAGCTGCAGGTGTGGGGTCAGGAGCAGGACTGGAAGTGAGGGCTCTGTCCAGGTGTCCTGCAGGGCACCGGCTGCGGCTGCAAAACCCCAGCTGGGGCTGCAAAACCCCGGCTGTGTTCCCAGAGGAGCTGCTGGAAGAGGCTCTCTGGAAGCTGATTTGTGCCAGGGGGAGAAGTTTGGCAGGGAGAGCACAACAGCCCCTGGCTGAGCTGCTGTGGAGGGGATGGTGAAGGAGTGGGGACCCCCTGCACCCCCTGAGCTGGGTCTGACCTCCAGGCCTCACTTAAATCACTTAAATAGAGCCATGAGCTCAGGGAGAGGCAGATCCATGCCCTGGGCACTCGGGAATGTGGTGGGATGGGTGCAGGACGCAGGGATGGGTGGGATGGCTGCAGGAATCGCTCATTTCTGGTGGCCATCACAGGCAGCTGGAGTCTGGAAACGGTAACCAGGAGGTGATAAAACATTGGCTTTTCTGGAACTTTCCTTACGAGTGCGAAAGCAAACCCTGAGCCCGGGAATGTGACGGTTCTTCCCGCTTTGATCACGAGTCAAACGTGAAGGAAAAGTTTCACAAACCTTCAGCACTCAGATATTGCCTCGTGTCTCTGGTGCTGGAAGCAGTAAAACAAACACCCCCCTCCCCAGGCCAGCCCCGGGGCCTCACAGCAGGAGGGAAGGAGCATCACAGAATCCTGGAATGGTCTGGGTTGGAATGGGACCTCGCAGATCCCCTTGCCTGGCAGCTGTGGTGGATGATTTGGGAAGCACAGCTCTGCCCTCACCTGCGGGAGGTGCCCTCACCTGAGGCAAAGGAGCTTTTCCCCTCCCTTTGGAGCTGGGGTGAGGATGGCAGCCTCCTCCGTGGGTGCTTGGAAGTTTGGGAATACCGAGTGCTGCCTGAGCGCCGCTCGTTGCTGCTGCCCTGCGGCCCGCGGGGAGCCCGGCTCCGTGTCCCCGTCCCGTTGTCCCACGTCCTTCTGTGCTCCTACTCCAGCTGCAAGGGCTGGGGGGTGGTGGTGCTCTCCATTAACTAAAATCCGGGCTCGGGAGGAGATCTGAGCTGCTGTCATCCCACTATTGACTGGTTGGTGCTGGAAGTGCCAGCAGCGGCTTTGGGATGTGGTTTGGGAGAGGCGGGGCTGTGGTGACACCCACGGTGACACCCCGGGGTGATGTCCCATGTCTGGGTGCCGGCTCTGCCTGCCTGCAGAGGTGCTGCTCTCATGCAGGCAGGTGCTAAGCCGAGGTGCTTTAAAGCAGCTTTGCCTAAATCCCCGTCCGAGGTGGACACGGAGCTTCCCCCGCCGGCTTTGATGTGCTCGGGGCCTCTCGCCCGAGCTGTGATGTTTATCCAGAGCTGCTTCCTGAATTGGGAAGGGAAGGGAGGCCTGGCTGCATGGGGAAGCACGGATGGGGCCCGGCTCTCCTGAGAACCCAGCCAGGCTTAATCCAGAGCCCACCACGGCATCCTGCAAATCTCAGCTCCCAGAGCCTGCGGCAGGAGCGGCATCGGCTCCATCTCCCACCTCCTCCCATCGCCTCCCTCCTTCCCTCCCGGCTGTGGCCGGTGTGAGGGACAGGCCCAGCACAGAGAGGGGACAAAGCTCAGGCGTCTCGGGAGCATCAGCCCCAAAAAGGTGGCGGGGTGGGGAGGAGGTGTCTTTTTTAAAAGAGAGCCAAAAAAAAAAAAAAAGAAAAAAAAAAAAGAAACAGTAAACGCATCAAATAATAATAAAAACCCACCCTTTTCTTTGAGCCTCAATGTATGCTGGTGCAGTGCTTAGGGGATTAATCTCTTAAAAAATAAGTGCCATGTGAGTAGACAGGCAGTGATTAAGGTTTTAACTGATCAGTCTGCGTCTGACAGTGAACCAGCTATTATCTTAACGGAATCAAACGAACATTCAGAGCCTCCGCTCAGCCCCAAACATGAAAGGAGATGTCATCTGCTGGCAGTTGGCAAAGCCGCAGGGGAAGGGGGAGAGGGAGAAAGGAGGGAAGGGAAGGAAAGCAAAACAAGGGTGAGAAAAAGGGGGAAAGGAGGGGAAAGAGGGAGAAGGGCTGAGAAAGGATGGAGAGGTGAATAAAAGGAAGCAGCGGAGGGAAGGAGACAAAAGGGAGAGCAGGAGAGGTTTGAAGAAGTGCTCTGCTCTGGTGTTCCTTCCCTTCCTGCTTTCCCGAGTGGTTTGGGAGCTGTTCCCGGAGCAATGGGGGCCTTCGGAGCCCTGTCCAACCCTTGCCCTGCCTTTTCCCACAGCGGCCGCCAAGGTCTGCCCCAAACCAGGGAGGTCTGGCACTCTTGAACCTGAGGTCAGAAACAAGAGGGAGGAGAAGAATGGCCTTCAGGCCAGAGGGGGAAACCGGGGCAACAGGGCTCTTATCGGGATAAAAGGGCTTTATCTCAGAGCACTTCAACAAAACACACAAGCCTGAGAGAAGAGGCTCTGTCAAGTGTCCGGCGGGGCCACGCGGGAGAGGCAAATCCCTGCGGGACAGAGGGGCTCGTTCCTTAGGGAGTACCCCAAATCCCTGCAGGATAGAGGGACTCGTTCCTTAGGGAGACCCCAAATCCCTGCAGGACAGAGGGGTTCATTCCTTAGGGGACCCCAAATCCCTGAAGGACAGAGGGGTTCATTCCTTAGGGAATACCCCAAATCCCTGCAGGGTAGAGGGGCTCGTTCCATAGGGAATACCCCAAGTCCCTGCAGGACAGAGGGGTTCATTCCTTAGGGAATACCCCAAATCCCTGAAGGACAGAGGGGTTCATTCCTTACACTGTCAGACCCCGGAGCCGGGACCGGGACAGGTTTTGGGCTCTGGGGCTGGAGGGCAGGTGGGATTTACCTGTGCTGGAAATGCCAGCAATTCCTGGGAGCTGCTTAACCCCGGCTCAGCGGGAGCAGCCTGGCAGTGAGAGGCTTCTAAAGCTGGGATCAAGGGAGCAGGGAGCAAGGAGCAGCTCTGGAGAAGGTCAGGAAGGGGAGACAAGGAGACATCCAGGAGCGGGCAGACACAAACCCAGCCCATTCCTCTGGGAGTCGGTGCAGATCAGTCCACGCTCCGTGGGTTGATGCAGATCCCTGTGAAAACAGGGGCCAGGATGGGATCCCATTCCTTAGGGAAGACCCCAAATCCCTGAAGGACAGAGGAGCTCATTCCTTAGGGAATACCCCAAATCCCTGCAGGATAGAGGGGTTCATTCCTTAGGGGAGACCTCAAATCCCTGCAGGATAGAGGGGTTCATTCCTTAGGGAATACCCCAAATCCCTGTGGGATAGAGGAGCTCGTTCCTTAGGGAAACCCCAAATCCCTGTGGGATAGAGGGGCTCATTCCTTAGGGGATACCCCAAATCCCTGCAGGACAGAGGGGTTCATTCCTTACACTGTGCCCGTTCCTTACACCCCCAGAGCAAAGGCTGGGGCAGGTTTTGGGCTCTGGGAATGGAGGGCAGGTGGGATTTACCTGGGAATTTCCCCTGGGATGTGTTGGGAGACTGCAATGGAGCAGTTGCAGTCTCCAGTGTAGGGAATTGAGGGCTGGGAGAGGGAGAGGCTGCCTGGCAGAGAGGCAGGAGCTGCCTGGTCATGTTTGCATGGTCACTTCACATCAAGAGAACGCCAGGATTTACGGACTCGAGGGTGCAGGAGGAGCTGGGGCTGGAGGAGGACGGGAGAGGTGAAACCACAGGGGTTTGTTCAGCCGGGGCTGTGGGACTGGGCTGGGAGGTGACTGGGACCGAACAGGGGGGAAACCAAGGAGTTAGGGAGGAGATCGAGGAGCCCTTGCTGGGATTCCTATAAAAGATTACAGCAGGATTTGGGAGAGGGGAGGATGGGCCGTGGGTTCCATGGGAAGGGTGTTACCCACGCTGGGGAAAGGCAGCAGGGCTGGAGCTCCCAGTGCCGGAGCTGGCAGTGCCCGGCATCCCACGGACTGGCAGCGCCAGGATGCCCTCTGGCACAGATCCACATCCACAGGTTGAAGGCTTGGAGGCAGTGCCCTGTCAGAGACCCCCAGCACCCCTGGAGTGTCCAGCTGCAAATCCCACCCACTGATCCCCTTTTCCAGAGGGGCTGGGACAGCGTAACTCCCTGTGGTATCCTGCTCCAAGGGCTGGTTTTCTGCTTGATCCCTTTGGGACTCAGCCCTGTCCCTCCCCGTTCCCTCGTAACCCCCTTTTACTCATGTCCCTGGAAGATGTGGTGCTCTGTGCCAGAAATCTTCTTTTTGAGGGGAAATACCCTGCTCTCCACCTGCCTGCCACGCTCCCTTCCTTGTTCCCTGGCCTTTGGCATGGGGCAAAGCCCCTCAGCGGAGCTCAGACCCTTGTGGAGACCTCAGGTGTCCTTCCCCACGGATCCCTCCCATCCCACACCTGCAGAGCAGCCCCGGAGCATCCCAGCACGGGGAGAACCATGAATTTCCCCGGGTGCAGCCCCCTCTGCCAGGCTGTTATTGCTCCGTGCTGTCCCTGCTGACTCCATCCGTCTGCCTGGTGCTGCCGCTCCGTGCCAGGAGGGCTCTGGGAGCGCCAGGGTCACGACTGCCCCATTACGGGGCGAGATTTATCCTTGGCAGGTGTGCTGCGGGATGCTATATTATCCAGGATTATGAACTGTAACAGGATAATCTCTCTAATGTAATTCAAGCTCTCGACATGGCTTATGGCTCCTTAATGTACCTCAGACTGAAGAATTACAAGAACATTTCCCCCCTCCCTGCCTTGTCAGCTCCTAAATGATTTAGGCAATCGCCTGAAGCCAGATCTTGGCCTCCAGTCATAACTCAGAGCAGTTCAGTAAATATGATGGGGAAGGAGTTTTCTGGGCTTTGCTCTTTCTTCCTTCCACTCTGCTCAGCCCTTGGTGAGCCGGGGAATGAGCAGGGAGAGCTGGGATGCACAGGGAATGAGCTGGAACTCACAGGGAATGAGTTGGGACTCCCAGGAAATGATCAGGGAGAGCCGGGATGCACAGGGAGTAAGAAGGGAGAGCTGGGGCTCACAGGGAATGAACAGGGAATGCTGGGACTCGCAGGGAATGAGCTGGGACTCACAGGGAATGAACAGGGAATGAGCTGGGACTCAGGGAATGAGCTGGGAGTGTTGGGACTCACAGGGAATGAGTTGGGACTCACAGGGAATGATTTGGGACTCCCAGGGAATGAGCTGGGAATGCTGGGACTTGCAGGGAATGAGCTGGGACTCCCAGGGAATGATTTGGGACTCCCAGGGAATGATCAGGGAGAACTGGGATGCACAGGGAGTGAAAAGGGAGAGCTGGGACTCGCAGGGAATGAGCAGGGAGAGCCAGGACACTCAGCCCTGCCCTCACCTCCCCGTCATCCCGTGGCCTTCCTCCCTTCCTGCCCTCAGCCCCCAGCGTGGATTGCTGCCACCCAACCCCTCGAGGGCAGGGCACAGAGCACCCTGGGCGCGTTCAGCAGGTGCCCTCTCGGGAGGGCTGTCCCTGTGTGACCCCGGGGTTGTCCCCCTCAGAGCATCCCCCCTGCCAGGCACAGCAGCCACGGCAGCAGGAGAGTGGGAGATTCCCCCAGGGAAATCCTTTCCTGCGCCTGGAACACGGCACTGAGCCACTTGAAGCAGCACAAAAAGCCCCTTCCCGAGGTCTCTGCCACATCCTGGGAGAGGAGACCCTCCCGAGTGCAGCCTGGCAGGATCAGATCTCTGCTCTCAGCAGCAAGACGGATTTCCAGCCACCTGAAGGAGGAGTTTTTTTTCCTTCTTCTTTTTTTTTTTTTCCCCTTCCCTGGAAGCTTCTGCAAGACAGAGCCTCATAAATCTCACCTCCCAAACCCCTCAGGCGGCCGGGTGTCTGCATCCTCTCCATCTTCATTTCTTTTCCCTGCTTTGATGCGCTGGGAGGCGGATGTGCCGTGCCAGGAGCCCGAGGTGGGAGGTGGGAGACTCCGTCCCCTCTGTCCCTGCCACGCCACATCCCTGCTGCGACCTTGGTGGCACCTGGGGTGTCCCGGTGGAGGAGCCAGTGCGGCTTGGAGGGGCTGTCCTGGATTTTCCAGGCGGTTCACAGCCCCTCAGTCGCTGGGAATTCTGCTGTGTTCCCCGCTGGGATTCCCTGTTGGGATTCCCGGTTGGATAACTCGGCAGTAATTAGTGGTTTGGTGGAAAATGACCTCGTGCAGGTGGTTGGTTGTCCCTGGGATGTCCAGGCTCGCTCCGGGCTCTCCTGCTAAGCCAGGAGGAAGAGTTCCCATCTTTTCCATAACTGGCTTTGAACTCCACCTGTGTTCATTGCCTGGACTCCGTGGTGGATTTTGTGGTGCTGATTTTAAGCGGAATGAGGATCATTCCCATGGAAAAGACAAACTGTTAAGGCAGCCCCTCCATCCCAACAATCTTCTGGGCTGGGGAGCAGCAGGATCCCAGCTGGGACCTGCCAGGAATCCTCCTCTGGAGTCACTGTCCCTGCTCAGCCCTTCCCTCTGTCCCAGGCTCTTTCCAGTTCCCTCCCAGTCCCACCGTGATCCCCCCTGCAGCCGCCTCGGTGACCCCGAGGACAAAATCAACTTTGTAAACGGGGTGGGAGGGGAGGAAAGAAAGCAAAAGAGACGAAAAAAGCAGAGATTAAGTACAGGAACTGCTGGGAAACAAATTCCACCCGGCCACAGACTTCAAATAAACACCAGCTCTGCAGATGACGTGGAAAAAAAGTGATCCTGGAAAAAATACCCCTCCTTCAGCATTGCCGGTGTGAGGCCTCGTTACCTGTTGCTCATGTGAGCCTGGCAGGTGTGTGAGGAGCTCAGGGATGGCTGGAGGGGGGAGGAAAAAGGGAATGTGCAAAAAGGAGGAAGAGGAAGAGAGAGGGGGGGAGATGCAGCCTCGGGCTGGGGCAGGGAACGGCCGAGCTTTTCCTGGGAGATGGGACAGAGATTCCCTGTGAGCACATTCACCGGGATCCTGCCCAGAGCCTCGCCAGGGACTCACTTTGTGCCCTGGGCACCGCTCCGTGCCCATCCCAGTGGGTGAAAATCCCTGAGGAGCTGCCGGGGCTGCTTGGGGAGGGCGAGGTCTGCAGAGGCTCTCACTGCTCGGGAGAGGGAAACAGCCCTGGAGAGAGGGAGCGAGAGGGATGAAAGGGAAAAGCAGCAGCGAGGTGAGGCGCTTCAAAAGCGCTCCGTGACTCCTCCAAAGGACACGTCCGGGAGCTGCGGGTGCTGGCAGGAGCAGGACAAGAAAGCGGAGTGTCCCCTGGAGCCGCGGGGGCAGCGGGCGGTGGCGGAGCGTGACGCTCCCCGGGGCAGGGCAGCTCCGCTCCCGGCAGCTGTATTTACTGTTGCTGTTTGTTGTCGCCCTGGCAGCCTCCGTAATGTGAATTTTCTGTGTCACTGGCTGAGAGGATTCCAGGCAGGTTTTTGATAATGTGGGGTTTTTGTAAACCGGGGAGGGAGAAGGGGGGAAAGAAGCCACAGGCTGGAAACTGCTGGTCCCAGAGCTTTTAACTCCTTCGTCACCGAGTGAGTTCGGCTGGAGTTCGTGGTGCACAGAATCCAGGGATTTTGGGGCAGGTTTGGACCCGTGAATGTGGTGTCTCCACCGCACTTCCCTTCACAGCAACCTCAGCCCCATCCTCAATTCCCAGCATGGAGAAGTGAACCCCCCGTTCAGCAGCTCCCCACATCCCTGCCCGCTCCCTGCCTCCCCCTCCCGTGTCCCTTCCCCAGCCACTGCTCGGCATTTTTGTGTCAAATCCCTCCCTGCCTCAGTTTCCCCTCCTGGAAAAGGGGGAGAAAGAAAGTGCCGACAGAAAGCAGTGCCCAACTCGTGCCATCGATCCTGGGGGTGGCCAGAGGCAGTGCCAGGTTGCCCAGGCAGGTGCCCACCTGGCAGTGAGGGGGGGCTGCATCCCCTCAGCCTGAGGCTTTTGCCACTTGAAAGCCAGACAAGGAAATTGCAGCGGGTTTGATCTCTCCGTAAACAAACTGGGAATCCAAGAGTAATCTTCTGCTCCTTTGTTTTCGGGCAAACAGAGCAGCAGCATCTGTCCCCTCCCGGCTCTGCTGCCAGAGCCCTCAGCCCACGCTGAAAGGCAGCTCCAGAATCCCTCTTTTCTTCCTTTCTCTCTGTTTTCCTTCCCTTTTTGTGTGGTTGGGATAAAGGGCGTAGCACGGAGAGGTGCTGCTGGGGACAGGAAGGAAAAGCTGTTTACAGAGTGGAGGAACTGGCAGAGCATCCTCAGACCTGTCCCTGCCTCCCAGGTGGCACCTCCGGCTTAACCTCTTCCTTCCTGTGGCACAAAAGGAGATCTCTGCCAGCCTTTGCCATCTCCTCCCAAAAGGCTGCCTTGGATTAACCCTTTGCTCGCTCGCCCAGAGGAGAAACGGGGACTTTCCTTCTTGTCCGGTCCCTCATTTCCCAGTGCCTGTTGCTGTGACCCCAGGACCTGGCACGGGACAAAGAATGAGCCTGGAATCCGTGTGGCTGGGCAAACATGGCACTTCCAGCCCTGGGTTTCTGGGTTTTCCACCAGCTGTGCTCCCCTGGGGTCCCTCTTGTCACCTCGGTCCCTTTAGGGAAACTGAGGCACCACATTCCCTGGGATCAAGCAGCAGAACAGAGGTGGAGACCAGCTCCAGCACCGCTTCCCCCACACCTCGCGGGGTCTCACAGCTCCCTCAGCCCCCTCGGAAGCTCTGGTCACCTCTGCTTTCCCAGCCCTCGGATTTCAACTCCCCTCACCCGGGCAGGAGCCGCGTGAGCCCCTGACTGACACTTGATTGACAGAGCCAATTAGCCAAACGAAGCCAGCTGCATTCAGCCCGCAGCAGGCTGGGGGAGGAGGGGGGAACCAGAGGGGAGGCCAGAATCCAATTCCTCTCCCATCAGGCGTGATTGCCGGTTTTGTTTTATTCTCAGCCTGGGTTTTTTTTGTTTCCGGAGCCGCCGCCTCTGGACGCCACTCAAACGGGGCTCGCAGCCTCCCCTCGGGCTGCCAGGGTGCTCGGGGTGGGGGTTGGCATCACCTGGGCACGTTCTCCCAGCTCTGGGATTTCCCCAGGTGAAACAGGGAACTCCTCGTGCCCTAACACGTTCCAGATGAAAGCGCGATCCGGGGAAGAGGCGCAGCCCCTTCCTCGCACACGGAGGATGGAGCAGGGGGGATGCCCGGGCCAGGCGGGGCTCAGGTGGGGCTGCCTGGGATTTATTCCCTTCTGCGTGGCCCTTTCAGGTGGAGGAGCTGGGCCGGGAGGAGGGAAGCCGGGAACACGCTGAGGACAGGCTGTGCACGGAGTTTGTCTCTCCGGAGATCTGCGTTTCTTCTCCCCCGATGTTTCTTGACTCATTTCCTCAGCTCGCAGCAGATATTTACCTAACCCCGCGGCTGCTCCGCACCGGGAACGCCGAGTCCGGGGCTGCCAGTGCTCTCCCTGCTGCCGTGGTGACGCGTGGGGGCTCACAGCCCCTCGGGGACACGCAGGGGGACACACACGGGTGGCAGCGTGCCCGCAGACGTGGCACCTCACTGCCTGCTCTGGCAGGGCTCCGCTGGGCAGCAGGGCACAGCGTTTCGGGGTGCAGGGACAGTCCCATCACACACAGCATGGACAGATGTCCCCCTGCCAAGCCCAGCTGCTGCAGGTGACAAATCCCCCGGTGTTTGGTGGCCAGGACCCAAAGCCTTGCGTGCCCAAGGTACTGAGGGCATAAATCATCACAGATTTAAGTGCTCGTGTCTCCATCGGCCAACACATGGGTTTGTCACCTCCCTTGTGCTGGGGACACTCCAGCGAGGCTGGGACACTGCAGAGGAAGGAGCCCCCTCACTTTTGCTGAGGCTCTTGGGGTGGCCGAGGCCTGTCCGTGACCTGTCCCAGCCTTGTCCCTTCCCAGCTGGTTTTCCCAGCCCAGCCCGAAGCCGTTCTCCCTCAAAGCCCGCCTTGTGCTGCAATTCTGGGAGCCAAAGCCTCTTTGATGGGTGGCGAGCCGGCCCTTGCTGACCACCACCAGGCTCTGGACAGATCCCAAAGCTTTTCCAGCTTGTGACCACTGCTGAAAGGGTTCATTTCTTCCCCTAATGAGATGCAGACCTGGCTGGGGGCACTGCAGCATCTGCTCAGCAGCTCGGAGCAACCAGGCAGAACAATCTGGTCGAGGGACAGTGAGGAACAGTTTCGGCCGGGCTGAGGGGGTCACACAGCCCTTCCTGCAGCGCTTCCCTGGCTCCTGCAAGAGGGATCCCACCCAAGGAGCCTCCAGGAACGGCGGCACTCGGACGGGGCGGGCGTGGGTGGGTGGAGGAAGCTGCAGAGAGCTCAGGGTTGGCACGGCCTGAGTGCCCCAGGGGTGGCATCCAGCTGTGTCACCCTGTCCCCATCCTGCAGAGCCACCACTGTCCCAGCCTGAGCCACCATCACCTGAGCCTGGGACAACAGACTGGACAGAGGGGCACGTGCACAACTGGCCTGGCATGCAGAGAGCTTCCTCCTCCTCCTCCTCATCCTCTTCCTCCTGCTCTGCTGGCAGAGGCTTCCCGAGGGCAGGGAGCTGGCAGGAATTCTGGCAGGAATTCCAGCAGGCCCGGCAGGAGCAGCGTGTGAGCCTCCAGCTGGGAGAGGCACATGGAAACGCACCGGGAGCTTCCCTGCAGCCAATTCGTGCCCCAGCTCAGCGCACATGAAAAAGTCATTCAAGGAGCCACTTGAAAACGGCCTCGCGCTCCCCTGGGCACACTCGGGGTGTCAAATGATTCCCAATCATCCAAGAAAGTCTGATCAGCCTTGGATGGATGGAAAGAATCCGGCTGACTTAGTGAGCTTTGGATGCAGCCCGGAGTTATTAGGAAGTAGCTCTCAAAGCCTGCAACAGGCAGCTGAGAGAAGTGAAACCCTACCCAGGTGTTGGAGATCCTTAAACTGGGAAGGAATTTTTCTTCCCCTTGGCTCTGGAACAACAACAACAACAGCACTGCTTTTTTTTTTTTTAACCTTTTTTTTTTCCTTCCAGCCTATTTCGGAACAGGGCAGGCGGGCACTTCTCCTCCTCCTCATCCTCATCCTCATCCTCATCCTCACTGGGGTTGTCTGGAGCTGTTTGAAGGCAGGACTGGGGGGTTTGCATCTCTGCCAGCGGCTCTGCCACAGTCCTGGGGCAGCTCCACGCTGAATTCACCCCACAGCCCGGCCTCTGCCAAGGGGACCGTGTGGAGAAGGAGGAAACTGGCAGCAGTCCTGGAAATTGAAAGCCCTTCCACCGGCCGGTGCTTTAAAATAAAAAGTATTCGTGATAAATTCATGAATTAATATCGCTCTGCCTCCCCGAGTCCTCCCAGTCGCTCTCCCTGTCCGCGGATGGGATCCATGGAAGCAACTCCATGGATAAACACAGCTCTGGGCCTTGCCCCAGCTGCCCGAGAGTGTAATTCCCGATTCCCCTGATCCCAGTAACGCGTCCCGGAGGGGCTGTGGCTGCCAGGGAGGTTCCTGCGCCGCGTTCGGGCCCCGCTGGCTCGTGTAGGCCCTTCCCGGAACCCGCCTGCCCGGCTCGCGCATTTCTGGGAATGAGGTCCCAGCGCTGTTGGTTTGGGGAGCCTGCCAGGAGTGGGGGGGATTGGGGGGAACAGCGAGGGGCCCCTGCTCTGCTTAACCCCTTCCCCACCAGCACCAGCTTTGGGAATTTCCACAGGGATGGGCCCAGCGGAGGGACGGACTCTGCCTCGCTCCACGCCAGGGAGGAGCGTCGGAGCCCAGTGCATCCATCCCCCTCTCCGCGTCCAGCGATGCCTCTGCGGTGTCTGGCGGAAAAAGGGAGGGAGAGGAGAAATTTCCAGCCGCAGCCAAGTCTGAGCCTCGCAAATCCCGGCCCATCCCTCACGGGTTAAGCGAGCCCAGGGCTGCGTGTGCTAAGGTCAACACAGGCTGCACCTGCCCACGGGCTCCTGTGCAGGAGCACAATTGACGGCTTGTTCCTTTCAGGATTGCCGTTGGAGCGCGGTGCCCAGGCCCCGGGCCAGCCTGCTGATCGCATAAAATATTATTTGTGTTTAAAAATTCCAGTAATTGACTATGCACCGGTTTTTTCCGAGCCTTCTGCCAAGGGCAGTAAAAATCAAAATCCGTCCCAGGTTATTTTCATCATGCAAATTCCCATTTCTGTAAACAGGAGTGCGGCGCTGGGAGCCGGGGCCGGCGGCCGGGCCGGACGCCAGCGAGCGCCGGGCTCGGAGCGCCGGGAAGGCGGCCGGAGCGGGGGCAGGAGCAGCTCGGCCGTGCAAGGTGCAGCCAACTCGGAGCTGCCCCAGCCAGAGCTTTCCCTGCCCCACGGGGGCTTGACCGTCCCCTGGTCCCCTCCTGGGTGTTCCATCCCTGTGTCTTCATCCCTGTTGTCCCAGCTCGACCCTCTGTGGGATCTTTCTCCTGGGGTTCGGCATCTCCGTGCTCCGCTGCTGCCTCCGAGCTGCTCAGCCCTTGGGATACCCCAATCCCAGGAAATTTAATGGATTCACATCGCTCTGCCTCCCTGAGTCATCCCAGTCGCTCTCCCTGTCCGGGGATAGGATCCATGGAAGCAACTCCATGGATGAACGCAGCTCTGGGCCTCCTGTCCCTGCCCAGCCCTCACCTGTCCTGTACCAGCCAGGCTGGGAGAAGGGAGCGTCCCTGAGACGGGAATTCGGCATTTCCTCATGGAAACCCCTCGCAGGCTCTCCAGAGATGCTGTGAGGGGGGTTTTGGCTGCCCGACACTCCTAGGCTGCTCCGAGGGTGGAGGGAAAGTGCTGGGCAGTCCCAGCTGGATCCCCCCAGCTTCTCACCCACCCAATTCCAGCACCTCTGTGCACAGAAACCCCAGGAGGGTCTGGGGATGCTCCATCGATGCTTTGCAGCCGTCCGTGGGCACCCCAGGAGATGTCCCGAAGCAGAATTCAGGCCCCACACCCTCCTGGGAGCCTCTTTAGCCAAACCCGAGCGTTCCAGGGCACGACTGGTGCTCTCCAGCCTCTGGAAAGTGGCAGGCAGGTCTGCAGGGAATCCCGGTGATTTGCAGTTTCCAGAGACTTTGTGGTTTCGAGGTCAGGGTTAAGAAGTTTAGAAAGCACCGCCAAAAACCCCGAAACTTCTGAAGCTGCAGGAGAGAGGATGACAAGCTCTGAGTGTGCCTCGGGGCATGCACCAGCACCAGGCTGAGGCTGGGGCCATCAGCTGGATGAATTATCCCATTCTCCCTCCTTATGAGACCTCTTTGTACCCATTTTGGAAACTTGTGGGAACAGCTGAGGTTTGGGGTGGGACACTGGGCCACACAAGCCCCTGACCTACTTGGAAATGGCATTTTTGAGTTCCTCTGGGCCTTTTGGGTTTGCACACATCAGCAGAGATGACATTTTCTCCTCTTGAAGGAGAGGGGCGGGAGCCCTCGCGAAGAATTCACATCTGTTTTGGAAACAAGTCAGCGCAGGAAAAGTGCCCACATGGAGCAGAAATGTGGTTTTGATTGTGCTGCGCTCTCCAGAAAGGAGGGCTCACATTTTAAACTCTATTAGACAGAATAATAACAGCTCACAGCTCGTCTGCCTTTCATCTGGCCCCGCTTCCCCAGCGGCGCAGCCTCTCACTGCCACTGCCACCCAACCGCCTCTGCTGCACCTCGGGGATCGGGATCAGCAGCATCCACCCAAAAACCCCTCCCAGGATGCAGGGAGGATGGATTCCGGGATCCCAAAGGTTTCTATTCCCAGCACGCCTCAAGTTTGGCATCCAGGGAACAGTAAAATGCACAAAGGGAGGAGATGGAGCGAGATTCCCGAGGGATGGAGTGCCAGGACAGGGGGAATGGCTTCAGACTGCCAGAGGGCAGGGTTAGATGGGATATTGGGAAGAAATTCCTCCCTGTGAGGGTGGGCAGGCCCTGGCACAGGGTGCCCAGAGCAGCCGTGGCTGCCCCTGGATCCCTGGAAGTGCCCAAGGCCGGGTTGGAGCACCCTGGGACAGTGGAAGGTGTCCCTGCCCATGGAGGGATGGAACTGGATGAACTTTAAGGTCCCTCCAACCCAAACCATTCCAGGATTCTCTGATTCTCCGAAGGGCTGCGGGGAGGCAGCTGCATTATTCTTTATTTTGAGGTGATCCCTGCAGTCTAACTCTTGGCTAATTACTTTGGCTCCGTCTTCAGCGTGCTGTGATTAATGGCCGTGGATGTGTGTTTAACTGAAACCTCGCACGTTTGGAGGGAATAATAACAATAATAACTTTTTCCATCCGCGGAGATCTGGACCACTTATGATAATTAAAATTGCGTGACACTGCCGGTGAGGGTCTTGAGCTACTTCCCAGTTTCCCAGGTAATCCTCTCCCGCCTCCCGTTACTGCTCCAGGGATCTCGAGTGGATGCTGGCATTTTATGTCATTTTTCCCTTGTCCTCCTGGACCGCTGCATCGCTCTGTTGTGGAGCTGGTGGCTCCTGTCCTGTGGCACGGCCCGGAGAGGCATTTTTGGCTGTGTTTGGAGCAGGTAAAGCACTCACAGCAGCGCGGGATCCTCCCGGAATCCCACTGGGATGGAGCGCGGTGGGTGCGCTTGGAATCCACCGGGATTGAAGGCAGCAGAGGGGCACAAAAGCTGCTCCAGGAGCAGCTCCAGCTCTGCTTTGAGCTTTTCCTGCCAGCCTGGGGTGTGAGTGGCCCGAGGTGTGACTCAGGCCGTGGAGGGGCTGTCGGGCTCACGGCTCAGGCGCTGTTTATCCGCTGGCAGGGACGAACAGGCTCCGCTCGGGAATCGCGGGAGGCTTTGTACAAACAAGGAGAGGAGAGGCAGAGGGAGGGCTCGGGGCTGGAAATACCGGCTGTAAACACGACACGTTTCACGCCAGGACAACTCGGGGCTGGGTGATCCGAACTCGGAGCAACAGGGAGGGCGCCGCGCGCCCGCGTGGAGCGGAGCTTTCACAATAAATGATTAAAGCATGGTTCAGATCCCGTCAAATGGAACGGTGCTAATCTAATCACAATCCATCTGGCACTGCCACATCTGTCCCAACACCTCCACCTCTTCATTTTCAATCAGCCTTAAATAGTACATAATTATTAATGTCTCCCCGCCTGTCAGACGGCGCGGGGGATTCACTTATCTCTCGCGATCGGCGAGACAGAGACGGATCCAGCGCCAGGCTCGGGGGGCAAGGAGCCTTTTGCCCTTGGGTTCATCATCCCCTGGCACTGTTGCTGCAGAGATGGGCTGCAGAGTCCCACGCAGCCCCTGGGGTTGGCACCAGCCCTGGCAGCTGGTGGGGAATGGTGCCCGCGGTGCTCAGCGGCGTCGCTGCCCTCCATCGCCTCTGGCAGTGGTCAGGGAGGGAGGCTCGGGCTGGGAAAGGCCAGGAGAAGTTCCCAGCTGCAGGAGAAGTTCCCATCTGCAGGAGAATTTCCCAGCTGCAGGGGAATATCCCACCTGAGCAGCCCAGGCCGGCTCCACCTGCGCAAGGCTGCCCTGACCTGCTGGGGACCTGCTCTGTGGGGAGCCGGTGCCTGCTCGGTGCAATTTGGGAGGGAAAAACCTCACTGAAAATTCACCTAAATCTTCATGGACTGCTCTTCCCTAATCCAGAGCTCGCTGGCGTTCACAGAGGCTGCTGCAAGAGCTTTTTTCAGCCCTTCCAAGACCCAAGCCAGCACCAAAGCCCCAGCTGCACACAGGTCCTGTGTCTGGGATAAAGCCTGGGCTCAGAGCTCTCCGTGTGGGCTCCTCGCAGTTCTGGGCCACGCTGAGTGGCCAAACTAAGCAGCCCAAGTTTTTCCCAATCCTTAGGATTTTTCTGGTGAGTCTTCCTAAATCTGGAGATGTTTAAAGCCTCAGGAATCATGTGGTTATGTGAAAATCTCGTCTGTTTCCTCTTTTATAAAAAAAATATTTTCTTGTCCTTGTGGCTCAGATAAAGCTCAAAAATATGAACTGGAGCAATGTGAAACCCAGAAAGTAAACACTGGTCTTTCTTCAGGATTTTTAAGCTCGTTCCTTCAGGTGGGGGGAGGCGGGAGCTGTGATTTCCTGATGGTCAGGATTAAATCCTCCTTCAGATAACGCAGTCAGGCCCAAACCTCTGCCCCCACCCAAAAACCCGCTCGGCCAAGCTCGGCTGAGCCGAGAGCAGAGCTGGACGGGCAGCGCTCAAAACCAGCCTTAAGGAAGCAGAGCCGAGAGCAAATACCTCGTGCAGGCTGAGTGAAGCCACCCCTGGATGTTTACAGAATAAGTTACCAAATAACCAGTGTCTTGGGGACGGCTGGTGAGCCCTTGAAACAAATATTCCCTTTTTCTGCCGGGCGCGATCGATGTGCAGCGGGCGCGCGGCGCTTTAGGTGGATTTGGAGGTTGAAAGCGAAGCCCGTCGCAGTTCACAGTTTGTTCACAGACAAATCCTGCTGCTCGGGTTGTTTGCGGCTCTTTCTTCTCAGAAAGAGCCTGCTCAGCATGTCCAGGTGAGGCAGAGCTCTCGCATCACCCTGGGCATCTAAAGCAGGGAGTTGAAGGCAGAGCTGACGGGGGAGAGCTGAGCTGTGACAAGGATGCTCCACTCATCCCCGTTCCGAAGGGCTTCAAAGCCAGGGGGTGCAAATTATTCCTGGAAGAGCCCAACCCAAGCCTCAGGGAGGTGAGGGAGCTCAAGGAAAGACCCATCTGTTCCCTGGGTCTTTGCCAATCCATCCTTAGAGTCCCAAACCCATCACCTGTGTTGGGCTTTTGGATCTGGGGTTTGGGTGTTGGAGGGGGAGAGGGCAGCTTGGTCTGGATCCATCCTGGTTTTCCAGCAAGTGTTGGCCCATGGGCTGTTTGGCTTCAAAAATCAGAATAAATCCACGGCCTCTCTTGGCTCGAATGCAAAAGCTGGGGAAATGTGATTTGTAGGACTCTGGTTGGAGTTTCAGGCTTGTTGAAGTTTGGGGGGAAAAAGGGGAGGATGAAATGAAGGAAGGAAAAAACCAAACTCCAGCTGGAACCAATGGATGTGGCTCAGGTATGGGCCGGGTGCTCCCTTTGGGGATCCTTCCCGTGGCCCTGGGAGTCTGGGATGATTTTTGGGACAGTTTTGGTGCCCATCCTAGAAAGGTGTCCATGAAGGAGGAAGGAGCTTTGCTCTGCTTTGCTGCCCTGGAAGCTTCGTTGGTTTTTGGGTACAAATGTGGCAGCAGCAAGTGGGCAAAGGCCTGGAGTGCCAGGACAGGGGGAATGGCTTCCCACTGCCAGAGGGCAGGGAGAGGTGGGACATTGGGAAGGAATTGTTCCCTGGGAGGGTGGGGAGGCCCTGGAATGGCTTTCCCAGAGAAGCTGTGGCTGCCCCTGGATCCCTGGAATTGTCCAAGGCCAGGCTGGACGGGGCTTGGAGCAACCTGGAATAGTGGAAGGTGTCCCTGCCCATGGCAGGGGTGGCACTGGATGGGATTTAAGGTCCCTTCCAACCCAAACCGTTCCTTGATTCTGGAATCTCCAGTCTGGCGTCAGAGTGGAGACCCTGGGCTGCGGACTCTGGTTCCCCTCCCTGTTTCTGCTCCTTGTCCCCGGGCTCAGCTGTGCCCGGGCTGAACCAGGGCTCACCAACAGGAGCCACGGCCCCTCGTTGTCACCTCCCGGGGTTGGGACAAGCAGGGAAACCCCCTGGACGCGGGGGTCTGGCCGCAGGCAGGGAATTCCCTGGGGATTGCGGAGGGAATGGAGCGTGGGGTGTGATTCTGCCCCGGCTCCTCTCCCTCTTGTTCCCCTCGTTCTTCCCGTTCCCCTCGTTCTTCCCGATCCCCCCGATCCCCCCGGGCCGCCGCCAGCAGAGGGCACGGTCCGGCCTGCGGAGCGCCCGCTCCCGGCTCCCGGCGCTCCCGGTGCTTCCCGTCCTCCGCTCCCTCGCCCCGCTCAGCCCGCGGCTCTTCCTCCGTTTCCTCGCCCTTTCTTCCCTTTTATTGTCTCCATCATCTCTGGGCACTGCTTTCTCTTTGATCTCCAGAAACTTTGGCATCGCTCCCGAAACACTGATGTGTGTTTTCGGGGGAAAAGGAAAAAAGGGAAGAAGAGCAAAGCCGAGCCTTTGTTCCCGCAGCTGCTGCCGGGCTGCAGCACAGCTCACACAGGTATTAAACGCTCCCAGGGATCCAGCAGCCGGTGGTCCGGCCTTCCCTGCCCGTGCCAGGTTATTTACACCAGGAATAAGTAATTCGGTTCCTGCGGTCTCGCTTGAGTTAAAGAGAAATAAAATCAAAGCAGAGTGAAGAGCTTGGAAGTGCTGCTGTTCCCCCAAACAGCACGGAGGGACACGGGCTGGGCACTTCGGGGACGCTGCGGGCCGGGACAGGAGCAGCGTGTGGTGCCACGAATGGCTGGGATGGGGCTGCGCTGCTTCCTCCCCGTGGATACCCCGGGAACGATCAGCCCTCTGAGCCCCCTCACCATCCCCGGCCTCACAGCTTCCTCAGTGCCGTCGTCCTGGGACTGTGCCAGGGGACCTGGGGCATCCGGAGAGGGCACGGGGGCAGTGCCGGTGCTGCCCAGAGGGGCGGGAGCATCCCTCACTCCCCAGGGTATCCCTCACTCCTCTGGGGTGTCTCTCACTCCTCCGGGGTATCCTTCACTCCTCCGGGGTATCCTTTGCTTCTCTGGGGTATCCTTCACTCCTCCGGGGTATCCTTCACTCCTCTGGGGTATCCCTCACTCCTCTGGGGTATCCTTCAGTCCCCCGGGGTATCCTTTGCTTCTCTGGGGTATCCCTCACTCCTCTGGAGTATCCCTCACTCGCCAGGGTATCCTTCACTCCTCCGGGGTATCCTTCACTCCTCCGGAGTATCCCTCACTCCCCCGGGATATCCGTCACTCCTCTGGGGTATCCTTTGCTTCTCTGGGGTATCCTTCACTCCTCTGGAGTATCTCTCACTCCTCTGGGGTATCCCTCACTCCTGTGGGGTATCCTTTGCTCCCCCGGGGTACCCCTCACTCTGCAGGGTATCCCTCACTGCTCCAGGGTGATGCCAGAGAGCTGGGAACGTCGGGACAAGGAGTGGGGTGGCACAGGGCAGAGGCTGCTGCCCTCTGTGCCACGGGCACCGCCCAGGGCTGAGGGGATGGAGCTCGGCCCGCGGGTACCGGAGAGAAGCCAGGGGGGAGAAGCCGGGGCATCGTCTGGCTCCCACATGTGCCGAGGTTGTTAGGAAGATTTATAGGGCCGAACGCGGGGCTTTTTCTCTCTGGCTTTATAATAATACATTAGGCTTTTAACCTCTGACCGGCAGCTCGGGGAAGGGGATGCTCCGGGCGGCATCAGGCGGCTCCAGCCCCGCGGGGAAGGGCAGCGCTGGGGAAGGGGCCGGGGCCGGGCCGCGGGGACGGAGGGGTTAACGCGGCACGGAGGAATGTGAGAGTTTAGCGAGAGGCGTCGGCTGTCTTGAGGTCACCTGTGAGGGATTAGCCGGGCAGGCAGACAGTTGTTGTTTGAGGACTGTCTGAGGCCGGGGAAGGGGCGGCGTGGGGAGGGGGGCGGCTCGGGGGCTGCGTGGCCCCGCGGGTGGGATCTGCCCGTGCTGGCTTTTGGGAGAGCCCGGCTGTAACCCGGCCGTCCTTTCTGCCGAGGGAATCAATCCATCCCCCTTGGGGAGGAGAAGGTCGTGATGTGCCAAACCTGCCCCGAGCCCAGGTGGGCAGCAGAGATGCTGAGGAGGAATCGAAATGTTACAGGATCCAGCAGGGCTCTCCGCATCTGGGCTCCTTCCCACTGAGCTCCCTCCGGGGAGGACTCTCAGCCCAGCCCATCCTGGCTGGGGGGTTCCCCAAAAGGAGCCCTGGCTCTGTGGAAGTCCCTGCAAAAGCCCCTTTTCCCTGCGCTGGGCTGTGTTTGAGCTGCTGGAAGCACAAAATAGGATGAGCAGGGTGTCCGGGAGGCCTCGGTGTCCGTGTGGACCAACAGGTTGGGGAGGTTGGAGTTGGAACTGACCCCGTCCATCCCAGGCTGCTCTGTGGCACTTCCCAAACATTCCAGCCCCAAACCAGCAGGAATTTCTCCTGTATCTCCACGCCTGGACTAAAAGCCACCCCGATTCCCTGGTGGGCTCACAGGGTGGACAGGACATGTGTGGGTGTGCGGGGCAGAGGGGGAATCTCTGCCTGGAGCTCCGAGCGGGATCCAGCTGGGGCTTTTTACACCTTCACATCACCAAAACAAATTCCAAGGCTCGGTTTTGACCGTGGGACCTCATTCCTGCCTCGATCTCTGTCCCACCATGGGGTTCTCTGCGCTCTCCGGAGCAGGATCAGGGAATCCGTGCTCCTTCCTTGGCATTCAAACCAACACACGGCTTCTCCCTGCGCCTCTTCCGCCGAGATCCCGCCCTGCCTCTGCAGATGAAAGGTGTTATATGAGGATAAATTCTTAATCGTCGCAATAATCAATCATTCTTTACTCATAATTTAGTGGAAATTAATCCAGCAGACGAGCAGAGGGCCAAATGCTAATCTGTGTCCTGGGTGTCTTTATTGACTGGGAAAGGAGAGAATCTTCCGTGGAAATAAAGAGGAAAGGCTTGAAAAAGTGCACTCAGAAGTTTTGCGTTTGGAAAGGGAGCAGAGACAAAAAGAAAAACCCCACAGAAACTCCAAAAATCTGTGCTTTAAGAAGTGTAAAAACTTTAAAAACTGTGCTCTAGAAACCTGCACACTTCAAAACTCTTATACTTTAATAAACCCCTCCTCATTTTTAGAGTCAGTGGCTGGGTTGGGGCTGGATGTGACTCAGGGTTCAAAATGCCAGAGGGAGGGTTTGGAGCTGCCAGAAGCAGGGAACACCCAGTGCTTACCTGCAGGAGCTTTATCCTTGTGGTTTATTGGAATAAAGGAGCCCGGGCTGCATTTCAGGGCTTGTAGCTGCCCTCACAGCTGGGTGTGCATCAAGGAGAGCTCCCTGTGGAGCAGGTTTGGGATGGAGCAGGTTTGGGATGGAGCAGGAGGCCTCATCCTGCCCAATTCCGATTGGGAAAACTTCTCCTGCAGGGAGAGGCCCCCTGGGGCTAAAGGAGGCTTTTATTGCCCCAGCACCGCAATAAAACACAAAATAAAGCAATTTTATTGAAATCAAAATGTAAATGGAAGGTTTGTCTCACACCCCATCCCCGCCTGCAGCTGGATCCGTGGCTGGGGGCAGGTGGGAATCCCAGCTCCATCTGAGATTCCATGGGCTCCGGAGTCTGGGAATGGCACCGAACCTGCTCCATCCCCCAGTGCAGGCACCCAGCACATCCCAGCGGGTCCTGCAGAGCCGGGCAGGAGGGAGAGATCGTTCCTGGGGAGTTGGTGAGCTGGGCCAGGACAGGACGAGGGCAGGGAAGGGACTCCTGCTTCCCGGGAAGCCACACAGGGATGGCTCGGATCTTCCCGCTGGGGAATATCTGCAGCACTCGGCTTTCATCTCCTGATGCTCCTCCTGCAGCCGATGAACAGGAAGAATTTTTTTCCAAAGGGGATGCAGAGCACCCAAGGGAGCAGGAGAGGGGTGACAGGGTGGGTCTGGGGGACAGCAATTCCAGCTGGATGCGGGCACAGCCGGGACAGAGCAGCTCCCGACCCCTCAGCTCTGCCCCAAGCCGCTCTGGCCATGGAGAGCAGCTGGCAGGACACACCCCCGAGGGAGGGACGGTCCCCTCAGGGTCCCTGGGGCTCGGGGTGGCTGCCACAGGTCCCCCAGACAGAGGGGACTCACCAAGAAATGCTCAGAGAGGCTTCGGGGCCGTCCCATGGGAGCCCCATCCCCTCTGGGAAGGGTTTGGTGGCAGCAGGAGCCACCCGGCCGTGCCCCCAAGGAGCAGCCACCCCCTGGCAGCGGTGGCAGAGCCGTCCCTGCCCAAATGCGTCCCAGCTGTGGCTGAAGGAAACGCTCCCGGAGCCGGCCCGGGGTTTCTGGTAGCGGCTGAGGGACAGGATAATAAAACAGGAAAAAATTAACATGTAAGAAAACAGAGCTGCACCTGAAGCAACAGAGGCGAAAGAGAGCCCAGGCAGCTCCCCTCAATGCCAGAAAGGAACTGCGAGGAGGGGACCAGCCCCGTGCCCCCCTCCCCTCCCTCCCTCCCTCCCTCCGCTCCCGCTCACTCCGATTTCAAAGGCGCGCAAACAACACCCGGCACTGTGTGGCATCTCCACTCCTAAATCTTCCTGTCCTCGGGTTTGTGTAACGTGAGCCGAGGGCAGGATCTGACCCTCCCGGGGCACAGCCTCGGCTCTGCGGAGAAATCCCCCCTTGGATCCCCCAAAGCCCCTGGACAAGGCGGAATGTGCCCTCCCGGGGAGGCAGCTGGGCCAGGGCACGGCTGTGGCCTCTGATCCCGAAGGCTCTGCTGGGTTTGGGTTCAGCTCCTGGCACCTGCAGGGCACGGGGCGGTGCTGGCACGGGAGCAGCCCCAAACTGCCCCGTTTTCCAGCCTCCAGTTGCTCCCACACACTGCCGAGGAAAGATCCCCCTGGTCCTGCTGCAGTTTGTGCTCAGGCTGTGCTCAGACAGAGCCTGCGAGTGCCTGGATTCCCAAATATTTGTGCCCTGCTGTTGGATTTGGGGAAGAAGTGGGCAAAGCTGGACCTGGGTGTCCATCCTGGGGGATCCATCCTGGCTCCGTGGTGGATCAGCCCCATCCAGGGCTGGCAGGAGCAGTCCCAGCACATCTCAGTTTTGTCTCCTTGCTTCTGTCACCCCCAAAATGGGGTTGGGAAGGAGTCAGTGAGCACCCACCCGCTCAGACACCCCCAGACTCATGGGGTGCTCCCAGAGGGCTGCAAGGCGCGGCCCCCACTGCCCTCCTTGTCACTGCACCCCCCTGGCTGGGGCTGGGCTCTGCGCTGGGACAGCTTGGAAAGGGAGCAGGAGCCTGGGCTGGGGACGGCTCTGGATGGAGCAGAGCTGGGACTCCCTGGGAACCATCTCCTGCCGATGGGGACTGTTTGTGCCAGCTGCTGGTTCTGGTGGTGCCGAGGTGGGGATGGGTCACAGGTTGGACTCGGTGATCTTGGAGGTCTTTTCCAACTGATTCTGTGATTTTGTTGTGCTTTCCTCTTTTTCTCTCTTTCTTTCTCTCTTTCTCTCTTTCTCTCTTTCTCTCTTTCTCTCTTTCTCTCTTTCTCTCTCTCTTTCTCTCTCTCTCTTCTTCCCTTCTCTCTCTCCCTTTCTTTCTTTTCCAAAGACACCACCTCTCCCCCCTTCCCTCACGCTCGGTGAGAGCTGATGCAGTTAATTGGAGCTTCTTGTAAGTGAACATTAACACAGGCAGAGCCAAGACGACGTCTTGGCAGCGAAATATCATTATCAGTTCTTGAGCTCCAGCCAAAATCCCCTTGCGGTCAAAACACAATTCTTTAAACTAAACAATTAAAGATTTGTGCAAGTGTTGCTGCCATGAGTTATCAAGGACGGGGAGGGGCCGCGCCGGGCCCGTGGCAGCACCGGAGAACGGCCCTGCAGCCTGGCAGGGACACAGGTGACAGCCCAAAACCTCCGCCAGCACCGGCGAGGGGCCCCGGGAAAGGCTCTGCCGCCGTCACATCGCGCTGCACCCCCGGAGCTTTATCCCAGCCAGGTAAAAAAATCAGCTTTCTGCTCCGGGGCCGCTCGGCGCTTCCCGGGGCCGGTCCCGTGCCACCTGTTCCTATGGAGAAGGATTTTTATCACAAACACTTGGTAAACAGCTGCCGCCGGAGCCCCTTTCCTGCCGGCCCGCCGTTTATTCGGAGAGAGTCAATAAGGAAAAACAAACATTCCTCGTCCTTGTGCACACACGGCCCCGGGCTGCCGGCGCTGGCCGGCTGTGCCTGGCAGACTGGAGGCTCCCAGATGGTGCCCGGAGCTGGGGCCGGTGGGCACAGCCCCAAGCCTGGCTGTGGGGCAGCTGGGAAGCCAAGGAGGACACAACAACCACTGCAAAGGGATTTTCCCTTTTCCCTTTTCCCTTCCCCAGCACTGGGATGCTTCCCCAGGAACAAATCCAGCAGGGCCAGGCCTGAAATTCAAACTCCAAGGGCTTTGCCTCCCAACCCCTGCATGCTCTGAGGGTTGCAAAGTCGAGCTTTGAATCTCCCCTTTGCTTCCTTCCCTCTCCCCCAGGAGCTTCCCGAGGAGGGGGAAAGGGCAGAGAGGATCCCCCATTCTGACAGGCGCTGGTGGAGCCGGGAATTAACGTGCTCAGGCTGTAATTAGGGCTTCAGCACCGTGACACCTGCACAGTGTCTTTATTTCAGAGCAGGTAAATTGGAGCCTCGCAGGCTGGGGGGAGGTGACGCTGCCGGGGAAGGGAGCAGACAGCAGGGAATTATTTTTAGTGGCTTCCTTCTGTCACAGGGGGATCACGGCCTGGGCGAGGGGCGGGAGAGGCAGAACTTGAAGGAAGTTTCTGGTCTGGTGGGAGGTGCCCCTGCCCGTGGTATGGTTTGGAATGAGATGAGATTTAAGGTCCTTTCCAACCCGAACCATTCCGTGATTCCATGATTGGACTCAAAGGGTGTTTGTGTAGGTCCTACATCTGACTGAGGGGGAAAGGGGGTGAAGCCCCGTGGGTCTGAGCCCCCCATTGTGCTCATCCCATCGCCTGCCCCGTTCCATCCCCCTGCTCCCATCAGCAGCTTGGCCTCTGCCTTCTTTACCAGGAACCAGACTGGGTGATCGGGCTGGGAAGGGACCCCCAGGCAGGGCTGGAGCAGGAACGGGGCAGGGACAGGGGATGGAGCAGGAACGGGGCAGGGACAGGGGATGGAGCAGGAATGGGGCAGGGACAGGGGATGGAGCAGGAGTGGGGCAGGAAAAGGGCCTGGAGCAGGAACGGGGCATGGACGGAACCTCCTGCCCATCACTGCCCTGAGCCAGGGCATCCCTCCCTCTCTCCTCCCGCTCCAAACCTTCCAGCCCAGCTCCTTCCAGAGCCAACTTCAGCGTTTGGATCCAGCCGATAACAGCAGAAGCCTCAAAGTTCAGGATATTCAGATCTAGACCAATCTCCAGGCTTTTTTTTTTCCCTTTTTTTTCTTTTTTTTTTTTTTTTTTTGACAGCTGCTGCCTCTACTTTAGGCAAGGACATTAGCGCCGGGAGGAAAAAAAATTTGATTTTAATGCAAGCCCCAGTAATCAGCTATTTGTGATGGAATTTTATCTGTCCTGGTCTCTAAGGGATGAGAAGCAAGCAGAGAGGAAAGAAGGGTCAGAAATTAGTATGCAGAAATATCTGATCAGCCAAAGTAATTTTCTTTAATAATCGTATTCATACTGGCTGCTCTCCGCTCACTAGAAGAATTAAGTATTTAATAGTAATATATTTCATCTGGCAGCAGTTCCGTTTCGTTAGGAGCCGTGATGCCTCGCCGGGGTGGGGGGTGGGCAGGGGAGGCAGCCCCGGCTCGGGGCGACCTGACGGGGACACAAAGCTGCCACCCGCGTGTCCCCGCGGCCGCGGGCGCTGCCAGCCCTCCCCGCTGCCCGCACCCGCCGGGCGAGCTCGTTAGGGAGCTCTAATTAACGAGGGATGTGCTCGTCTCGAAGGGACGTGGAGGAGGGACCCGCGTGGTTCCCGTCGGGAACCCTGGGCTGCATCCCCGAGGTCGCACCGGGGAGAGCGAGGGTTTCACCGCGGCCTGAAATCCACGGCTCCGTAATTGCCGCGAGATGCGCTAATTATTGTCATTGGCGCCCACTCAGGGCAGCGTTTAAGCGGTTGCTTAACTTAAGCATGTCCATAATTCCCATTGACTCTAATGGGACTTCAGCGCGTTCCCAAATCCTGCCCGGAATACTGATGTTTTCCCAAATCGCCGATTATTCACAGCAATCCCGCAGGAAAGGCGACACTCAGCGTGGCCCTGGCCCTGTGGGCGCGGTGTCCCCTCGGGCACCCAGATCCGGGGAGCAGCAGCGCCTTCGTGCCCTTGCCAGCTCCAGAGCCCGGTGAGAGGAGCGGGAACTGGGACAGCAGCACCTCTTTGTGAGGGCAGGATCGTCCTTCCTCCCAAGGGCTGGATGGGGAAAACATCCCTGCTCCTCAGCCCCACCTCCATCCAAACCACGGGAATGGGATCACCCGCCCCGTGCCAGCTCCAGCGCCACGATTCGCACACGCGGGGTGAGAAATTCCACGGAGAAATCCATCCCTGTTCGCTCCGAGAGGAGGCACAGAGACAGAAATTCAAGTCGGGGCTCGGGGCCTCTCTGGTCTTTTAAAAGCTCGTGATCCAAGCAGCTGGGAAGCGATGGTGGGAGGGCAGGGCCCTCGGTGCTCTGGGGTGAAACACCCGGGTGTGTGGAATGGACACTTCTGCGGGCAGGGGGAAGGGGACAGCCAAGGATTTCAGGGTGCCTTGGTGGAATTTGGGGATAAACTGCCTTGGAGCAGAGGGAAATGCACCCTCGCTGCCTCGGGAATGTGGGAAATGAACTCTTCCTGCCCTGGAGAGGTGGGAAATGCACCCCTGTGGACCAGGCTCCTCCAGAAACACCAGCAGCGAACCAGTGGCACAAATCCTTGTGTCGTTATTCCTCTCTGGACTAATTATCGATGGCAAGGAGCGCCTGTATTGATTGATTCAAGCTGGTCACAGGGGGCAGATCCACTCTCTTCCTTTCTTTCTTTCCCTCCAAAAGTTTTGTACTTCGTTTCCCCAAATTTCCCCAAATTTGCCAGGCTGCAGAAAGCAGCAGCCCTTCCCTCTGCTCCCTGTGCCTTGCTCCATCCGTCCCAGCTCCGGTGACGTGGGCTCTGCAGCACGAGCAGGAGCTGAGGTGCAGAAAAGGAACAGCTCAGCCGAGCTTGCAAATGCCAGGAAATGCTGCTCTGTGGAGGATCTGGGGAGCCAGGACTCGGCTCCTGTGATGGATGCACTGTGGTGAGGGAACAGCGAGTAAATAAATAGCGGGGCAGAGGCTGAGATTCCTCTCGCCGCCAAAATAGGGAATGTTCGGGGTGTGAGAGCTCTGAGTGATGGAAAACTGGTGGTGGGCTCTGGATAAAAGCAGGGTGAGACTGCAGAGCTCGTGTGATTGTGGGGTTTGCACGGTGACCTCAGCTTGTCCAGGACACAAACTGAGGGACAGGGAACAACTGTGAAACCTTCTTGGGGTTCAGGTTTTCCTCGATGCTCAGCTGGCCAAACCTTGGCCTCTTCTCCTGCCTGTCCAGACAGAGCCAGTGTGTGGGTGAGGGAGGAAGGGACGTCTGTCCGCACCCCTGTCCTGCTGTCTGTGCCTGTCCCTGTGTCCCCAGTGACGGGGGCGTGCCCAGGGGAGCGGCCACGGCTCGGTGGGAGCAGGAGCAGGTGGGATGCGGCATCAAGCCCTGGATTCCCATTTTTCCGGCAGCACCCTGGGATGTCCCTCAGCGGGCAGTGGGTGCTGGCTCCTGTCTCTCCCCTCTTCCCCGGCTCCAGCCTCTCCAGCGGCACCGGAGCTCCCTCAGGCATGCAAGAAGAGCCCTGTCCTGCCCTGTGCCAGCGGCCCAGCTCCTGCATTGGTGACCCTGCCACTCGTCCCATGCACGTCCCCTTCCTTCCTCCCCTGGTTCTCCGTCCTCCTCCTCCTCCCCAAAGCGCGCGTGTTTGTGAGCTCACAGGGAACGGCGGGACACGGGCCTTTCTCTCAGCTCTAATGAAACCCTTTAATCATATTCAAATAGGTTACTGTTCAGGGGGAAAATAGAAATATGGATTTGATAGCAATAAATTTCCCTGGCTGGCTAAGCCCAGTTCTTAATTGTCCTGTCCCAGGGCTCGCACATTTCATTGTTCGTTAGGTGCTTAAGTCCCTGCTCTCATTTTGTGGCGGTGACATTACCGCTGATGGCTCTAATACTCTCATAATTTGAAAGGGGATTTGCATGATAGAACGCAGAGTATTAAAAGAAAAAGAAAAAAGGAGAGTTAAAAAAAAAAAAAAAAAAGGAGGGAGGGGGCGAAGAAGGAGTGTGCGGGGGGGGCAGGGGAGCGGATTCCGCTTTCACTTAAAAAAAAAAAAGTCACTTTCTTCAAAGTCAAATCATTGTTTTCATTAAAGTGAGGGGGGGAAAAAAAGTGTCTCTTCTGCACAGTCAGTCCGGCCTGGCGCTGGTATTATCCTTATTGTTGCTAATGGTTATTAATTATTATTATCCTGCTACACGGAGCACTGCGGACGTGATGTCCCCAATGTCCTTGGGACAAAGAGAAAAAAAAAAAGCGGCGGGTGTCCGAGCCGGGGCGGCTCCGGCGGCGGCGGGGGAAGCCGGAGGGGTTTGCCATTGTCTCCGTTCTCCGGGGTTTTGGCAGCAGCCCTCTGGCAGGGATCCGCTGCCAGCCGGGATCCGCTGGCTTTGATCCCGGGGTGCCTCCCAGCGCTGCCACGGCTGCCCGCGCCTGGGCCACGGGGTTATCCGGGGAGAAAACACAGATTGCAACCGGCCCTGGTTCAAACTGGCCCCGCTGCCTTTCTCCCCAAACCTCGGGGGATGTTTAGAGCCCAAACAGAGAATTGCGGAATATCCTGAGTCGAAGGGACCCTCAAGAATCCTCGAAGATGAAGCCAAATCGCTGTTCCTCGATGTCCAGAGTGACCCAGACCTGAGAACAGCTCCCAGCACTCCCAGTGCTCCCAGTAGAGCCAGGTCAGGTCCTCACCGCTCCCCCTGAGAGGGGGAAACCAGACCTGACTCCTCCGGAGCTGAGTGTTCCTAATCGCTGCTTTTAAAGCTGGGAAAAGAACCTTCAGGATCGTCGGAGCCTCGAGCACCGGGCCCCCTCAGCACCCGGGGCCTCAGAAATCCTGATGCGGATTTTATCGTGGCGAACCTGTCTGTGCACGAGGAGCAGGGCACGAGTCCCCAGGCTGTCGTTTTGGGGACATAAAGCACAAGAAATTCATCCCAATCCCTTTCCCTCCCCTCTTTATAGGATATCCCAATTATATTCTGCACTAGGTCTGAAATTCAGCGCTGCTGAGCAGCCGCTCCCTGCAGTGCTCCCGTGCTCCAGGGCACAGGAGTCTCTGGGAAGGCTTTATCCATCAGCTGTTTATTTTCCAGCAATGAAGTGGCAGTCAGGGATGTATTAATTACGGTTGTAGTGTCTGAAGCGTGGGCAGGATTCATATTTTGGCTGCTGTTCTCTTATCGGGTGGTTTTGGCATCGTTCAAGGTGAGAAGTGAGATCAGCCCGGGTCTGTTGGTCTCAGCAGGTCTGGAGTAGTTTCCCCCAGCCCAGGACGCTGCTGTCCCACTTCTCCATCCCCTTTTTTCCTGTAATTCCATCCCAGAAACACCAGCAAAGCCTTAGGCCATGAATCCAGATGCTTCCCTGATTCCTTTCCATTTGCATCGGCTCTTTCCAGGCTTGTTTGGGTGGGAAGGGTTCCCTGGCAGCTCCTGGAGCTGATTTCAGCCCCAGATCCATGCACAGAACTCCCACCACGAGGGAGGCACCGAGGTCGCCGTGCTCAGCTTGGCCCAACTCGCCCAGGGCTTCCACGGGACAGAGCTCCCATCCCAGGAAGGAATATTGCTGTGTCTGCCCATGCACCGCCCATTCCTGGGAATTTCAGCATCCCTGCTGCCCGTGGGAAGAGGCCCAGAGGGCTCCCAAAGAGCAGAGGGATTTTTGTGTGGCCGCCACCCTATCCAGGCTCGGCCCCAGCCCCGCCTCTGGTCCGATTCCCAAATCCAGACGGAATTCCAGCCCCATCCTGAGCTCTTTGCCTTGCCCTTGCTGCCAACGAATCCTCTGGCGAAAGCGCAGCCAGAATTCCTTGCCTTGCTCACCCCAGGCCTGCAGCAAGAGACAGGGATGAGCCACAGGAGCGCGGGAAGAGCCCAAACCCCGCCCGAAGGGCGAGGAGCTGCCGGCACCCGCAGGGAGAGGGATGGGGATGCAGATCCTCAGATGTCTAAATCCAGGGAGATCCTTGAGGGTGTGGAGGAGCCGCTGAGCTGTGCCTTGAGGGCAAGATCCCGGTCAAAATAGGCTCATCCCACCTCTCTCCTGCTCTCTTTTCCCACTTCCCACTCCCGTGTTTCCCCGGCGAGGAGGTGGCTGCCATCTGTCTCCTCGTTATTAAAACACTCCAGGATTTTCCCCCCCGTGAGCCGCCGCCCTTGGGGACGGGGAGAAAAGGATGTCAGCGAGCTGGAGGGAGGGCTGGGAAGTGGGTCATGCCCTTCAGGAGCGCTCGCAGCCCCTCAAACTGGGGCACGCCGCGAGCCTGGGGACGCGGCACCGCCGGCCTCGGCTGCGCCACGGATCCCTGGATCCCGGCGTGGTTCGTGCCTGGAGCTGCCGTTCCGAACGGTGCCGTGAGTGCTGCCAGCCCCCACCGAGCAGCAACTTGCTCCCCGATTACGTCACCCTGGATAAAAGGGAATTATTCAGGCCCTGGTTTCAGCTGAAACAATACAGCGAATTAACCCGAACGTGTGTGCGCTCCGAGCCCCCCGCCCGCCCGGCTCCCAGCAACGGGGCAGCAACCGGAGCTGCTCCCGGGTTCAGGGGGTTAAGGCACTCAGGAGGATTCGGTGGAGGTTAGAAAATGCCCGTTTCCTTTGGAAAACAGGAGGAAAAACCCAAAAAGGGGCTTTGAAACCGATCCCCCAGCTGTGGCGGCTGCCGCTGCCACTGGGCACGGGGAGGGTCTGGGCTCTGCTGCCGGAGCTGTGCCCACCCTGGCTGGGCATGGCCAGGCCCTTTGCACCCCTCCTGCTGTCCCATGTCCCCGTCTCAAGCCATCCCCTGCTTTTGGGGCTGTCCAGGTGTCCCCACCAAAGCCTCAGCAACCTCCACCACCACGGAGGTGCCCTTGCGGTGCCACCCCAGTGCCCTGTGCAGCTCTCAGGGGGTCCCACCACCTTCAAATCATCCCCATGACCCCCAAATCGTCCCCCACCACCTCAAATCATCCCCACCACCCCCAAATCGTCCTCTGTGCAGCAGAGCAGTGTCCCCAGTGCTCTCAGGTGGGCAGTGGGACACGGGACATGTCCCGAGCTTGTCCCGAGCTCCGAGAAGGCACCAGAGCCAAAGTGGAGCTTAAATATTTTTGTTCTCTCATTCACTTGGGGGTGGGGGGAGAAACGAAGGGGGGAGAAGGCAGAAGAAGGGGAGGGGGACAAAGGGGGTTTAATAGGCTCCAGTGACAGCACAATGTCCACATTGGGAAAAGATTAATGACGAAAATTAATCGCATGACCTTTCTTTCGAGGAGCTGGAGGTGAGGCGAGCCATTAAAGCCTCTTATGTTGTAATTAACGTTTGAGGGGAGAAAAGACTGGCTTTGGAATGGATGCGATCATTTAATTAGGGTTATGCGTCAGTGCCACAACAGGTTCAGAGAAGTCATAATTTAACTATAGCTTTAAATTACCCAGTCAGAGCGCGGCTGGCAGAGTTTAATGGCAAGGAAACGCTGCCACCAGGAGCAGGGAAAACAATTCAATAAACACCTCGGGATGGCAGAGGGACAGGGGACACAGCCCTGGGGGCGAGGAGGGTGTCCCAGGCAGGGCACTCGGGGTTGTCGGGGTGGGAACGCTGTGAAATCAGAGCGGGACAGACCCTGAGCCAGATTTGCACCCTCCTGAATCCTCCCTGAAGGAGATTCCCAGTCTGGAATTCACCCAGCAGCCCTGAATTCCCTATTTTCTCCCCCACTGGACACAGCCTGTGACTCAAACCATGTCCGGCACAGTGACCCAAGGGCTGGCTCAGCAGAAACTCGGTTTTGGTGGTTTCTGAGCAGGAAACTTGGGGTGGTTTGAGTGAAAATTTTGTGAAATCAGAGCTGGACAGACCCTGAGCCAACTTTATACTCTCCTGAATCCTCCCTGAACAAGATTCCCAGCCTGGAATTCACCCACCAGCCCTGAATTCCCCATTTTTCCCCCACTGGACACAGGTTGTAACTCCAGTTCTGTCATGCACAGTGACCCAAGGGTTGGCTCAGCAGAAACTCATTTTTGGTGCTTCTGAGCAGGAAACTCGGAGTGGTTTGAGTGAGAATTTTGTGAAATCAGAGCAGGACAGACCCTGAGCCAGATTTACACCATCCTGAATCCTCCCTGGACAGGTTCCGAGCCTGGAATTCACCCACCAGCCCTGAATTCCCCGTTGGACACAGGCTGTGACTCAATTCACGTCAGGCACAGTGACCCAAGGGTTGCCTCAGCAGAAACTCATTTTTGGTCCTTCTGAGCATCACCTGTGACCACACCAAGGAGCAAAACCAAGGCGCCTTTCCACATAAGACTTAAAAAAAAAAAGCCAGGAATTCTTTTTTCCCTTCCAGAGGAAGAATTCACCAAAAAAAAAAAAATTCCAACAAAACACCAGGATTCCCCTTCCTCTGAGCAGAAACCTCCTCTTGGTGTCAGCGGGAAGCTTCGTCACTTTGGACGGTGACAAGGGACCGACCGAGGAGCGCTGCCAGCCCGGGAGCTTTGGGGAAGGCTGATTCCAGAGGGAAAAGTTGGATTGCGTTTGACTTTGGCACGGGGAAGAGGTTTAGAGAGGAGGTGAAGGTGGCTGGCAAAACGCTCCGTGAGAAATGAGCGTCGCCGTCAAGTGCCGCACGCTGGATGGATTATTAAGGTTCAAAATTAAAACATATACAATATTGCCGATGCCAAGAGCTCTCTAATCATAAATCAGCTCCCCTGACCCCTTCATAATCATGAGATTGCCCTAAAGAGCAGGAGATTTTACATAATAATAAATGGGAAAGGAGGTTTTTTTTTCATTATTATTTTTAATTGGCCTGCTGGTTTTCTGAGTCCGTTTCCAAAATCTTCTTGGCCAGTGGAAGGATGTTTTGTTTGGTTCGGGTGAAATTGGTTTGGTTTTGCTTGGTGAAATTGTGCTTTAGGAAGAAAATAGACATTTCTTGTGAGCCCTTTTTTTGGCAGCACAACCCAGAGGTGAGGAACTGGAGCTCTGAGATCCCAGAGCTGATGCTGAGTTCCTGCAGGGATTGGGATGGGGAAGTTAAATTTGGGGAATCAGAGCTCTGAACTCAGGGTGAATCACCAACAACTCTGCTGCCTTCACCGAGGCAGAAATCTGTGAATCTGAATGGATCCAGCTGCCCCAAATCAGCACAATATTCCTGAGAAAGGCAAGGAATTCTTACATTCCCCTTTCCTGTCATCATTCCCCGTGGTTCCCCTCCTGCTTTGGCTCGCTCAGGGTTGTTCTCACTGATCTGAGCCTCTCGCTTCACTTTTTTCACTGAAGGTCCTCCTGTCCCTGCCTTGTGACATCAGGTTTGGGCTGTGATCTCTCTCTGCCCCTTGGGGGCAACCCCTGAAATTCCTACAGCTCCCACGAGTCAGGGAGGAGCCCCCAAAGCCTCACACGTTCTCACCTGCGAGCTCTGCACACCCTTCTCTCCCTGCCCGCGCTTTCCTTTGGAAAGGAAAAGCGTCTCCCGGAGAACTGGTGCCACCCCTGTGTCACCAGCACTGCCACCCCGTGCCACCACCACTGTCACCTCTGTGTCACCAGCACTGCCACCCCTGTGTCACCAGCACTGCCACCCCTGTGACACCAGCACTGCCACCCCTGTGCCACCACCACTGCCACCTCTGTGTCACCACCACTGCCACCCCTGTGACACCAGCACTGCCACCCCTGTGTCATCACCACTGCCACCCCGTGTCACCACCACTGCCACCCCTGTGTCACCAGCACTGCCACCCCTGTGACACCAGCACTGCCACCCCTGTGTCACCAGCACTGCCACCTGTGTCACCACCACTGCCACCCCTGTGACACCAGCACTGTCACCTCTGTGCCACCACCACTGTCACCTCTGTGTCACCACCACTGTCACCCCTGTCACCAGCACTGCCACCCCTGTCACCAGCACTGTCACCCCTGTGACACCAGCACTGTCACTTCTGTCACCACCATTGCCACCTCTGTGTCACCAGCACTGCCACCTGTGTCACCACCACTGCCACCTCTGTGTCACCACCACTGCCACCCCTGTGCCACCAGCACTGCCACCCACAGCTGTCACCCACAGCTCCCGCACGGCCCCACAAGGATCAGCTCCCAGCACTTTCGTCCTGTTGGGTTTTTACTCCCGAGTGAGGCTGAGCAGACAGGAAAGGGGAAGGAGAGTCCCCAGGCTGTGCTGGGTGCTGTCACTGTCCCCGTTTTGATGGAAAATTATGGATTCCCCACCCTCTCTGCACTTCTGCAAGCACAGCCACGCTCCTGCTCCCCGTGATGGGCAGGGATTCGGCTGTCCGGGAGGGTCTCAGCCCCATCTCCTGTTCCATGTCAAAGCCACCACCTCCTTTCCCCCTGAACACCTCTCTCTGCAGGAAAACCTGGGATTTGGGAAGAGCCAAGCGCAAGAAAACAGCGTCAGCCACTCCAAGATCATTTCATTGGAAGCCCCATCCTTGGGGACACTCCAGGACCTCCCGTTCTGGGCCCTGCCCTCCTGGGGGACGTGGTGGCCACGGGGCTCATCAATCCCAGTTCCTGCTTGCCCAATAAACCCCAGTGCCCTCAGAAGAGAGGGGAAAAATGGAAATGACTTCTCTCCTTCACGGAGGTCTCATGGCCTTAAAACTTAATAGTCTCTCAAATGCCGTAATGCGAGAGGGGACTTTTATGGACTCGACCAGGGATAATATTATTAAGGTGTGTTATTATATTAATTCCAATATTTCATGGCATGGGGCGGGGGGAGAGGGGGGAAGGATAAAACCTTTCCCTGGGGAGCTCTGGCCTGGGTTATCCCTCCCCAGGGGTGCCCAGAGTGGTCAGAGAGGCCGATGGGGCGACACCAGGCCTGGCCAACCTCGGTGGTTTTCCAGAGAGGAACAGTGAACGTCCAGGGATTTCTCTGTGCAGTCCCGCAGGCAATCCCAGGGATCTCCATGCCCTCAGCCCCTCAGCCCAAACCAGTGCCACACCACTGTTTCCTTGCCTAACCCCTCCTCTTCCTCCTGCATTCCCTATTTCCATTTCCCCCTCTTTTTCCCTCTTTCTGCTTCTCTTCCCTGGCCAGGCCCGAGCGCCTGCCAGGATTTTGGAGCCCAGCTCTCACCGTGTGTGGGCAACCCCAAACAAACAGCGTGTAAATAAAACTCCTCCCCCATCTCTCACGCACACGTTTTCCCCATTACCTTCCCCTAACACTGTCTTTCTTCCCTCTCGAGTTCAATGTTGGCTTTTGTCTCTCCCAAACCCCTCCTCCTCCTCCTCCCTGCAATTTATTCCAGCTGTGCAAACCTCGCTGCCATCCCCGCTGCCACACGGGCGGGAGAGGTGAGTGGCAGCGGGAGAAGCCCCTCTGAGCCGCTGTGGCTAATCGATGCCACATGCGGGGCCTGGCGCCCGGCCCGGCCGGACTGCGCGGCTCCTGCGGGATCAGCCCGGCCCTTCCCGGGGTCCAGCCCTTCCCGGGGTCCGGCCCTTCCCGCGCCTCTGGGGCTTTTCTGCTCCTTCCTCTGCTCCGTTTGAGGCCGAACGGGTGAGGGGAAGCTGCGGGGTCACTGCGAGGAGGGCAAGCCGTGAGCGCATCCCGATATCCGCCGTGGCTGTGAGGAGGCCACGGACCCGACTTTGCTCATCCCAACACCTTCAGGCACCGCTTCCCGCTCCAAAACCCGCCTGAAGTGTGGCAGGGACCATCCCCCCGTGGGCTGCTGCGGGTGACTTGTCCCACACCCCGCCTGAGCCATCCCCAGGGCTGAGGGAAGAGCTCGGCTCTTTGCAGGACCTGGAACCACGCAGGAATTCACTCCACGAGCTGGGAAAGGCACCCAGGAGCCGTCACCTCCCAGCTGGATGCACTAAACAGCCCAGATCCCCCATTTTTGGATCCCTGGGCAGCTGCTGGAGACAAACCCAGAGTAAACCCCGTGCGTTATTCCCGTCCCACAGCGCTGCGTTATCCGTAACCCATCCTTGTGCCGGAGCATAAAGAGCTCAGAGCACCAAATCCTCCCGTCTCGCCGTTGTTTTATTTCCTTTTTTTCGATAAATACCCACCCAGGCTTCTGCCAAAGCTGAGCAGGGCTGCGAGTTTGGGGCTTGGCAGGACTTTGTGTGCGAGCCAGAGCTCCGTGCTCCTGCCAGCTGCACGTGTCTGTCACCCAGAGTGACACCCAGGGGACAGGAGAGCCCCAGCCCCGGGGACAGGGGGGGAAGAGCCTCACTAAACCCTTAAAGACCACTTGATTTGGCAGACGGCTTTAGCTAAGCAGTGGCTCCTGCTGGGCTGGTTTTCCTGGTTTCCCTGTGGTCTCCACACCGAGCAAATCGAGGAATTACCGTCAGGAGTTGCCGTCAGAGCCCGGGGAAGTGGCGAGAGCGGTGGACTCGTGGCTTTCAGGCGGGTTTGAGGCACAAGCGGGACATTCTCATTGTCCCTTTGTGCCCTTTGCCACCCTCAGCGTGGCCTCGGGGCTCCCTGAGGGTCACATCTGGGGCCTGGCCTGGTTTTAGGCCAGATGAGGATCTCCACGTGTCACTTTTCCCACTTTTCCCGCTTTTCCCAGCCCAGGCAGCTTCTCCTTGCCCAGCCTGTGTCACCACCCACACCTGGGAGCAGGAAGGACCTGGAGGAGGCCACGTCCTCCTGGTGACACCAGCTCAGCCTGGAGATCCGCGGAAATAATGTCAGCTGAGGGTGCCCATCCGAAATCAATGCCCTGGAAAAACCAAATTCACCGAGTGCAGGCAGCATTCTGTGACACCCACCCAGCTTTGTCACCCTCGGAGCACGACTCAGCTCTGCCCAGAACAGAAATTTGGGGTCATCAATCAGCTCCCACCCCCCGCTCTCCTCGCCTGTCTCGCACCTTCTACCAGGGCTGCGAATCAAAAACAAATCAGAGTTGGAGGAGCAGAGTGTGGGCGAGCTCCGTCCCACCACGAGGAGCTGGTGAACCTCTGCTTTTAAAAACTGATTTTAGGAGGGCAGGAGGTTGTAAAGCAAATAAATGGGAGATGATCTCAGCGAGTCTGTCCCTGAGGCAGAGGTTGCACCCCCTAAATGCGGCGTCCCGGGGCTGTGCAGTGCCCAGACACATCAGAGAGGCCCTGGCTCCTCCACAGGGAACATCTGCTCCGTAAATGTCATCTCCCACTTGATGGAATCCGCTGGGGAAAGGTGAGGATTTGTTCCAGATGGGGAGCCGTGGGTTGAACCGAACCCAAAAATGGGAGTGTTGAGCCCTGCTGAGGGATCGTCTTCCTGCTGCTTCCCAGCAGGAGGCAATGCCAAAAATCGGAGTGAGACGGGAAGGAGCAGGGATAAAGTGCCAGCTCCTGCTCCCCTCCCTGCCTCCTGCACCTTTTCCTTCTCCTCCTGATCCCTCTCTTGCTTTGTAAAACTGGGATGGGGGTGCTGAGATCCCGCTGTGGGACATTCCTGGTCCTTCCAAAGGGCAAAAGGTTGGACAGCAGGATGGAAACCCCAGTGGCCAGAGAACAGCTCGTGCTAAACACCAAGGTTTGGGAGATGGGGAACAAGGACAGGCAGCAGGGCAGGAATGCCGGGATGGGAGCAGAGCTGCCTGGTAATTCCTGGGCTGTGTCCTTGTGGGACACAAAGGTGGGCAGAAGAAAGGAGAGGAATGGCCCTGGATTTCCCCCAGATGTGTGGCGGGCCCAGATGATTGATGGCATCTGTCTCCCGCTTTATTAAACTTGTGCAGCCGTGTTCAGCCGGGGATTTGCAAGCGGCTTAATGAGCATTAGGGAGGAATCTCCTGGCAGGACGGGGGAGATTTCAGGGGTTTGTGGAGCCACTGGCAGGAAATGTCCTGCAGGACAGGGGCAGGGACACCGGAGCTGGGGTGGTGCCTGAAGGGACAGCGGGGCACGGTGCTGAGGGGACACGGGGGGTGACAGCCGGGGAGGGCTGCTGCTGGGTGAGCAGAACACACCTTTGTGCAGGATTTCGGCAGGAATGGGTGCCAGCAGCCTTGGTTTGCTGCCTGCAGCCTGAGCCGGGCTCAGAGCTCCGATGGGAACATCCTGAGTGACAGATCACTGGCGTGCTCGGGGACAAGTGTGACAGTCCCTTTCCGTGGGGACCAAAGGCTTTTTGAGAGACAACTCAGAGCCCTGGGTCTGTCCCAGCCTCTGCCAGGCCTCTCCCGTGCGGACTTTTCTTCCCCTTCTCCTCTTGGACAAGGAATTTCAGGGTGCCAAGGCCTGTGGCAGACACCTGCTATTCCTACCCAGGGTCAGTGTGATAAATACAACCCTAAATAGAACAATATAAATATTTATAATAATACAAATATAATCCTAAATAGAACAATGTGAATATTTTTAATAACATCAATATAATCCCAAATAGATCCGATATTTGTGGGCAGACTGGGGCAGGCTGGCGCACACAACTTCCCATCAAATATTTGCAACTTCGAATCCTGGTGAAACGGAAAAGTTCCTCGGCTGCAGAAGAACACGGTGCCCTCCCTCCCCGTGAGCCCTGGCCCAGGAAAACGGGATATTCCCGAGTGGATTCTGCATCAGCAGCGGGTGAGGCAGCACCTGCGTGGGCTGTGCTTGGGGAAGGGCCCAGGTGAAGGGAAAGGCAGGGAAAGGCTCCCTTTCCTCCGCCCCGAGCACTGGGAGCACTCAGTGCCTCCTTCCTCCCAGCCCTGCAGGCCACATTCCCATCACCCAGAACCTTCCCTGCAGCGCTTCAAAGCCTTTTGGTGATGGAAGACACCCCTGGATGAGCCACAGGAAACCGTTTGCCTTTCCCTCTGCCAATCTCTCCTCTAATCCCTCACCTACGTCACTCCCGGCTCCATCCACACCCTCCACGCCGGGCACGTCACCGTCACAAGTCCCTGCACAAACTCCGGCCTCTGACGCACGAGCAGCATTTTCAGGTGGAAGCACTTGGGTTTCTTCACGTTCAAATCCCGGTTTTTCACTTCGTGGGGTTTGGGGTTGTTTTTTTTAAACCCTCTGCCGAAGCTCAAGGCTTTGGTTTGTGTTTTGAAAGCAAGTCTGGGGTGTTGCTGCCACAGGGCTCAGGCTAAAGGGTTCCCAGAGGGCTTTGAAATGATGAAGAAAGGGGATTTGGGGAGAAAGTGGACGTGGAGCAGCAGGATCCCCGTGAATCCTGGCTGTGCTCACCCTGGGGCTGCCCACAGAGGTGATTCCCTCCTCCAAGGCCAGACCCAAGGAGCAAATCCCAGATTTCCAGCCCAGCCCCACTCGGGAACGTGCCCTCTGGCCTCCCATCCCTGCTTCCTCCCTCCTTCCCCCGAACCTCCCCTCCTCTCCTCCTCTCCTGCCTCCTCTGCAGCTCTCTCTTGTTTTTATTTTAATTTTTTTTCCTTTTTTTTTTTTTGGCAGGGATTTTTTTTTTTTTTTTTTTTGGTGCCTCTCTTTGTCAGAATTAGTCAGGGCTGAACTGCCTGCGCTCCCCAAGGAGACCCTATTTCACCCTGCCTAAAGTTCACCGCCTTGTCAAACCGAGCTAATCTCCTGCCGGGGAAGGAAAAAGGCTCATTTCAAACTGCTGCACATTCGGGGAGCGGCTGGGGGAGGGAGGAGGTCTTCCTGGCTCCAGCCTGAAAAGACCCCGGACAATAATACCCCTTTTGTTCTAGGACAGTGGGAGGGGGCTCGGCGGTAGGAATGAAAGATGGGGGATATTAAAGGAGCAGGTGAAAGACATGAGTCTTCAACAGGCCCCCGATAAGAGCCGACCCCCTTCTAATCTGGCTGGGAGCTCATTATCTCCCTGCCACAGTCATTACCATTAATATTAAATATGAAAAAAAAGAAAACTGCACCAGACAACAACCCCAAAGAGGCGGCTTGGAGGCAGCGGCGGTGGAGGGACCGCCAGAGCTCCGGCCAGACCTGCAGCCAGGCTCAGGAGGGGAGGCCTGGGATCCTCAGGGATGCTCCAGCCCGGGCTGGCCCTGAGCGTCCCTTTGGGCCACCGCGTTTGATGCACAAAAGTGGCTGAGCCAGAGGCTCTTCTTGCTCTTTTTCGAGCAGAAAGCAGCAAAATTGGGGTTTTGGGGCAAGGGCATGGTTTGTACAGCCCAGCCTGGTGAGGGAAGGGGGTGCAGGGAAAAGCTGGCACAGGGAAATCCTCATTCCCTGCCCCCCTGCATCTCACCAAGGGCTGCCCGGTCCCCGCCTGCCCACGGCGAGGTGGCCCCGAGCCCACCACGAATCCCCTGGGATCGGTCTGAGTGTCCCCCCAGCTCCGTCCCTGCCACAGGTGGCCTTGGGGGAAGCACTTGGGTGGCTCTTTGTCCCCTCTGCCCGTGCGTGAAGGTTTCCTTTGTTCCAGGGAGCTCCGGGCGGGGGATGCTCGGAGCTGTTTGCTCAGCGCTCGCCCCAGCAGCCCCTCGGCCTCGGTAAATACCAGCGAGCCCCGCTCCCTCCGCAGTCCTGGGTGAGCAGCAGAGGAACAAATTCCCCTCCCAGCACGGACAGAGAAGCTCCCAGCTGAGCACAGGGCTTGGTTTTGCTGTAGCGTGACAGCTTCTGATGCTTTTTGTCCGTGCAGGGGAAGGGGTGGATTTGGGATTTGGGGCTTCCCGATGTCAGCTGAGCATCCCTTGAGCCCCAGTGCATGGAGTGGTGCTCCCAGACTTCCTCAGGGACTGAGCTGCTCTCCCAGGCCGTGCCAAATTCCCTCCCCGAAGCCCCCGAGGGCTCAGCCCCGCTTCCAGAAGGGGCTCTTTGTGCGGCAGCTGGAGCTGGAGCCGGCGGCTGCGCTCGCAGGGCCGGGATGTTTGCTCTCCCTCTGACCTCTCCGGCCACCTCCTGCCCTCCCTGGCAGCTCCTCCTGGGCTCGGCGGGGGTGGGCAGCGGCTCCTGCCAGATGTGTGGGGGTTTCCCTGCTGGAAAGCTTCAGGGGGGCCCCGGCTGCCCCCGGGGAAGGGAAGCTGAGGTTGGGCAGCAGCGCTCGGCTCTTGGCGCTGGCTGGGGCTTTATAAACCACGGTGGGGCAGGAGGGGCTGAGGGGGAAAAAATCTCCAGGAGGGGATTTGGCTGCTGATTTGGGGAGGGATTTTTGGGGCGTAACCCCTCGTGGTGCAGTGTGAGGCCGTAAAAGGCCAAGCTCCCCTTTGGAGAAACTCTGGAAGGGGCTGGAGCGGTCAGGCTCCATCCAAAGGCTCTCCAGGCTGATCCTGAATCCCCCAAACCTCAGTGCCCTAAAAGAGCCCTCAAAGGGCTGCCGGGGCTCTCTCCCCCGTGGCTGCACCTGCAGCGGGCGGGCAGAGCTGGGCACCGTGTCCGGCCATGTCCGGCCGCCGTTCCCAGGCCCGCCCGGCGCGGTGGGAGAGCTCCCGGCCGGCTGAGGCAGCGAGCAGGAATGTTTGGGAATGTTTGCCGCGGCCTCCTTCCCTGCAGTAAACATGAACGGGTGACCCCGGAGCGCCAGGCCAGGGCTGGAATGGGCTGGCTGTGCGCTGGAGAGCCGTGGGAATGCGGCGGGAGCTCCATCGCGGGACCGGGAACGGGGGCAGGAACGGGAATGGGAACGGGAACAGGAATGGGAATGGGAATGGGAACAGGAATGGGAAAGGGAACAGGAACAGGAACGGGAATGGGAATGGGAATGGGAACAGGAATGGGAATGGGAATGGGAACGGGAATGGGAAAGGGAACAGAAACAGGAACGGGAATGGGAACAGGAACGGGAATGGGAATGGGAATGGGAACAGGAATGGGAATGGGAATGGGAACAGGAATGGGAATGGGAATGGGAATGGGAATGGGAACAGGAACGGGAACGGGAACGGGAACGGGAATGCGAATGGGAATGGGAACAGGAGCAGGAATGGGAATGGGTACAGGAACGGGAATGGGAACAGGAACAGGAATAGGAACGGGAATGGGAACGGGAACGGGAACGGGAATGGGAATGGGAACGGGAACGGGAACGGGAACGCCAATGGGAATGGGAACAGGAACGGGAATGGGAATGGGAACAGGAACGGGAATGGGAATGGGAACGGGAATGGGAATGGGAATGGGAATGGGAACGGGAACAGGAACAAGAATGGGAATGGGAACAGGAACGGGAATGGGAACAGGAACGGGAATGGGTACAGAAACAGGAATGGGAACGGGAATGGGTACAGAAACGGGAATGGGAACAGGAACAGGAACGGGAATGGGTACAGGAACAGGAATGGGAACGGGAACGGGAATGGGAATGGGAACAGGAACGGGAATGGGAATGGGAAAGGGACCCCGGGCAGCTCGCGCGTGCAGCCGGCTCCAGAGCCCAGCAGGAAAAGATAATGGGATTATTTATTGTCAGCAGCTGCTGGGATGGGTTGGGTTGGTGCTAAGCTTTGGGATGCTCGGATGGGTTGGGAGCGTCAAAGGATTCCTGGGTGTTGGGATTGGAAAATATCCCTCGACATTGGGATAAAAAAGTGTCCCACAATGTTGGGATAGACAAGAGTCACTTGATGTTTGGATAGAAAAATATTCCACAATATTGGGAGAGAAGAATATCCCGCAACGTTGGGATAGGAAAACATCCCAAAACATTGGGATTAAAAAATATCCCTCAACATTGGGATAGAAAAATAGCTCGGAACATTGGGATAGGGAAATATCTCTCAGCATTGGGATTGAAGAATATCCCTCGACATTGGGATAGAAAAATAACCCAGAACATCAGGACAGAAAAATATCCCACAACACTGGGATAGAAAAATATCCCTTAATGTTGGGATAAAAAAATATCCCTCAACATTGGGATTCAAGGATATCCCTCCACACTGGGATAGGAATATATCCCTCAACACTGGGATTGCAGAACATCCCTGCACACTGGGAAGGAAAAATATCCTTCGGCATTGGGATAGGATTGGAGTACGTGAGGGAAGAACTCCTGCACATCCATGTGGGTCCCTCTGTTTCCACCCAAGCCAAGCTCCTGGAAAGAAACTGGGAAAATCCCTGCAGGGAAGGAGCTCCAACCTTTGCTGGGATGGAGCAAAATGGGGAAAAATCTTGGAGATAAAGGACAGGACCAGGACACAGCAAAGGGGGTTGTTGTATTACACTTTAATATTGATTTGGGGCTTTTTAGAGGGAGCCCAAAGGCCTCTGAGCGTTTTTTCACCCTTTACACCCAAAGCAGGCGGGGACAGGAGCCTGGGGGTTCATGCAGGGGGTGCCACGTTGGTGCCACATTGGTGCCACGTTGGTGCCACGTTGGTGCCACCACCACACCTGCACCAAGGGAAGCCAAACCCACCGAGCCACCCCCATCCACGTCCTGTTTGGGTCCAGGCATCAGTGGGGACCAAACCCCGCAGTGGGAGGGACCCCGCGACCAGAGACACCTCCAGAGGGAAAGGCCTGGCTGTTATCCCACAGAATCCTCATCCCTCTGCCCTCCTGCAGACAGGGAAAATCCATCCCGTTGCTGCGATGGCCCCGCTGTTATCCATGAAATCCCGAATACCTGCACATCTGACCCTGCTTTCAGCCCTTCTGCCCCACGAGGGCTCCGTGGTCAGACAGGGAAGGGGGATTTGTTCCTTGCTGTCGTGTTTTCATGGAATTCACCCAGGGATGGCGGCCGGAGCGGTATCACCCATCCTGGCAGATTCCCACTCCCGTTTTTCCATTTTTTAATTCTGTTCCTCCAGCCTGGATGTGCAGCTCCTCATCTAATCTGGGATCCATGAGGAATGTGGCCCGTGCCACTTGGAACACTGGCATTCCCAGAGAAACCAGGGATCCTTCAGGCGTTTCACAGCATTCCTGGAGAAACCAGGAATCCTTTGGACATTTCACAGCATTCCTGGAGAAACCAGGGATCCTTTGGACATTTCACAGCATTCCCGGAAAAACCAGAAATCCTTTGGGTGTTTCACAGCATTCCCGGAGAAACCAGGAGTCCTTCAGGCATTTCACAGCATTCCCGGAGAAACCAGGAATCCTTCGGGCATTTCACAGCATTCACGGAAAAACCAGGGATCCTTTGGGCATTTCACAGCATTCCCGGAGAAACCAGGGATCCTTTGGACATTTCACAGCATTCCCAGAGAAACCAGGAATCCTTCAGGCATTTCACAGCATTCCCGGAGAAACCAGGGATCCTTCAGGCCTTTCACACACCTCGCGGGATTTTTTTTGCTGCTGATCTCCAAGCTCTCAGCTCGTTAATTAATTAATTAATCCTCCTTTAAAAACCAGTTTTAAGTCTTGAGACAAGCCTTTGACACACACACGAAACCCACATCAAGTGCAGGGAACCAGACAGCCCCAAAAATAACCCCAATTCCCAGGGCTGCCTCCGTGTCCAGGCAGTTCCGGAGACGTTGCTTATTCTGGTCTTAACAAATATTAATTAAACCTCTGAGGAGGGATGTTTGTTGTCTCTTTTGCTCTTGACACAACAAAAATAAGCTCAGGGAGCTCCGAGAAAATTGTGTTTGCTGAATATGGGCAAATTCCCTGCTCCAGCTGGATTTTCTGGGAGGTTTTTCCCCCTCCTCTCCCATCGCAGCGGTGGAAATTCCAACAGAAAATGTGGGGTTTGCACCTTAATTTTAAATAAAATCAGGCTGGGACGACTCCACTTTCTCATGGGAGCCCCAGATTCCTCATCCTTGGGGTGAAGCAGCTCCAGCGGCCAAAAGTTCTCCAGTTTGGGCTCCTAAATCCATGGGAATCGTGGGGATCCTGGAAGTGCTGGGGGATGGGATGAGCTGTGGTTGCGGCTGTGGTTGGGGTTATCATCGCCAGCCCCCGAACAGGCCCGGCGGGTGCTTTACAGCTCGTCGGAAGGAAGAGCCTCGCCCGAGGACAGGGAATTCTGCCGCTGGAATGCGTTGTGGGAATTCCAGGCGAACACATGGACGCGCATTCGCGCCGCGATAGGGCAGGAAATGGGGGGTTCTCTGCTGGAAGAGGGAGCTTTTCCAGGGAAAAGGAGGGATCAGCCCCCAGGGCTCCTCCAAAACGCGCGGAGCGAGGGGTGAACCCGGATCATCCCTGGGTTTCCCACTTTTTGGGAATCGAGGGCATTCCCGGTCCTGGGGTAGTTCGGTTTTGGGTGAAAAGTTGGATTGGTCCTGGAGGAAAGGGCACGGGAATGTGTGGGGAGGAAGGGAAGGGAATGAAATCCCACCAGCAGCGGATTTTTTCTGGGGTTTGGGAAGGTTGGGTGGAAATTGGGGGAGAATTCAGGGGGTTCCCCGTGTGGCTGTGGGCACCAGGGGTGTCCAGGGGTGGCTGCGTCGAAATATTCCTCGATGTTGGGATTGGAAAATATCCCTTGACATTGGGGTAAAAAAATCTGGGCCACCAGATTTTCCAACAGGAAAAAGAAAACGGAAAAGAAAAAGAAAAAGAAAAGGGGGAAAAAAAATCGGGAGGGGCATGGAAGGTGAAATGAATACAAGAACAGGCTTGAAACAAAAAGAAAGGAGAAGAAATTTCCCTGAAACGGAGCGAAAGGAGAAGGAGCTTCACAAAGCCACGCTTAATTCCAAGCTTTTCCTTTGGCTTTTCCACCTCGGAAGCATGAAAGCAGCTAAATTAGCAAAACAGAAGTAAACTGTTGACTGCTTCATTGCGGGATTAAGTGTGATAAATGGAGGTTTTGTTCAGCCTCTGTCCAGATGTTGTGTCTACTGCTGGGTGTTTTTTCTCCCTTTTTTTTTTTTTCCCCTTCTTCTCCACCTTTTTTTTAAATTTTTTTAAATTTTTTTTTCCACATTCTTGGCCCCGATCCCGTATATATTTTGGATACTGCAGGGAGTATATAATATCATTGGAAAATGATGTGGTCTGGTAACCTTTTAAATAACATTTCCTCCCTCCTCTCTTTTCTAATAGTTTGTTTTTCTTTCCATGTTTGCCTTTTATTGGGGGGGGGGGCGGAATTTTGCTTGGAAATTAACGAGGCCAAGGTTTGACAACAAACCCAACAAACAACCCCCCCAAAAGTGAAAAAAAAACCCAAACCCCACTATTTCCCCTCTCCATTTAGGGGGGGGAAAAAAAAGAGTTCAGGGACTTGTAAGGGCGCAGGCCAAGGATGTGTTTGGGACTTTTATTTTTTTCCCTGTCTAGAAAACCTTCCTGATTATTTTTTAACATTCCCAGAGCGCTCGGCCCAGGAGCCGGGCTGGACTTGGGGCAGCATTTTCAGTTCCTTGCTCTGTTTGTGTTCTCAGAGCCCCCCCCGACCCCACAAGTGCGTTTTTTGGCCCCGTTTTTCACGGATCAGAAGTACCTGTCGCTGCTGGAAGTGCTGGATTGGCCTTTCCTGAATTTTTCCAGCATCCAGGAGGAATCCAGACCCCCAGTTTTGGGGACGGTGGCCAGGGCAGATCCCAGCGGGGGGAACGAGGTTCCCAACCCCTTCCCCACAGCCAGGCAGCATTCCCTGGGATTTCATCACCCTCTCCAAAACCAGAAAAGCCGTATTTTTGCATCCCAAAGGATTTGGGAGCGACCAGGGACTGCCAGGAGCGGGTCTGGAGCTCCAGCTCCGCGTTCCCCTCGTGTCTCCCGTGCTCCCCGTGGGGCTCCCGGGTTTTTTTCCAGAGTCTACCTTAAAATCCCGTCCCGGCGGAGGCTGTGCCTCCCTTGGCTCGGGAGCCTTCGGGAGAGGAGCCCGGCCCAGGCTAAAATTGCACTGTTGAGTCACCAAGGGCTGGCAGAGCCAGGGCCGGCACCCCCGGCAGGGCGGGGACGGGAGGAATTTGGGGTCTCATCCCACGGCAGAGAGGGGACAGGAGAATTTGGGGTCTCACCCCATGGCAGGGAGGGGAGAGGAGCATTTGGGGTCTCACCCCACAGCAGGGTGGGGACAGGATCATTTGGGGTCTCACCCCACGGCAGGGTGGGGAGAGGAGAATTTGGGGTCTCTGCCCACAGCTGAGTGCGGAGAGGATCATTTGGGGTCTCACCCCATGGAAGGGAGGGGAGAGGAGAATTTGGGGTCTCACCCCCCGACAGGGAGGGGAGAGGAGAATTTGGGGTCTCACCCCATGGCACAGGGACCCCCTGGGATAACCTGTGAGGGCACAGAGGGGAGGTGTCTCCTGCGGGATGGCACTGAGAGGTCCCAAAAAGGCCGATTTAACCCTTCTGGGGTGGGGTTGCTGGGGGAGCTGGGGCAGGACGGAATGAGGGTGTTCCCACCCAGGTTTTGGGGTTTCCCTCGGCACCGACGTTCCTTAGGACTGGATTTGCAGTGACTTTAACTTTTAGGGTGTCCCACCCTGCCAGCACAGCACGGGGTGAAGGTGAACCCCTGGATCCCTGATCAGTGCTGGGGGTGTCGGGACTGTGAACACCTGCGAAGGGATGGGGAAAATCCCAGTGGGAATGCCATGGGAATGGCCAGCATGGATGGGGATCATCCCAGTGGGAATGCCATGGGAATGGCCAGCAGGGAAACCCTCCATGGGAATGGCCAGCACGGATGGGGAACATCCCTATGGAAGTGCCATGGGAATGGTCAGCAGGGAAACCCTCCATGGGAATGGCCAGCATGGATGGGGATCATCCCAGTGGGAATGCCATGGGAATGGCCAGCATGGATGGGGAACATCCCTATGGAAAAGCCATGGGAATGGCCAGCAGGGAAACCCTCCATGGGAATGGCCAGCATGGATGGGGAACATCCCAGTGGGAATGCCATGGGAATGGCCAGCAGGGAAACCCTCCATGGGAATGGCCAGTACAGACAGGGAAAATCCCTCTGGGAATGCCATGGGAATGGTCAGCATGGATGGGGAACATCCCTATGGAAAAGCCATGGGAATGGCCAGCAGGGAAACCCTCCATGGGAATGGCCAGCATGGATGGGAACATCCCAGTGGGAATGCCATGGGAATGGCCAGCATGGATGGGGAACATCCCAGTGGGAATGCCATGGGAATGGTCAGCATGGATGGGGAACATCCCTATGGAAATGCCATGGGAATGGCCAGCACGGATGGGGAACCTCCCGCTGGGAATGCCATGGGAATGGCCAGCACGGATGGGGAAAATCCCAGTGGGAATGCCATGGGAATGGCCAGCATGGATGGGGAAAATCCCAGTGGGAATGCCATGAGAATGGCCAGCATGGATGGGAACATCCCAGTGGGAATGCCACGGGAATGGCCAGCATGGAAACCCTCCACGGATGCTGCCCCTGGCTGAGGAGCAGACCCTGGGTGCCCCCAGTGCCACGGGGCTGTCCTGGCACTGCTGACCCCGGCTGCAAGTCCCCCCTGGAACATCCCCGTGTCCTGAGTGTTTTGTTTATTCTTGGGGAGGGCACAAAACAACCTGAACCCCCGAAGAAATCTGAGAGGAACCCAGGTGAGAATTCCAGCAGATGAAGCCGCGGCGCGGCGGCCGCTCCCGGCCGTAAACACCTCGGAAAGTCGCTCGCAATTTCTCTCCCCACCATCACCTCCCTGCCTCTCCTCCTCTCCCTCTCCTTCCCCCTCTCTCTCCCTCTCTCTCTCTCTTAAGGTAGCAGCGTGGGAGCTCTGCCAAAACCCTGCGGTCCCGTGGGGAAGCTTTGCTCTCACTGAAAGAGCCCCTGCGCCTGCCAGCCCAATTAAAACAACGTGCAAGGAAAGCAGCATCTGGAATTGCGCTGCTCTCACAGCCAAGTCACAATTGTTTAGTCTGAAAGTCGGTTCAGGGAGAGCGGGGCTGGCGGGAGCGCAGTGGCCCCCACATCTGGATTTGCGGCTAGACGGCCTCCTTGGCTGCGGGCCTGTGTGCATGTGCATTTTTAACTTTAGGATATGCTGACAAGTTAAGAAGTCAGAAAGTCACTCACAGTAACGGCCCGCGCGGCCCCTTCCTCCCTCCGCCCCTTTCTAACACACACACGCAGTTGACTAAATACAATTTTCTGACATCCTTTCATCTGGAGAGAGTTTCTTCCCGTTCCAGCCTGCAGCCCGGGTCCCCGATGAGTTATTTGAGCTGAGCCAACACATGTGAACAAAAAGGCTTCTCTTCGCTCCGCGCTCGGGGGCCCGGCGGCGCTGCCCCCGTTCCGCCGGCAGCGGGGCCACCGCCCGCGGGGGACGCGGGGGACAGGCTGCCCCTCGTGGGGGTGTCAGAAGGGCTGGGTTGAGCCCCCACAGGGGTGCAGCCTGAAGAGGAGGGTGGGGGAAGCCAAAAAATGAGCTGCTGAGCCCCCCCGCCGGGTGCTGCGGGAGCAGGGGAGGCCGCGCCTTGCTTGGGTCAAAGATTTTGTCTGGGTTTCTTTTTTCCTCCCCAAGCCGCGGCTGGGCTGGGGTGTTGAGGTGTTGGTTGTTCATTTCTTGGGCAAGATCCCCCCAAGAAATGGCGGAGAAGGCCGATCTGAGCTTTTCTAGGCACAGCTCAGGTAAGGCTTTGGGCCACGCTGCCATGCCCAGCCTGTGCTGGGTCACGCAGAGCCCAAAAATCGCCCGCTGTGGGCATTTTGCTGGCCCAGGAGCCAGGGCAAACAGCACCCAGGACGATGCCCGGGTGGCACCGACGCAGCCACACGGCCCAGGCACCACCAGGTGAGCCCTGCTCACCAGAAGGGCATCGGGATGGGTGCAAATCCCGTCCGCCTGCAGGACCCAGCCCGCAGAGAGAGGCTTCAGGGAAAGCTCTTCTGTCATGGGCAGCTTCCTCCGAGCTGACGGAAACTTCTGGGAGCCCAAGGTGTGCCTGGCTCCCGCCCTGTCCCTCCTGCTGTGGTCGTTGGCACCCTGGTCAGAACACGAAAACGGGATAAAATCAGGGACAGGTTCAGGTTGGTGCCACCCTGCTCAGAGCATGAAAATGGGATAAAATCAGGGACAGCTTCAGGTTGGTGGCACCCTGGTCAGAGCACAAAAACGGGATAAAATCAGGGACAGCTTCAGGTTGGTGGCACCCTGGTCAGAGCACGAAAAAGGGATAAAATCAGGGACAGCTTCAGGTTGGTGGCACCCGGAGCCGCGCTGGGCTCTGCTCTCAGACCCACGGCGCCCTCGCAGAGGCTGCTTCACGGCACGGCCAGGAGTCCTCAGAAGTGGCCACTGATCTGGGGGCTGGCCACAGACAGGGGATCCCAAGCACCCCACGCTCGTGGAGCCCCGTAGGGGAACACCAAGCACCCCGTTACAGCAAACACCATCAATCCAAGCTTTGAAAAGCCTGCAGGCAACGCTCCAAGGTTTTCCCTCTGGGAAAGCAACGTTTTGCTTTTTTCCCTTGGTTTACACCTGGAATTGAGCTTATCCTGCCCCTCACCCCAGAGTCAGGCCTTTGCTTGGCTTTTACTCAGCCCAGATCGCAGGAATGGGATTCTCCCTGTGCTGGGGGAGGATTCCTGGGAATGTCCGGCTGCCCCCCGGGGTGGGAGCTGGGATGCCGTGCCCTGGTGGGATGTGGTGCTCTGCTTCCAGCTGCCTCTCCCGGTGTCCCTGCTCCTGCCCATCGTGCGCGGGGGTGTCGCCACCAAACTGGTTTAGCAGCTCTGTGGGGCGAGTTCTGTTGTTTCGAAAGGCTCCCAAATACGTGTTGTTCGCAGAGTTCTCCTGGATAAATAAATACCGGCATTTCTGCCCCGACCTTTGCTCTCTGGCCGGGTGTCTCCTAAATGCAGAGCACACAAAACGCTGGAGAAGCCTGAACAGCCCCGTTTCCACGTGCAGAGACGTCTGGGAACTCTCCTCTCCGTCCTCCTCCTCCCCACAGCCGCAGACCTCGGGCTCACCAGAGACCCAGAAACTTCCGAGCTTCTCCCGCCCGGAGCGGAGGGGCCGGGGAAGGGATGGAAAAGCTGTGCCATCAATGCCAGCATTCACAAATCCCATGTGGGGCCTCCAGCTCGTTCCAAACCGCTGGAAAGCCGGGCCACGGTGCTGCAGTGGCTCTCCAGGATAAATCTGTTGGGGTTTTCTGTGTGGGCCTCTCGCTTTGCGGGGCAGCAAGGTCACATCTCTGAGCGTGGCGGGGTGGCCACGGCTTTTGCAATTGGGTCACGAGTCTCATGGTGGCTGCTGTTTACTCTGAAACCTGTCCCGTGGCTTTGTTCCTGCTAAAACCCTGGGAGCTCAGGCAGCCAGGGAGCCCCAGAGGAGAAAAATATTCCCATGGCAGTAAAAGGAAATAAAACCTCCAGGAGCCCAAGGCCTGGTTGCAAACTTCTCCTGCGGAGCCTGAAGCGGAGCCCGCTGGTTTTGGGTGATGCACGAGCAGCCCCTCGTCCTCTGGCTGAGCGAGGGACCCCGAGGGGATTGGATTTGGAAGTCAGCCCTCGGCATCCCGGGGCTGCGGTGCCGTTGGAAGCGGGGCCCTGCCATCGACAGCTCCCTGATTGAGGGCTGGGTAAACTCGCCCTGTTTACCGACGTGGGTGTCACAGCGACAACAAACAGGTCCCTGCCTGAGTGTGTCACAAGCCAGGGAGGACAGTAAACAAGGAATGGCACGTAACGCTGCAGAGCTGCCGGCAGCCAGGGAGCAGATTCCTGCTCGGCACGGCCCAGGAGCAGCTCAAGGGCTCAGGCACTGCCTAAGAAAACGCTGGACAAGCGGCATGGACTGCTTGGAAGCAAGAATCTTTTACCCTGTCTGTAGGTTCGGGGTGTTTGGGGTGGGGACCACCTTTATCCCAAGTTTTCCTGGCAATCGTGGCAGGGCTGCCGAGTGTGGGCACAACCTGGGGCAGGGCAAAGAGCCCCAGGTAGAGCCAAGGGGGGATTTCTAAGCACTGAGGACGGATGTTCTTCCCCCTGCGTGGTTCAGCTCCTCCACAAGCACTTCCAGTCTGTTCTCCCATTTTTCCATTGGAGTCAGGAGTAGCAGGTCAGCCTTCCTTGCAGCAGGACCATCCAGCATTTAATCTCTGGTCCAGCTCCTCCAGTTTACTTCCCGAAATGTCCCTGAGCTCATCATTTTCCTCTGCTTCACGTTCCCCACCTGGGAAATGGGGCTGAAAATGCACCGAGACAGGAAAAAGTGGCTGAGCTCTGTGTCCTCATCCTCATCCTCATCCCCATCCTCATCCTCATCCTCATCTCCTCCTCATCCTCATCCTCATCTCCTCCTCATCCTCATCCTCGTCCTCGTCCTCGTCCTCGTCCTCGTCCTCATCCTCATCTCATTCTCATCCTTGTTGTTGTCCTCATCCTCATCCTGATCCTCCTTGTCATCCTCATCCTCATCCTCATCCTCATCCTCATCCTCATCCTCATCCTCGTCCTCATCCTCATCCTCATCCTCATCTCCTCCTCATCCTCATCCTCATCCTCCTCCTCCTCCTCCTCCTCATCCTCATCCTCCCTCATCCTCATCCTCCTCCTCCTCCTCCTCCTCCTCATCCTCATCCTCATCCTCATCCTCATCCTCATCTTCATCCTTCTCCTCCTTCTCCTCTTCCTCCTCCTCCTCCTCCTCCTCCTCCTCCTCTTCCTCCTCATCCTCATCCTCATCCTCATCTCATCCTCATCTTCATCTCCTCCTCCTCCTCCTCCTCGCTGCCCTGGCAGTGACTCCGCTGTCCCTCGGTGTTCCCGGTGTTCAGTGGCGCCTGCTCCATGAACCAACGGCAGTGGCAGCGACACGTCCACGGAATGCTGAGCTGGCTGTCACCGGCAGGGCTGAGGGAAATATGGAATTTCAGGCAGCCCCACGCCGGTCACCGGGATGGAAAATTTCACGGGAATAATGTACGTGATGGGATAACAACACGGGATACTGGAGCCACGGACCGGACGTGCTGAGATGGAGTTTCAGGAAGAATTTCTCCATGGAAAGGGTGGTCAGGCTTTGGAAGGGGCTGCCTGGGGAGGTTTGGAGTCACCATCCCAGGAGGTGTCCAAGGAATGCCTGGACATGCTCTGGGGGGTTTCAGGCACAGCTTGGACTCGGTGAGCCTGGAGAGCTTTTCCAACCTCAGACATTCTGGGATTCTGTGACCCTGCCAAGGACAAAACTTCTCCTCCTCCCCTCCCTGCCCGCTGCCCTCCACCCGTGCCACACGCACACACACGCACACCCCGACTTCGGGAGTTTATTTTATATTTTCCCTCGTAAAGATTTGTGTCCATGCTGCTCTCGTATCAAAGCCAGCAGTGGCCCCTCGGATAAACATGCGGTCAGAAGACAGAAAACTCCAGGCTCAAACACCGTTCGTTTCACCCAGAGCAGCATAAACTGAGAGGCTTTTAAGAAGGGCGAATGGTTTTCAGTAAATCTCTCATATCAGCAGAAACCTTTGAAAGAGTTTGTTTAAAGGCTGTGGAGATAAACAGCCCGGCCAAGTGTTTGTTTAAGATGTATGTACTCTGTGTCGACTGGTAGGCTGGTATTTATATCCAGGGGGGGAAAGCAGGGCTGGGAGCTTTTTGACCCTTTGCTGGCTCTGCCTGCGTGGGCCGGGGCGGTTTTGGAGGGGTTTGAGTGTCGCAGAGTCCCTGGGTCACCGCTGGGGACAGAGCCCGGCGGGGCTGGGAGCTTTTTGACCCTTTGCTGGCTCTGCCTGCGTGGGCCGGGGCAGTTTCGGAGGGGTTTGGGTGTCGCAGGGTCCCTGGGTCACCGCTGGGGACAAAGCCTGGCGGGGCTGGCGGGGTGGTTTGGGGGAGCAGCGGTGTTTCCCGGCAGGGCAGGGTGGGGAGGTGGGGTGGCCGTGCCAGGCACTGGGTGGGAGATAAATGGCTCTGAGGGATCCCCTGATCCTGATGGGCTGTGGGTGGGATGAGTCCCGCACAGGGAATGGGATGAGGGAGGGATGAACATCCTGGGAAGTGGCGGGCGAAGCTCAGCCCAGGGTGCCCTTGGCCGTGCAGCAGCTGGGGTTACATGGGGAGCAAAGGCAACACCTGAGCCCCACAGCCCTGAGGCCCTGAGCCCCGAAATCCTCTGTCCCTGATCCCAGTGTTCCTGAGCCCCAAAATCCTGTGCCCCTGATCCCAGTGTCCCTGAGCCCCACACTCCTGAGCCCCATATTCCTGAACCCCTGAGATCCTGAGCCCCAAAATCCTGTGTCCCTGATCCCAGTGTCCCTGAGCCCCGAAATCCTGCATCCCTGATCCCAGTGTCCCTGAGCCCCAAAATCCTGTGTCCCTGATCCCAGTGTCCCTGAGCCCCGAAATCCTGCATCCCTGATCCCAGTGTCCCTGATCCCGGTGTCCCTGAGCTCCAAAATCCTGCATCCCTGACCCCAGTGTCCCTGAGCCCCAAAATCCTGTGTCCCTGACCCCAGTGTCCCTGAGCCCCACAATCCTGAGCCCCTGAGATCCTGAGCCCCACATTCCCAAACCCCTGCACCCTTGAGCCCCACAACCCAGTGTCCCTGATCCCAGTGTCCCATTCCAGCGCCGAGCTCGGCTCCAGGGGGTCCCACACCGGGGTCCCTCACTGGGATCCAGCGAGGGGGAGGATTCGGGGGTCAGTCAGCCCTCGCTGGGCCGGGAGAACCTGCCAGCAAAGAGGGAGCAGAGATTTTCCTGGAGAAAAGCCGGTTCTGTCACCTTCTCTTCCAGCCCTGCCCTGTAAATCATCGGGATGGCTTTTCCCCCCTAAAGCAAACAGAACGTGGATGCTGAGCAGCCTGTCCCGGGGAAGGAGCTGCAGGCACAGGGGACTTGCTCTGGGTTTACCCATGTGGGACAAGAAGCTGAATTTGGCTTTTTTCCTGCCCCATCGGCTGAGCCGGGCGCGTGAATAACACTTGGAGCACCTTCCCTCATCCCGAGGGATCCCAACAGCACATGGAGATCTTCCAGGTGCCCTCAGGGCTCCTCCTGCCATGTCCGGGACAGATCCTGGAGTGCGGCTCCTCCAGCCCCTCCTGGGGGTTTTCCAAACCTCTGATCGCTGCTTCCCTGCTCGGCTTTGAGCTCCCTGAGGTATCTGGTGTCCCTTGGGTGGGTGACAGGCAGGGCTGGCACCCAGCAGAGCCCCACAGCATCCCCCAGCCCTGCTCTGGGCTCTCACACCTTGTTGCAAGTTCACCCCAACCTCGAGGTCAAACATGACTTCGTTGCACCAAGCATTTAAAAAAAAAAAAAAAAAAAAAAGTCATATTTGACCTTTTTTTCCTTCTCATTCCCGGTCCCTCTGGCCTGGCTGCAGCTCCCTAGGTCGTCATTCCTTTATCAAATGATCTGGGACACCGGCCCCCTCCCCCTGGGTGCAACCCCTCCCCAGGTGTTCCCTGTGTCCAGCCTGGTTTGTCGCCAAAAATACCCCCCAGGCCCAGCTTGGGGTCAATCCCCTGCCCCAGAGCCCTGGGAATGTGTCCCAGTGTCCCTGACCCCAGTGTCCCTGAGCCCCACACTTCTGAGCTCCACATCCCTGAGCCCCTGAGCCCCAAAATCCTGCATCCCTGACCCCAGTGTCCCTGAGCTCCACAATCCTGAGCCCCTGGGAATGTCCTTCCCATTCCATGGTGAGCTGCCTGCAGCTCCTGGGGTGTTTTCCCAGCCAGCTGTGCCCCTGCAGGGTGGTGAGTTCATTCCCTGTCACCCGGATTTCCCTGTTGGAATATTCACGGAGCTGTGCCATCGATGTCCCTGTGCCGGCTGCTCCGTGCAGGAGGGGATTCCTTGGATGCAGCATTCCAGGCAAACCCATCTCCTCACCATCACCCTCACAAATCGAATGTTTAATAATCTATTTGTGTATTTTTCTGAGCATCAGTTCACCCCGACTGATCCATCCCTTTAACCGTGGATGTTGTGATTGACTTTTCCCGTGGGAATTCACCCCCCCGAGTCCCTGTGGATGCAAACGGATGGATCAGAGAGTCCCTCCTGGTCTGGGAGGAGGAAGAGGAGAGGTTTCTCCATTTGAGAAGGAAGCGGAGACCTCCAGCCTTGGATCTGGGTGGCACCGCTCGGGTGCTGGGGGTGACAGCTGAGGACGGAGCCAGTGGCGGCTCTGGCTCCTGCAGGGGGACAGGGATGTGCCAGCCCCCTGTGCCAGGCCACCTCCTGCCCTCTGCCCTTCCCGTCCCCGATCCTGATCCACTTCCTTTCCTCAGTGGCAATTTGGAACCCCTCGGTTCCTTCTCCAGCCCATTCCCGTCCCTGGCTCGGCTCTTCTGTGCAAAAGGGAAGCCCCGTGCGAGCCACGGTCCGAAGCCACCACTTTTCCCTTCAAGCCCCAGCGTCTCGTGTCCCTCTCGGAAGGGAGGAAGCCCCTTTTGTTGAGCACACAGGCTGTAATTTCCCTGTCAGATCCCAGCAGCGGGTCAGTGTTGTGACTGACTGCCTGAGGATCGCTCCCTCAAGGGTAATTACACTAAATTCCCGTTTGAAGGACAGCTTTCCCTGGATATGATACAAGGAACCCACTTTTTTGCCATTCACTCAAATTCATGAATTCAGCTCGGCTGTCAGCGAGCGTGGAGCGGCCGGGGCCTTGCAGCACTTCCAGCTCCGTGCTGCAACCCGAGGATGTGGGACGGGACATGTGGCAGAGCCCCCAGCGTGGAGAAGTTGGGATCCATGGAGCTCCTGATGGATGGAGGAGGACAGAAAAGCGCTGCACATGGAGCTGGGATTTCTCCCTTGCTGTCCTTCCACCTGGGTGGCATCGCAAACCTTCATCCCCTCCTCGCTGGCATCCCGAACGCTCCCGTGGGCTCACCCACGGAGTGTCCAGGAGTCACCCGTCAACAACAAACAGTTAAAAGGAAGAAAATAGGCTGGAAATATCAATGCACTTTGGTAACAATAAACCCTGCTTTTAATTTATGCTAATATGTAGGGTTGTGGTGACAGTAAGAACAAAATTACAGAGTGGCTTTCTAGCTGGTAATTATCCCTCCATTTTCGTTGCTCGGGAAGATGGACACACAATTATGCTCTCTTGCTGTATATTAATACGGATTCTTGACATCTTCAGCAGACCTGGAGCTGTCATCGGGCTTTTTGTCTACTTTAATTGAAAATTAATGGTTACTGTGTTACCACGGAAACCGTGGCAATGGACGCCAATAGCGCTCACATATCAAACAGGCACTGGTGGCATTGTCTGTCCGTGGTGACCTTGAAAGTTAAAAGAAAAACTTAAATTAAAAAAATAAAATAAAATAATAAAATAAATGGGGAGAGGGGTAGGAAGGAAAGGAAGGAAAGGGAAAAAAAAAAAGAAAAGCCACATGGAAAAGAGAGAGTTGGGTGAATTGAGGGGCGGGGAGTTGGGGAAAGAGGGATGGGAAGGAGAACTTGGCACCTTTGTATCTCCACGAGGAAACAGAGGGAGCTTCGGGATGAGAGAGTTGGAGTGGTGGAGAGGAGAAGGATGCTGGGGTGTGGAATCCATCAGGATGTCCCCAGCAGCTCCAGGGATTTTGGGGCTTTGCCTCCTTGAGAGGCCGAGTGAGGAAGGGATGCTTGGGGTGCAAACAGGGAACGAAGCGAGCACAGGAGCCCCGAGCAGGGTGGGCAGCACTGGGAGAAAGTTCATGGGCTGTGTGGAGAAAAGAGAGGGGGGAAAAGGCCGGGAAGGCAGGGAAAGGGGCTGGAGGGAAGGGAGAGCAGCTTTGCTTTGACTGGAAGTGTTGCCTGGCTGCCGGAGGCTGCAGAGCCTGGGGATTAAAGCAGCCCCGCCGGTGCTCTGGAGAGTGTTTGGGGCCGAGCACTGCCTCTGCCCCACGGAGAGACCCCAAACCCCTTCCGTTCCCGGAGATCAGAGCGGGAGGAGGGGGCTGAGGGCACAGGGGACCCCCCTCCAGCTCCTGGGACGGCTCAGCCCCGAGCCTGGCTGGGGGCTCTCAGCCTGCTCCGAAGAGGGTGGGACTTTCTCCTCTTGGAAAAGCAATTTTCGGTAGGTTTGGCTCTCCCAGCGTCCCACTGGGGCTGCCTCCTGTTGCCCGGCTCTCCCAGGAGAAACGCAGCAGCACCAAGCCTTTGGGGGCTGCCGCTGAGGGGGGAAGGACCCAGAGCAGGATTTGGGGAGGGGGATTTGGGATCGCTGGGACGCAAACGCACAGCAGCCGCTTTCTGGGGGTCAGGGGGAGCAGGGCAAAGCTGTGCCGGGGTGGCAAGTGGCCTTGGGGACACGGTGGAAGCAGCAGGGGACAGGCAGCAGCCACGGGGACTGAGGTGCTCCTTGCCTGCCACAGGTCCCCATGTCCTGCCCCTGCACGAGCTGAACCCTGGCCTGGCTTTTCCTGCTCCCTTCTCGCTCTCCCTGAAGTTCCCACCATCCTGATTTCCGCAGGCTCCGGAGCACGGGGAGAGGCGGCTGCTCTGCTTTTCAGCGTGGAATAAAAACCACCCTGGAGCAAAGGGATTCGCAGCTGGAGTTTGCAGTCAGCACCTCGGCGCCCCAGCCCGGCAGGGAGGGATGTCCTGGCCCAGAAATGGGAACAGTTTGGTCAGGAAGCGAAACGGCGGCGATTTGGAAACTCCTGGGGAAAAGGGAGATGTTCAGGGGAGATCCAGGGATGTCCCGTGCATCCCCCCAGGGGGCAGGGCTGGGTCTGCTGGAGCTGCTCCGGGGACAGCAGGATGTCCCCAGTGCCTCCTCCCTTGCCGGCCGCAGCTCCGAGGTGAACCCCGGCCTCTCCGGGAGCCTCTGACCGCCCGGAGCTCGTCCCTGCCCGGCAAACGCGAGCACAAACACAGCGGAGACACGCCTGGAAGCCAGAGCCTTTCTTCATTTCCCCCGCATCCCTGATCCCAACCTTAATCCCTGCTCTGAATCCTGTCAGCCCGGCTGTTCTAGCGCTGACATTGCTGCAGGCACCGTCTCCGCTGCCTTCCCTCAGATCTGCCTCCTCCTGGGACAGCTAAAGAGGACTCGGAGATCTCTGCGGTGCTCGAGGATTCAGTCCGTGCCCTCCAGCAAAGCGCGGGGGTCCCGGGGGGCCGCGGGCAGAGCGGGACGGGGCTGTGGGGCCGGGGCTGTGGGGCCGGGGGTGCCCCGGGGAGCGGGGGTGGGATTTGGGGGATGCGGGGTCCGGCCATACCAGGGGGCAGGGAAAAGTGTGGGATGGGCAGGGGAAAGGGGAAAGGGGAAAGGGAAAGGCAAAGGGAAAAAGGGGAAAGGGAAAGGGGAAAGGGGAAAGGCAAAGGGAAAGGGAAAGGGAAAGGGAAAGGGAAAGGGAAAAAGGGGAAAGGGAAAGGGGAAAGGCAAAGGGGAAAGGGGAAAGGCAAAGGGAAAGGGAAAAAGGGGAAAGGGAAAGGGGAAAGGCAAAGGGGAAAGGGGAAAGGCAAAGGGAAAGGGAAAGGGAAAGGGAAAGGGAAAGGGAAAAAGGGGAAAGGGAAAGGGAAAAGGGAAAGGGGAAAGGGGGAAAAGGGAAAGGGGAGAGGGGAAAAGGGGAAGGGAAAGGGGGAAGGGAAAGGGGAAGGGGGAAAAGGGAAAGGGGAAAGGGGAAAAGGGGAAGGGAAAGGGGGAAGGGAGAAAGGAGAAAGGGGAAAAGGGAAAAGGGAAGGGGAAAAGGGAAGAAGGGGAAGGAAAAAGGGGAAAAGGAAGAGGGGAAAGGGGAATGGGAAAGGGGAAAGGATAAAAGGGAAAAGGTGCTGCTGCTTGTGCCCGCACTGGTGCCCAGGGAGGTAAAACCACCCCCCAGGGCTCCGTGTTGCCAAATTCGCTGCCAGGTCATTTTGGTAATGAGGCACCGGAGCCTTTTCCCAACCCAGCACGGACCGGAGGCTGGGAACGCTCCCTGACAGATCCATCCCCGGGCCGGGGGCTGCCGGGGGAGCTCCTGGCCCTGCCCTCGCCCACCCCGGTGCCCGTCCCGGGTGGGGATAAACTGCGGGGGGACAAAGGGGTGTCCCCGGGGGTCTCCCCTGTTTGTGTGACAGGAGCAGACACCCCTGGTGATGGAGCAGAGATCCTGGGCGAGCTCATCCTGCTTTGGCCCCCTGAGATGGGCAAGGAAAGGGAAGGAATCCATGGGCTGGAGGGTCCTCGCTCCCATCCCGGCACAGCAGCGGCGCAGGGCCGGGAATGCTGCGGGGTGTCTGCACCTCCAGAGCCGGGGCGGCCCCGCATCCCGGATCCAAACACCTCCGCCCCCGGGCGCCTGGAAAACCGAGGCCGTTCCGCGAGTGCGAGTCACGGGCTCCCTGTTCAGGCAGGTTTCCTCCACAAAACCCGGCCGAGCCGAGCTGCAGCTCCCCCGGCAGCGTCCCCTCGGCCCTGGGAGGGACAGCGGCTCCTCACTCCCACCTCGGGCTCTGCGGCCCCTTCCTCACTCTCCTGGTGCGAAACTGACGGGGCGGGATGGCAGCTGGCAGCTCCTGGTGTTGGACCCCCTCCCCAAACACCCCAAACTCAACCCCTGGTGCGTCACAGAGAATCTTTGGGACCTTCAAGGCGGAGAAAAAGGTTGTGAGGTCGCAGGGAGGGTCTGTCCCACTCCTACACCCACCCAGGGCACCCCAGCAGTGCCGCCCTCTCTCCTGGCTGCACTCACAGGTGGCACAAAGCTTGTCCCGTGGTTTGTGTGGGCGCTCGCAGCCTGGGCAGCGAGCGGGGTTTTATTCCGAGTGCGGGCACTTTACTGGCAGATATTTGGATTTTACGAGCCTGAGTCCGTGGGTTTATGGCAGGAAAAGGTGGGGATGTTAATGAACTGCTCCAGACACAGGAACAAGAGTGGAAAGACATTTTCAATGGGCCTTTAATAAATAACAAAGGACCCATCCATTAAAATGTTGGAAGCAATAAAAAACCTGTGTATATATTGTTGAAAATACGTAGTCCCTGGGAAGTTTAAATCCATTATTAATTTAAAAATCCAGCTGTGCCCACTGCCCAGACAAGAACATCCCTGGGGATGCTCCACGAGAGCCAGGGCCGGAGCATCCCCAGCCAAATTCCAGCACCGCTTTTGGGCGAACTTCTGCTTTTTGAACACCCACAGATGGAGGTAAAGCGGGCTCCGAATCCCGCAGTGCCCCAGCAGGAGGAGGGTTGGATTCCTGCAAGAGAGCCTGGAAATATCTTTCTTTTCTGAAATGTTTGTACAGCATGACTTGGCCGATTTACCTCCCAATCTCTCACGCTGGCCTCAAGCCGAGGGCATTAGCGACACTGTGAGCCAGATAAATGAGCCCAACGCTTTTTCTTCTCCCTATCTGCTGCTACAATAAAAAAAAAAGAGGTTTTTTTTTTCTATCCAAGTGCCTCCCGTTAACCCAGGCGCTGCCGGGGGGGAGCGGAGGGGCTGGAGAGCAGCAGGGGCCGGGTGTTTGCGCAGCCAGGAGTGGAAAAAGCCGTGGAAAAGCTGGATGCTTCCTGGCACAGCCGTGGCTGGAGGGCTGGAGAGAAGGGGTCTGCAGGTAGAAGTGCTGCCAGGAGGGAGCTGGTGTGATATTCCCGGTTATTTTGAGGCGGCTGTGTCAGATCCAGCTCCTGGCTGATGGGATGTTCGGGTTTTACAAGCCTGCGTCCGTGGGTTTAGGGCAGGAAAGGTGGGCACCTTAACGAACTGCTCCAGGCACAGGAAGGAGCTTGGAAAGGCATTTCCAGCGGGCCTTTAACCAAAACCAAAGGATCCATCCTCTCCAGAGGGTTTGGATTGCCTCGGTGCCATCAGCCTGCTCTCCAGGCCGGCACCTGCACCGGTGCCCACCCCATGGCAGGAGGGTTCGGGGTTTGCGAGCCACAGGTGCCACGTCAGGACAGGGACGTGGGGGGAAGGGGGAATTATCCCAACCTCCTTTCCAGGGCACAAACCCCCTGGAGCAGGGAGAGGCGCGGGAAGGACGCGTCGGAATCCATGCGGCTGTGCGGGTTTGGTTCCAGAGGCAGAGGGGCTTTAATAAGAAATAACCCCAATTAACCTGCGAGGAATTCCCAGCCCTCCTTTTGTGGTGCTGGCGGGGAGAGAGGAGCTGGAGCAGGAGGGCTGAGGAGAGGGTTTGGGCTGTGGAAGTGCTGGGGCAGGAACGGGGTCAGGGAAGCAGCTCAAGCCCTGCAGTGAGAGTTTGTTGTGACCTGAAGCGAGAAGATCCTGATTTTACCGAGTTAATTGCTTTAAAAAGGGACAAATCCATCAGCACCGAAGTGTTCAGCACTCAGCACACGGCTCAGACTCGGAGCTGGCGTGGTTTTGGTGGGATGGGGTTGCTCCAGTCTGGGAACAGCTGCCTTTCCAGTGTTTGGGTGAATTTGGGCACTTTTTGGACAACAGCCTCATTGGTGGCACCTCAATGAGACCTGGAGGGTGCAGAAAGGCCGTTGTGACCCCAAACCTGTCCCTGCAGAGCGTCACAGAGCAGATGTGGGAACCAGAGCGGTGTGGGAACGGCTCTGCGGGTGCAGGCCGGGGTTACTGCGCACAGAACCTCCGGGGAATTGGTTTCCCTACGTTTCAAAAAGGGCTCAGCCCCAGGAGGAGCTGTGTTTGCTACATTTCACTGAGGTGATTCCAACACAGCCGAGGCTTTGGGATGCTGTAGGGATCGGACACGGTGGGCACGCCGTGGTTCCACACCAGGGGACGGGACCTGGAGCCGCCAGAGTTGGGTCAGTGCAGGAGCTCCGTGTGAACTCGGTGCCATTTCAGGACAAAGGCGAGCAGGGACGGCGCCCAGGGAACGGCTGGAGCTGTGCCAGGGGGATTTAGGGTGGATAATGGGAAAGGTTCTTCCCCCAGAGGGTGCTGGGCACTGCCCAGGCTCCCCAGGGAATGGGCACGGCCCCGAGGCTGCCAGAGCTCCCAGGGATGCCCAGAGTGGGATTGCTGGGAGGTGATTCCCATGTTGGGGTATATTCCATGGATCAGCCAGCCCCAAACCCACAGCGGGGTCAGGATTTTGGGGCTCGGCGCCGCTCGGGCCCTTCTCCGCCGCATCCGCACCCGGGTACCCGGTTTGGCCTCCGGGAATTGTGCCGCGGTTAATTGCCCATTTCCTGGGAGCTGGGATGGGGCTCTGGAGCGAGCCCAAGAGCCGGATCGGGATGAGCCGAGCTCGGGGCGCACCCGTTCGGACCGGGCTGGCGCGCACTCCCCGAACGTTGGTGACCTCATGCCGCAGACACGGATGAGGTCACCGGGATAGATAATTGCCCTCCCAGAACGATGTGTCTTGCGGGAAGAGGATGTTGTGAAGCCGGCGAACTTGCTAGGGCGAGAAAACACCTCGCACGCCCCTGGCCGAGAGCGCTCCGAGGGGAAACTCATCCCCGGAGCGTGCCAGGAGCTCCCAGGAGCGCCGGCGGCTGCGGGGGCATGGCAGGAGAAGAGACGGCGGCAGCCGGGATGCGGCGCGGGGGGAGCCGGGGATAATTGCAGCAGGAAGGTGTGCGGTACCTGGCGGGGAGGGAGAGGGGCCGTGCAGGGACCTGCCCTCCCCAGGGCACGGGCGGGATGCGCTCCCGGAGCTCTCCCGGCCGCCATCCGGCTCAGGGCGCTGCCAGGGCCTTTCCTCGGGGGTGCAGCCACGCTCAGCCGAGATCTCCTTCTCGGGCTGCCTCCTTCTCCCGCAGATCCTTCTCCCCCAGTTAAAACTCCGCTCTCGATGCTCTGGGATGGATCACGCAGGTGCCTGGGGGGTGTTTGGCTACAGATTCCCTGGAAGAACCCTCTGGAGCACACCGTGCCTCAGTTTCCCCACCTGCGAACAGCAGCGGCGATGCTCCCTTACCCTCACCAAGCACTCAGAGATCCTTTTACAAAACCAGCCCATTATCCCTCATCTAACCCTCCCTTCCCGTGCCAGGGAGAGCTCCAGAGGGTTTTATCCTTCCGCAGGAAGTTGCTGCAGCCGCGGAGATGCGGGCTCAGCTCAGCTCAGCTCAGCTCGGCTCGGCTCGCCCGGGGTGCCGAGCCCTCCCCGCGCTGCTCTCAGCTGGTTCTTCTCCCCGCAGCCCCGTGACAGGTATTTGAAAAGAAGCTGAGCACAATCCTATCAAACCTCCGCAGTTCCTGGGACAAGCCAGACTTTAAGGAGTCGGAGTCCGAGCGAGTTTCACAAGAAAACAAACAGAAATACTTCTGTCGCTGCAGAGAGGGGGAAAAAAAAAGAAAGAAAAAAAAAGAAAAAAAAAAAAAAGAGAAGTCGGGGGGAAAAATCGCTGCTCTGTGGAAAAAAAAAATCAACTCTTTCCTGAATAAAGCAGAAAAAAAACCCGCGGCCGTATTGAGCTGTGACATATGGTTACACAAATAGAAACCACAGAGGGGAAAATCATGTTTTCTCTTTCATTATTTATCACTCTCTAACTGTCTCCAGCTGGGTGAGTAAACAGCCTCATTGGGCTGTAATGAGAACAGCCTGCTGCCACTGTGCCGGGGCTGCCGGAGCGTGTGCGAGCCGGGCTGGGACCTGCCGGGGTTGCCGAGCCCCGGAGCCTGCGGGGCCTCTGCTGCCCTCGGGCCTCGCTGTGAGCCCCGGGAATCGGGCGGGATGCGGAGGGATGCGGAGGGATGCGGGCACGTGGCGCCGGCACCCGCAGCATCCTCCCCTCGGCACGCGCTAACGAGGTCCAGGCGCGGAGTTAAATTAAGCGGCCGCTCCGGTTATTGTTCAGGGGAATTATGTGCCCAATTTCCCCCCTGAGCCGCGTTGCAAATTGACTCCTAAGTGTCCCGTGAAATGGCTGCATAATTTGCACGTTTGAGAAGCAGGAACGGGCCCGAGCGAGCGCCGGTTCTTGGCTCCGCTTTGCTTCCCTCCCCACCTCGCCCGGTTTTCGCCGGTTTTGCCGCCGCTTTTCGCCCACCCCGCGGCTCTCAGAGGGTTCAGTCGCAGGGTCCGTGGGCTCTGAGGGCATCCAGCCTCCTGCTCCGGCTTGAACGGCTCCAGAAAGGGAATTTTGGCAGCTCTCAGCGCTGTGGGAGCAGACCCCAGGCCACGATCCCTTCCCACTCCCCGCTCCATCCCCGGGAGCCTCCGCGGCTGCACAGCAGCTGCTCCCAGCTCCCGAATCCCACCGCGTTTCCCATTGGCTTCCCCGGGGCCGGGAGGATCAGACTCGAAGGTTCGGATTCCCCCTGATTAGGGCAGGCTTTGGATTAGGCTCTGAATTAGGTCAGGGTGTGGGATGTTCCAGCCTCCCGCTTGCTCTCGTCTTTTCCTCCCGCGTCTTTCCCGGGCCGTGGACGGAGTTGGGATTCCCTGGCCAGCTCGTGGCTCATGTCACACACCCAGGGCGAGTGACACGGGTGACACGAGTGCAACCACCGTGGTCCAGGCTTTAACCAGCGCCATCCCACCCCGATCCTCACACCCAACACCCCGCCAGGACCCTCGGGAAGGGGCACCACGGAAAACACGGCGTCCGCCCGGACTTTGGGAGGAGCGAGGCCTTCACCGAGAGCCAGAAAGTCCTTGAGCATCAGCAGTGGTGAGCAGCGATTTCCCAGGAAGATTAACCCATTTCTCCCGTGAAGAAGGGCAGCCGTCCCCTCTGCGCCGCGCGGCGTCTGGAGCCCATCCCAGTCCTTCCAACACACGAAAAACTATTAGTAAACGGAAGCGTTTTTAATGAAAACTGACCCAATTTTGAGCGCCACTTCTCCTCCCACCTCAGGAACAGGCTGTGCCAGAGTTTGAGTGAAATTAGGTCATTGTTGAACAAAGGTCATGAAAGAACTTGAAAAGCTTTTTGATGGGAAACCCCAGTTTTTATGGGGTTTTGTGGAAATCCCCTCCCAAATAAAGTTATAAATAGAGTGACAAAACAGCACAGGGAGCCAACCATCCCTGTGTTACCCATCCTGTTAAAAAATCCAGCTGCAAATTTTACCCTTCCTCAGCTTGGGGGAAGAAACAGAAAACCTGAGGTGAGAACCTGACCATTTTTTTTCCCCCCTACTAAATCCTCGCATCCTTCAAGCCTGGCCATCCCTGCGGCAGGACGGGGATTTGGGGAAATGTCCCAGGAGCTTGGAGTGCGGGCAGGGAGAGCTCTGCTGTGCCTCTGATTCAACACATTCCCCATCCTGCTGCCAGAGCCCTCGAACTGAATCAAAGGCCTCTTACAGTAAACGCTCCCCGAGCTTTCCCAATCGCCACCGGGATGAGCTAATCCCTGCCCCATTCCCTGGGAAGGGATCGCAGAGGAAGCTCCTTTCCACGCCAGACTCGGAACCACTGAGGAGCTTGTACAAATGAGTCAACAGAAGTGGAAGTTTTGGGGTTGGGAACACCCAGGGAAGTTTTTTGAGGCGCAGAAGGTGGTGGAGGGGGCTCCTGTGGGGAGGAGGTTTTCTGTTTCTTCCCCCAAACCTGCTCAGGTGCGGATGCATCCGACCCCCAGGTGTGTGCAAGAGCAGCAGCGGCCTGAGAAACTTCTGCCTTTGCTTTTGGGGGTGGATTCTAGGCTGAGGAGAGGCCTGATCCAGCAGCAGAGGCAGCTCTGATCCATGGAATAACTTGATTTTTGAAGGCTCCTGTCCCTTGCACATGCACACGTCCATATATACACAAATATTCACGCTCAGCACCGATTTCTCCCTCACTCTCTAACAGAAATTTGTGCCAATTCTGCCTGGTTTGGGTGGTTCAAGGTGCTGGTGGGTCACTTCCCCAGCTGGTTTTGTCACTGCCCACCCCTGGTCCCACTCGTGCCACGTTCAGAGCTCTGCTGCCACCCCGTCCCCATCCGTGGCACCTCTGCAGGGCCGGGAGCCATCCCGCGGGCACAGCGAGCACAGGATGGGCCGCACGTGCCCAGGTTGTCCCCACGCTCTCAGGAGTGGCTCTGAGGGACCCTGACCTGGTGCTGGCCCCGGGGACGCCGCAGTGTCCCTAAACCAAGAGCCCCGGCGGGGGAAGCAGCGCGAGGAGCAGAATTCCAGCCCCGAACAAAGCACTTTTGTGCTCCTGCTTTGAGCAGCCGGGAGGGCTTCCTGCTGCCCTGCTCTGGGGGCTGCTTCTCCTCTTCCCCGGCCTGTCCTGCTGCCGCAGCCTGACCTCCAGAGCTTCTCCAAGCCCGCATTCCCACCCGAGTGCAGCGGCTCCTTCAGCACCTTCCCTCTCCTCCTCGCCATTAGCGTCCTCCCCGTGTAAATGTTAATGAATTGTCGTCAGACCAAAGTAATCACCAGTCAGCAAAACTTAATTTTACCAAAAGACAAAAAGAGGCTTCGCTCTAATTGATGGAAAATTGGTCGTTTCTTGTCAGGTTATTGTTCATTTCCCGCCTGTTAATGACCGGATCCCTCCAGCCGTGCCCAGCCCGGAGCCTGGAGAGCGGCACGGAGGAGCCATCGGGAAACCTGGGATGGAGAGGGACATTTTCATTAATGAACTTTCCAGAGGCAAAGCAGCGGGAGCTCCCAAAAGGAGCGAGGAGGAAGAGCCCGTGTCCTGCCTGGCAGCTCCGGGGAAGCAGCAGCAGCAGCGGCAGCAGCGATGGTTCCCTCAGAGCACACAAACAGCACCCAGGGTCGATAAGAGACGGCGATTACGTTTTTGGATGCCTTTCTGTTTTAATCACCCAAGGGGCTCGGAACTGGAGGAACTTTGAGGTCCCTTCCAACCCAAACCATTCCCTGATCCCGTGATTCCAAGAGCCAGGCAGAGGAGGCTGGAGCTCTCGTGCAATTCATGGCCTCAGACGTCAGAAATGGCTTTTAACGTCCCTTTATCACGATGTTCTTGGGTTGGGAAGAAAAAGGGATGGAGAATTGTCCTTCCCCTCAAATACCGGCAGCCCACAGGGAAGCAACCCTGCTTCCCACTATCCCGAGTGCTGCTTTTAGGGATCTGAGGACGCTGCCCTGGTCCCACCTTGCTCAGTGACATCCAAACACCCGTGGGGGCCGTGGAGTCCCGTTCCTGGTGGGAGCAGCCCCCGGGCTCCCCGTGCCGCTCCCCGGGCTGGCTCTACACAGGCTATTACGGTAATTTGATAAGCCACTTCTTCGTGATATGAATCTTCGCCTTCGTTAAAGGCAGGGGGAAAAAAAAAAAAACCCATTGCATTTTGATGGCTCACAGGGACAGTTCATTAAGCAATCAACTCTTTTAATGAAATATTTCTTTGTTAAAATATTCATTGATCTGCCGCGGGTGTGCGTGGAGAAGGGGAAGGGCCGTGCGTCCCGAATGCTTTTCTGTTGAGTCTTCCCAAGCACCCTCTGGGAACAGCAGGATGTGCCCTGGCATTGCCAGGACAGGAATTCCCACTGCAGCCCTCGGCAGGGACCCTCTGGAGAGCCTGGAGCAGGGATTTGGGGCTTTCTGGCTGTGTCTTCCCCTCCTGTCTCCAGCCTGAGGTGTCACACACCAGCTCTGAGGGTGGATGTGGGGTGGGCTCTGTCCCCTTGGTTGGTGCCGTGGTGACGTGTGGGGACATCGTGGCAGAGATGGAAGTTGGGCCAAGAATGAGCGGAAACGGGCGAATGTGGAAGTGGGCAGAGTGGGAAGAGGGCGTTCCCAAGGGGAGGGACTGGTTCTCCCAGCCAGGAGTGAGGGGACCCCTTTGTGACCACGGGACAGCGCGGGCGAAGGACGCGGTTTCAGCCAGATTCTCCGAGCCCGGTGTAGGAGCGAGCGGGAGGGAGCTCAGGGAGCCGGGACGGAGAACATTGGCAGGAGAAGAAAGAGAGGAGGGGGGGAAAAAATATTATCAAAGGGTGAGAAACGAACAACTGCAGACAAAGCAGCAAATGTGGCCTCCCCCCTCCTTCCTCCAACCTTACACCGTGAGTAATTCCCGGTCGGCACCGTGACGGCTCCGACAGGCAGCGACCGCGCGGGTGAGCATCTCCTGGAGGAACAGGGGGAGCAACGCAGACAAACACGGGAGCAGCGGATGCCACGTCCTGCTCCGGATGAGTAACGTTCTTGGAAAAGCAGGGAAACGATAAAAAAAGAGGAGAGGAGGGGGAAAATCCCGCAGGCAAAGCACAGCACGTGCTGACGGCAGAGGGGATTCGGGTGTCCTGTGTCCCCAGGTGCTGCTGGCACAGCCTGGCTTGGCAGAGCTCAGGGAATTCCATCCGGCCTGGGAGGTCTCCACTCAGAGCTCGTTCCTCTCCTGGGATGGGGCTCTGCTGTCTGGGGACCCCTCAAACACCACATCCTCCTGTCCCTGTGCGGGAGCAGCACTCCCAGGAGATGAGGGTTTCCCTCCCTTATCCATTACCTCCAGCTCCCTAAATCCCAGCTGAGTCCCACCCTCAGTGTGCAATAGGGGAAACTGAGGCACAGCCCAGCCACCAGCCAGGGCTCTGAGATGATGAAAGCCCCCTCAAAGCCCCCGCCTGGGCTCTGACCTGACCCCAAGCTGCTGAACATTTCCTTGCTCTCCCCCCAGCTCTGGGAGTGTCGGGATCCCCCCGCCCGGGGAATCCCCGGGGATTCCGTCCGAGGGTCCCGGAATCCCGCTGGCTGGGGCAGGGGAGCAGCGCCAGGCCCTGGACAGGCAGCAGCTTGCGGCTTTCCCGGGGAGCCAGGAGCCTCTCGTCACTTACAGGAACTCGGTGCATCATCCCTGGGCCTTGCGCAAGAGGCGAGCAGGGTCCAAGAGCTGCAGCGGCCGTGGCCTCGCCAGCACGTCCGGGCAGAGCCGGATTGCTCCGTCTGCTCGGCAGCCTGGGAGCACGGCCCCGCCAGCACTGACCCTCAGGGGGTCTCTGTGGGGCCCCCCCGGCCTCTCCAGCCCTGTGCTGGCTGGGGGTGCAGCGCCCGGAGCTGCGGGATCGTCCCGGGAAGGGCTGATCCCGCTCCCTGCTCCGCTCGCCCGCCCGCGGGTGATGCCCACGAGGGCGTTTGGGTGCTGGGGTGAGCCCCAGGGGTTCAGCCCTGGATCCCCAGGGAGGAGAGGGAGCGGGCAGAGGGCTGGGCTGTGGGCACGGCTGGGCGCCACAGGGGGCTGGGGTGAAAAGGGCTGGTGTAATTCGGGTGGAAAACCGGATTTGCTGCTCATCCGTTGAAATGTCCTCCTTGGAAGGGATGGGAATTTGGAGTTCAGCTGTGTCAGTGCACAACTCCATCCCCAAAACACTGCTCTGGGAGGGGAAAAGAACTTTTTTCCCCCATTCTCTCCATTTTCCCATCCTAAATTCTCTTCTTCCTCACATTTCCGTGTGCTTTTTTTCTTCATTCTGCCTTGAAAGAAAGAGGGAGAGAATCTGAGACAGGGCAGGAAGCAGAGGAGTTCAGGGGGAATTGTTCCCATCATCAAACACTGATTTTTCAGACGAGCACCTTCAGAGAAGTCAGATTTTGCTTCTGAAGTTGCTCTTCCCGTCGAAGGAAAAGGAGGAACCGAAGGACACGCTCCCCACCACCCGTTTGGCAGAAATGCCCGTTCAGAGCCGGTGGCAAACGGGCTTTGGATTCATCTCGGAGAGGACCTTCCCAGAAGCACGAGGGTGCTGCAGAGCATGAGGATGCTACAGCTGAGGTGATTCAGAGCTGCTGTGCCTTGGGTGGGGTTTAGGACAACCCCAAACCGACCTTTTCCACGGAAGATTTCAGCCTTCTGTCAACCTCGCAGCAGACTGGGATTGCTCCCATTCCAGGCAGACACGGGATCACGATCCTTTGGCTGAAAATTTTCGGGTTTTGAAGGTTTTCAACATCCTGGCTACGAGATCCGACACTTCCTGGAGGAGAGAAAACCCAACTTGGTCAGGAAAAAGTTTCCCACAGCTGAGAATTTGGGGGCGGATGGCAGATGCGGAGAGCGAGGATGAGTCTGGCAGAGGTGGAAGGTGGAGTTTTCCTGGAAGAGCTGAAGGAATCTGTGTTTGGGACTGATCCCTCGCCCCACTGTGACTCTGCTGCTCTGCCCACGTGGCTCAGGGCTTTATATCCGTGCAAAGTCTTTCATCCCAGAGCTCCAAATCCTCCTGCCTCCACTGCACCCTTTGGAGGTGATCCACGCCCGAGGCTTTACCTGGTGCGGAACTAAAGGAAGTTTTTTCCCTTCCCTCTTCCCCCCTTTCTTTTGGGAGCTCAGCACTGCTGCAGGAGCACCTGTGGTCTCCTTCCTGGGAATTTCCTCATCCCTGTGGCGTCCCTGATGTCCCCTTCAGCTTTCCAGGAGCGAGGTGGTCCCTCCGAGACCAAACCCCATCAAGGGGATCGCGCCAAACCCCGTCTGACCCTGATCCGTCCGTGTGTCCCCACCCAGATCCCTCCTCCCCGCTCTGCCTCATTTCCAGGCTGACCCAGGTGAACAAAGAGGGATCTCGGGGCCACGCTCGATTCACCAACTCCCCTCGGTGGAAGGCTGCCCGCGCCTTTTTGCGCGGCTCCTCCCCGCTCCGATGGTGTTTGATGTCTTCAAAGAGGTTCCTCTGATGTAGGGAAAAGAGGGCAAGCGCAGGTTGGACGAGGCTCGTGGCTCAAAGTGATTTTTTCGCTCAGAGAAATGCCCGTTTGGGATGGAATAAAAGTGGATATGAAATAAAAGTGGATATTGTGTTTGTCATGGACTGATCCGTGCGTGGATAACTCACAAAGGTCTCGGAGCTTCCAGCACTCGCTGGGGTGGGAATGTGCCAGGAGGGATCTGGGCTGGACTGGGGGGAGGTCGAAGCTGCTGCACTTCCCGTGTGGGGACCCCCTAAAACGGGGTGGGGTGTCCCACGGCTCTGAGTCCTGAGCATGGAATGGATCAAGCAAGGGCTGGAGCCCCCCTGCCACGGAGCCAGGCTGGGAGAGCTGGGAATGTTCAGCCTGGAGAAGAGAAGGTTCCAGGGAGACCTCAGAGCCCCTCACACCTAAAGAGGCTCCAAGAGAGCTGGAGAGGGATTTGGACAAGGGCTTGGAGCGATAGGAAGGGGCTGCTCCATCCCTGGAAGTGCTCAAGGCCAGGCTGGATGGAGCTTGGAGCAGCCTGGTCTGGTGGAGGTGTCCCTTGAGGGATTGGATGGGATGGGATGGGATGGGATTCATGGGATTCATGGGATTCATGGGATGGGATGGGATGGGATTCATGGGATGGGATGGGATGGGATGGGATGGGATGGGATGGGATGGGATGGGATGGGATGGGATGGGATGCGATGCAGAGCCAGCCCTGCTTGGCCACCCTGGCCCTGGCTCTGAGTGGTCACAGGGAATCGGGGGCTGGCTGGAGGGGTTCTCCCCTGGTTTTTCATGGCAGGGGAGAGGGAACGCTGTCCCCCCCGAAAGGAGGTGCCGGCAGGAAGCGGAGCCACGGCGCTTCCGAGAAACGGGGCCTGGGGCGCCTCTTCCAAGAAATTCGGGCTCCTTCCACCAGGACTGGGTTCTGCAGAAGTGGGTGCAGCAGAGGCGCCCTGAGGGGTGCCCCAGAGGGGACTGAAAGCAAGGCAAGCCCTCTGGAAAATCCCAGAACTCCAACAGGGGTGGGTTTAGACCTCGGTTTCAGGCTCAGCACAGCCCAGGAGCCAGCCTAGCACTTGGTCTCATCCTGTTTGCTCCCTTGAGGGAAGATTTTTGGGGACAAAACCAATGGGGTGTTTCCTAGGGCCACCAGAATCCAGTTGTAGAAAACCAGCTTTCCCATCTCCCAGAAATTCCCTAACTTTCATTCAATAATAGGTTATTAAAAAAAAACCCAAACCAACCAAAACCAGGCTTCCTGTAAAAAATTAAATTATAGGCGGGAAAAAAAAATCCAGGTGGGTTGAAATACTTTTCATTCCAATTTCACCTCTTAAAGCTACTTTAGCTGTCCATAAAATGGGAATTTCAAAAGAGCTGCTTTTGAATGAAAAAAAAAAGGGAACAGAGTGGCCGCTCTTTGGTACCATCGAGGCGTAATTGGCTTTGGAAAACTTCTCCATGTGGGAGCGGGATCATCCATCCCCAGCCTGTGCAGGTGGGAATTCACCCCCCAAACCAACGCTCCGAGGCAGCCGCAGCGGCAAGGCTGGAACGAACGCTGGTCCCTGCTCTGCGCCAGCTGTGCCACCCTGACCCGTGCCCCCAGCGCTGGGCGAGGGTTTGGGACCAGCACCTGGGTGCTGGGTTGGGTCCAGCCCCCTCACGGAGTTTTGGGGCCCCCCTGCAGATGTTTGGGTGCAACATCTGGGTGCTGGTTTGGGTCCAGCCCCCTCACGGAGTTTTGGGGCCGCCCTGCAGATGTTTGGGTGCAACATCTGGGTGCTGGGTTGGGTCCAGCCCCCTCACGGAGTTTTGGAGCCCCCCTGCAGATGTTTGGGTGCAACATCTGGGTGCTGGTTTGGGTCCAGCCCCCTGACACAGCTCTGCTCCCCCAGGGGCTCTGGGGACGCTGTCCCTGCTGTGGGAGGGGATGTGGGGGTGGCAGGGGGGTGGCACAGAGTGGGCTTGGGGGTGTTGGGGTCACCGGCTCAGCCTCTCCCTGCTCCCATCGGGAAATCGGGGTCAGCGCCTCTGTCCTGGCTCTGCCCCGTGTGTTGAGTTCGGTGTTCCGAGCGCTCTTTCCCCACCCGCACCATCCTGTGATCCCACGGAGCGGCTGCAGCCGTGTCCCCAGTCCTCCCGTGCCTCAGTTTCCCCGCCGCTCCCCCTTTCCCCAACCCCACATCTTCACTGCGCGCCGGGGACCAAACGCGGCAGAAACCAATTAGCGCAGGCATTAATGAGCAAAACGAGGGGGGGGGGGGGCAAAAGAACGGCGGAGGGGGGTGGGGGAGGAGGGGGCTCCATGCAGCGGGGACCCCCTTCCCCAAAAAACAACACCGCGGAGCGAGCGGGGGGCGCGGGGGCGGCGCGGCGGCGGCTCGGGGCGGCGCGGGGGGGGCGATGCTCGGGCGGGGAAAGCGGCTGCACCTGCTTTAGAGGAACTATGGTAGGGCGGCCGGCGCCCGCCCCGCGCCGCCGCGCCCGCGCCGCCGCCGCGCCGAGCCGGACCTGAGCGCGGCCACGGCCCGGCCGGCCCCGGCTGCCCGCGCCCCCCGCGCCCAGCCCCGCACGGCCCCGCTCCGCAGCGCGGCCCCGCCGCCGCACGGAGCCCCCCCCCCGGCCATGCCGCGCCGCCTCTGAGCTCCGGCCCCGCCGCGCCCGCCCCGTCGAAGTTTGGGGAAGGTGCCGGTGCGGGGAGGGCTGTGCAGGGGTGGGGGGGAAGGAGCGGCGCGGCTCATGCCCGTCCCGGAGCCCGGCGCTCGGCGCGACCAGGTGGGTGCGAGCGGCGCGGGAGGGTCCCCGCGTGTCCCCCCGCGGGTGTCCCCGGAGGAGGGGGGCGCGGGGCGGGACCCCCCGGCAGGTGCGGGGGGCGCGGGCCGTGTCCCCCGTGTCCCCCCCCTGCCCCCGGCGGGGCCGTGCCCCGCTCTCGGCCGCGCCGCGCTCGGAAGTTTTGTTACGGCGCCCGGACAAAGGGAGCGGGGCCGGCGCTGGGGGAGCCGGGGGTGCGGGCGGGCCGGGGCTCGGCGGGGCGGGGGCACGGAGGGGTCGGGGATCGGGGCGCTCCGGGCTGCGGGGTTGCTCGGGGGGGCGCGGGGGGTCCCCGCGCTCGGTGCGCCCCGAGCAGCGCGGGGGTCCCGGTGCGTGCGGGGTGCGCGGCTCCGGGCGGGCGCGGGGGTCGCCGCCGTCGCCCCCGAGGCGTTTGGGCGGCCGGCGGAGGGGAGGGGGGGTCGCAGCCCCCTCGGCGAGGGGGGGTCGGGCCCCGGGAAAGTTGCGCTGCCGCCGGCACAGCCGCGCTGCCGGTGCCGGATCCGGACCCGCCTCCGCTCCGGCGCTTCGGGGGTCCCGCACCCCCCGAGGGGGCAGCGCACCGGGGGGGGGGGGGGCCCGGCCGCCCCTGCCCTGCAGCCGCCCCAGCTCTCCCTTTGTTGGTGCTTCCCATTTCCTCCCCATCTTTTCCTTTCTCTCCGGCAGTTTTGGTTTAATTCCGGCTGCTGGAGGACTTGGGTGGGTTTTTTCCCCCTCTTCCCCCCCCCCCCCACCAACGCATTTTAACTCAGCCTCGACCCGCCGCTCCTCGGGCCCGGGGGTGTGATTCCCTCCTTGGAGAGAAATCCGTAAGTCTGCCCCAAGTTTTGCAATTCCTGGGAGAAGCAGCCGCCGCCGTCCCCGACAACCTGCAACCAGCCCAGCCCGGCCGTCGCTCCCGCAGCGCCCTGGGAAAATCCACCCGCCGTGTCCAAAATCCTAACCCGGTCTGCAAGGTGAGGGAGAGGAGGACGAGGCACGGCTTCGGATGGAGCTGGAGAATATTCCCGAGAAACCCCCGCAGGTTTGGATTCCGGAGGGGCTGACGGCAGCCGGCTGCCCCGCGGCTCAGCCGTGCCTGGCTTTCACCCGGTTGTAAAGTTTGCGGGGGTTCCGTGCGCCTTTGTTTGGATGGGGACAGAGCTTGGGGGGGCTTTCCCAAGGATTTGGGGGGGATTCTCTAACCCGGACGCGATGCCCGGAGCCGCGGGAGCTCTCGGCGCGGACGCTGCCGGCAGCGGCTGCTGGTGGTGCCGGCAGTGATAACGTGTTTGGGAAGAGTTTTTATTACGGAGCATCGTCTTCTGGGAGTCCCGAAATTCCCGGGCAAATAGCGCGTGGAGGCTCGCCCGGAGCCCTGGATCAGCCTCCGGCAACATTCCCTTCCCACCCCGGTGTCCGCCGTCGTTGCGATGCTCTCCCGGCGCTGGCGAAGTTCAGGGATTTCTATTCTTCCCGGCTCCCTCTCCCCGCTCCGTGGGATAAACAAACGCGCCTCTGTCTGCTCTCCCCTCTCCCCCTCTCCGGGAGAAAAGGGCACTTCGGGAAGTGCCGCGGACGGCTCTGGATATTTCTTTGGGTGTAGGAAATCTGGTTTGAGTTGGCAGGCGCGTTCGGAGGTGTGGATGGGCGAGAACAAGTGGAGCGTAATTGGGTTTTCTTTTTCCATCTGGGAGCGATGCTGGTTTCCCTTTGCCCGTTTAAAACACAAACAAGGCAAGGGCCGCGTGTCTCTCCCTCCCTCCCTCCCTCCCTCCTGTGCACTTTTTAATACAAATGAAAAATGTGCAGAGGAGAAAGCAGGAATAATTCAACCCTACTTTCCCGGGAGTCGTGGTTGGGAAGTGCCCGCTCGGAAAACTTGCACCGAGATTTATTTATTTTTTTTTTTGCTGCTGCTGCTGCTGCTGTTCTTAATATAGTCCTGGAGGAATTCGTGTCCGAATTCCTGCCTGGGATTGCTCCTCAGCTTCAGGCAGCTCTTCCCTCCCCAGCAGTCGATACCCCAAGATTTTCCTTTTCCCACCCTCCACCCCAACTTCCATCGGATTAAGACCTCACTCCTCCGCGAGCGTCGTAAAGCTGTGGGGCAGACAATAAAATTGTTATTAGTTTCTGTATTAAAAGGTTGGGTTGGTTTTTAACCCAAACCAGAAGGAGGATTTACTTTTACAAATTTCTGCTGGTGTGTTAAAAATTTACGCGGGGAATACGTTCCGTGGAGAGCAGGGATTTGACGCTAAATCAACCCAACATGTGTCTCACGCAGGCGGCGTGACCCGGTCCCGGGTGTCGGCGGGGACGTGTTCCCTTTCCTGCCTCCCCTTATCCTCAATTTAAACACAGCAAAGCCTCAGGGTTTTCCAAAATCAAACTCTAAAATTAAAGATTTTCGAATTTTTTTTTTTTTTTTTAATTGCCACCCCACCTTAAAGTCCATCAGAAATAAATCTACCAAGCTGCGGGAGCGGCTGGATGGAGGAAATAATCAGGTTTGGAAAAATGACTCCGTTTCTCCCCTTTTTTATTTAATTTTTGTCTCCTTCAGGTGGCTTAAATCCAACTGGGAAAGGGGAAAACGTGGGGGAGAAGGGGCAGAATTCGCTGTGCCAAGCCAGGGAGCTTTGTCAGGGCTGCAGAGCCCTCGGAGGCTCCGGCTTCCCCTGCCCTTTGTGGTGTGGGATTGGGGGCTGTGGAGAAGATCCCGGAGCCCTCCCGCTCCCTCTGCTCCCAAATAACGCTGCGAGCCGCCTCTTTGAGCTGCTCCCCGCTTATTTGGATTGGTAATTTTAATTTATGATTTGTTTTGGGGGGGAGTTTTTGGTGGGTCTCCCCCATCCCAAAGCCCCTTTTTAATGGGGTTCTCAGTGTGGGGACGGGGGCGCGTCCGTTCCCGGCCGGATCGAGCAGCGCTCCGGGGGTAAAATCTAAAATCCAAAGTGGCACCGCTGCACAGCACCGAGTTGGATTTGATGGGGGGGGTTGGAAAAAGTGCAGGAGAACGGGATCGGTGTGGAAAATCCCCCCCCTAAGCCCCGCACCCCGGGATGCGTCGCCCAGCGGGGTCAGGGAAGGAGGAGGCGAGGGGTGGGCGAGGGGGGAAAGGCTGAGCAAACGGAGTGAGCTGGAAGAAAACGGATTAAAGTTGCTGCTGGGGGAGGTGGGGAAGAGGCTGGAGGGAAAGATAATGTCCAAAATATCTGTAAAAGCCGTGTCCAGCCCCGCTGTCCTCCCTGGAAAGCGGGCTGGCCGAAGGTTTTACATCCCCTTCGGAAAGGGAAGAGCGGGGAGTGTTCGGAAAACAACAACAACAACCAACAAAAAAAATCAGTGCGATGTATAAAATCAAGTGACACTAAAATATCTCCTCGGGCCCTCGGCCTTTCTCTCCTAATAACCCGGCAGGAATGCGAGTGCACTCAGTTGTGAAGTTGCTGCCCGGAGAGCCCGGCAGCTTTTCTTTTCCGCCGCTGGCTCGGGGGATGCTTTGAGTCTGCTGATGTTTGTGTCTCGCTGTGGGGCTGGGGAGGGGCTCCGGCTTTCAGGGTTTGCTCTCCTTTGATTTTATTTTTTTTTTTCACCCCCCCCCCCCCACTCCCCACCACACCCCCCAATCCTTTTTTCTCTTTTCTTGTCGTTCCGGCAGGGAGCGGGGCCGGAGGTGGGGGGGAGTTGTGGGGCTGGGATCGCCTTTGTGGCAGCAAGGTGGGGGGCAAGGGGAACGGGCTCATTCTTCCCACCGGAGAGAGGCGGGAGGAGAAGCCCGGAGGTCCCCGGGTTTATAACTCATACACATTTATGGCTCCCTGCCTTTCCCGCTCCGTGCTGGGGTTTGGGAACCTGAAGGATTTGGGAAAATTCTCTTTATTTCGGCAAGGGGTGTTGGTTTGTTTTTCTTTCCCCCTTCATCCCTGTGGGTTTGAAGCCCAGCAGAGCGCCGGGATGTGGCTGGCAGGTGGTTTTGGGGTCTCCAGGGGATGTTCCCCACTTGTGGATGCAAGGGGGGGCTCCCACCTGGGTTTATCCTCCACTCCCGAAGTGACCCCGCTGCCTCCTCGGCATCACCTGCCACTTCTGGAAGCGGGGACTTGAAATTTCCTGTCCCTTCCTCTTGGGTTTCCAGCTCCTCCAGCACGGATCCAGGGTGGGGGGCTCTCTCCTGCTCCGGGGGCACCTTCCCACAGAGGGGTGAGCTCCGTTAGCCAGAGAGGGAAGGAAAAAGGGAGGAAATAAAACCAGCCAGAGCTTGGGATTTCCGTGAGTTCGCCTCGGAAGGTGTAAAAATCCTCCGTGAGCCACTGCTGGATGCACCTGATTGAAACTCAGGGGGAGCAGCTGGCTCGGAAATAACCCAGGGGCTGGGACATCGCCCTGCACGGAGCTGGTGACCCTTGGGGTGGCCCCACTGTCCCCTGAGTGGCCGTGGGGCTGTGACCACCAACTCTGGCTGCTGGGCCAGCTCAGAGCGAGGGCTTGCACCCATTTTATCTCTTCCAAAACCTCCCTGTGCTGCACCTTTTCAAGTCAAACAGAACTTGTAGATCAAGATGGGGCCGGGCACAGCTTGAAAAACTTCCTAATCTTTTTTTTTTTTTATTCTCCCCCCCTTCTCCAAGTGCTTGGTAGATAAAATCCAGCCAAGGCGCTGCTTGAGGGTTTTGTTTTGGTTTTTTTAACAAACTTTTCCTAATTGAACCGGCTCTTGGCGTGGCCCAGGCGAGGCTCCAGCGCGAAACGTGTTGTGGTGATCCGGCTGCCCGTGACAAAAACGGGTTTGGGAGTGGAACGGCATCAGGGAAAAGGGAGAGAGGAGAGGCAGGAGAAGCAGAGGAGGAGGCGAGGAGAGGTCCAAAGCCACGATTTATCTCACAGGGATCCTGCCGGAGCAGGGATGAGCCGGAGGGAAGGGGAGGGAAGTCATTAAGGGATTCCTCTGCCGTGGGCACGGGCTTGGCACCGGGATGCGCAGGGAAAGGAGCCTGGTACGAGTCGGGATCCTTTCTCCTGGGATTTTCTTTTTTTTTATTTGATGGAAAAGCCAGGCTGTGCTTGCAGCCTCTCGTGCCGAGCGCTCGCTGGGGTGGAGCGGCGCGGTGCCGGCGTTGCCAGCCCCGGGTGGCACTTCCCGAGGGCTCCCGTGCCCCGGCAGGTTGGCAGCGGCCGCTGGCAGCGTGTTCCGGCGGAAGCTGTGCCTCCTCCCGGGCTGGCAGCGAAAACAGGGATTTTTCCGAGGAGAATAGGGAGTTGGAGGGTGGACGGGGAGGGAATCTCACCTTGCTCTGCTCAGGGCTCCGCGCTGGGTTTATCGGAGGCAGAAGTCGGGGCAATAAAATGATTTTGTGGAAGGCTCCTTTCAAAGCTGTGGGAAGGTGCAAAAGGATTTTGAAGGTGATAGAGGAGGAGAAAAATCCCGTGGCGGGGGATGATTTGGAGGTGAATTGGAAGTGGGGCTTTTTCTGCCTCATTGGGAAAATTCCTCCGGTGTGACCGGAGCTGGATGAGGCTGGGGAGCACCGGGATGGCCCCGGCAGGAGCAGGAGGAGGAGGAGGAAAAGGAAGAGGAGGAAGCCGCAGTGGGATGGGTTTGTGCTCCGGGTGCTGTGCAGGTTGTGTTTGGCAGCTCTGGAGCTCAGGGAGATGCTGCTCCCATTTCCACAGCCGTGCATCTGTGGCCGGGATGAGCCGCTCGCCCGGAGCAGGTGCTGAGGGAACAATCCTTGGAACACCCCTGTGCCAGGTCGCTGCAGAGCTGGGGTTATCCACAGGGATTTCCCTGCTCCGAGGCTGAAAAAGGCACAAAAACGGTGCCATTCCAGGTTCCCGGCTGAGCATCCCACTGCCAGCTTCCCTCGGGATGGGTCAGCTCTGATCCCAAACCCTTCCCTTGCTTTCTCCAAGTCCTCGTTCATCCCACAACCTGTAGATTTTGGGTGAGTGATTTTCTTTTTGCTGCTTCTTGCGAGGCTGGGAGCCGGGGGCCGGCTGCAGCAGGATGGGGATGGGAGCACCTGGGAGAAGCTGCCATGGATTGGGAAAAGATGCCTTGGGAAAGAGGGACAGTGACGAGGGCTCAAGGCTGGTGGCTTAGTGCAGAATACAAGGCCAGAATTGTGCTGTGGAGCGAGGGATGAGCCGCGATCCCGCGTTCCCAGGAGTTCCCTGCGTCTGGAGGCCCCTTGGATTCGGATTCCTGCCTCTCCCGGGTGTCTGCCGTGCCCGGGAGTGGGGATGTGTCCCCAGTGCCCTTCTGCCAGTGCTCCGTGGCCCAGGAACGGCTCCTGGAGCTGGCACTGAGCTCACGGCTCCGCTGGTGCCTCCCATCCGCGCTGGGATCTCGGCACATCCCTCAGGATGGGGGTTCCAGCTCGGCACATCCCGCTTTGCCCACATGGTCCTGGAGCTGCCAGGAGTGTCCCCACACCCTGCAGGGACCTGGGGCTTCCTCAGCTCCTGGAATCTTCAGCTCCAGCTCCCGGGGGAAGGGAATGCCTGGCAGGGATGGCCGGGAATGGCAGGGGACATCCCGGGATGGGGGGAAGGTGCCCCCGCTGCAGCCTCGGGAAAAGGCTTTGGGGCTCAGGGTGGTCACGAGGGGCTCGGAGGAGCTACCCAGGGTGAGGGGACAGCTTGTGGCAGGAAATACCTGGCAGAGCTGAAGCTCCTTGTTAAGGATCCGGAGTTTCGGGCTGAACCGGGCCAGGATCCGGGTGGGAATATGGGGCTGGAGAGGGAGAGGAGCTCTCCTGCGTCCTGGGGCCTTGCGTCCCCTCTGGGTGCCACTTGTCCCAGCGGCAGGGGAGGTGGGGAGGAGCTCTGTGCCCCCAGGAGGGTTCCTGGCACCTGGCATTCCTCCGGGATGCTGCCAGAGCTGGCAGCGGGAGGGAAGTTCCCTGGAGCGTGGGGTGGTTTGGATCGGGAAGACAAATACGGCATCGCCGGGCCTGTCAAAAACACGAGAAGAGCAAATAAAGGCACGGGGAGAAGTGTCCCGTAAGTTTTGAGGCAGGAAATGTGGATTTTGGGAATGTGCTGGGCTGGGCAGAGCTGCAAACCCCCGGATTTTTGCCGAGGTGGATTCAGGTGGGATTTATAAAGTCTCCCGCTTTGCCTTTCTCTGGGATTGTTTCCCGAGAATTGACATTTCTCCTTTACACCCCAACCTGCTTTCCCTGCAGCTTCCTGGATGGACTTTTATCCACAGGGTCCTGCTGGGATGGGGTTGGGTTTGTGGGCAGGGCAGCGGCTCCCTCGTCCCGTCCCATCCCATCCCATCCCATCCCATCCCATCCCATCCCATCCCATCCCATCCCATCCCATCCCATCCCATCCCATCCCATCCCATCCCATCCCCTCCTGCCCTGCCCAAGCGGGGTTTGGGGAGCCACTCTGCCACAGATGTTCCCCATTAATAAATTAAACCCTCAAAACCGACAGGAATTCCTCGTTTGGAAAACAAAAGGAGCCCTTGTCACCTGCTGGGTGGGTAAAGCTGCGGCTGGGGGAGGAGGAGGAGGAAGAGGAGGAGGAGGAGGGTGAGGACGCTCCTGCTCATCCCATCGTTCCCAGTTTGTCTCGGCCTCTTGGAACCCGGGGTTTGGGGCGCTCATCCTCAGTTCTGCCCCTCCAGCGGGACCCATTCCTGTCCCTCTGACCCCAAAGCTCTCAGGGTTTGTAGGGTGCTGCTGGCAGAGGAGTCTGGGTTTGGCAGCAGAGCCCTTGTTCCCCCATGCAGGTGGAGAGGAAGAATTGGGGAAGATCTCTGTAATTCTGGCTTTTTGTGCTTTTTGGGGACGGGAGATGCCCTCAATGTGCTCCCGAGAGGAACAGGAGAAGGGAAACATCCAGAAATCCATCCTGTGAGGGGTGGGAGTGCGAGCGTGCCGGAGAAACCCTGGGAAGGGGTTTCTGGCTGAGCTCCGTTCCCGTGGCACGGCACAACATTCACCTCATCCCCTTTTCCCATGACAGGAATGAGATTTGGGCTGGAATTGGGATTGACTTTCCCGAAGTCAAACCCAGAAGTGCCGGGGGCTGCAGGGTCCGGCTCGGCTCCTTCCCACGGGATGGATCCCAGGGCTGGGCTCTGCATCCTCAGGGATGCTCGGGACCCTGCGGATGCAGCAGCAGGTTGGGATCAGCACAGCCCTGGCCGGGTTATTCCCACCTCTCCTTTGAAGCCAGGTTCATTTATAAAAGGATCCATGGCAGGGCCTGATCCCAAATCCCTTGGAGTCTTTCCCTGGATGCCGGGGAGCTCCCACTGAACAAACGCCGCTTTCCCAGGGAAGCGCAGCCGCGGCTCCGAATCTGGGTCAGACTTTGGAGCTGTCGGAGCAGCCCCGTCCGTGGACCAAACCCTCCTCCTCCCTGCATCCACAGGTTTCCCAACGGCACCACGGGCTGCGGCTGGGAAGGGGGGATGCTGGAGTGATCCCGCTGGGTTATGGGGCTCTGGGGGGTTTAAAACACTCCCTGGTGAAGAGCCTGCTCCGTGTGGGAGTGCAGTGGGATGGGGTTTGGAGGGTGAGGGGGTCGTTTGGGGGTCGCTGCTGGCTCTGCGGAGGGTCGGTGCCATCGGTCCCTTGTGTCCCCGCCGTGCCGGAGCAGGGGATGCGTCGGGAGCGTCGGTGCTGCCGAATTCCCAGCTGTAAATTTGGGATGGAGCTGCAGGAGGAGTCGGGGCCGTGCCCATCCTTCTGGGAAAAGGATGGAGGGACAGCCCCGTGTCCCCTCAGAGGGGACATCTCCTTCCACTGCAGCGCTGGTCCTTCCCGGGGGCTGTTGCAGGCACAATCGCTCTGGGAATCGCTTTGGGAAGGAGCACAAGTTGCTGGGTTTGTCCGGGGGTTTAAAATAACAATTGGGGGTTGAAAACTCCTGGCAGCGGGCAGGGCTGTGCTGGGGCTGAAGAGGACATGGGGGGCACTGGGTGCAGATGTGGCTCATGTCCCTGAGGGATTTGGTGTCCCCAGCTGTGTCCTCTTCCCATCTTGTCTGGCGCTCTGTCCCGATGCCGTTGCCTTCCCTCACCACCATGTGGTGATTTTTGGTCTGGGGATGCCTGGGCTGGTGCCCTGCCTGGTGTGGCCAGTGCCAGGCCTGTGACACCGTGTCCTGCAGTGGGTGATCGTCACCCAGGGACAGTCTGGGGAGAGGGAGAGGGTTCTGTGTGTCCCCATCCCACAGGAGGTGCAGGAAGAGGATGTGACCGGATTGTGGAGGAGCCGGGGGCTGTGTTGTGGCTGCCGTGGGACAAAGGTGGCACCCAGAGGGTGGGCACCCAGCCTGAGGTGGGCACCCTCACCTGGGACCCCGTGCCAGAATCCTGGGCTAGGGATTTTTGGGATCTTCCCTAAAAAAGCAGCATCCAGTTGTTCGGTGACGAGTCCTGCCCGGGCAGGGGACACGTCAGGAGCCAGGTGGGCACCAGGGACCTCGAGCCCCTCCCTGCCCCAGCACCCAGAGGTGCTCACAGGGCCCCAGGACTGCAGGGGAGGGTGACAGGAATTGGTGAATCATTAATTAATATTTTAAAGGATGAGGGTTATTTTTAGGAGGTGTGGGGGGAGCCCAATTCCTGGGAATAATCCCCAGGATTTGCACGGCGCTGTGTGTCCCACCGCAGTGGGAACGTGCCAGGGGCTTCCTTGGCCACCGAGCTGGAGCAGCAGCAGCCACCTGGGTGCTGCTCCTGGGGGCCGGGGCTCCCTGGATTTGGGCTTCAGCATCTCGCTGTTCCCAGGAGGAAGCGCTGCCTGGGATGAGCAGGGATTCAGGACATCGATTCACTTCCCCCTTCCCCGGCTCTGTCCCAATCCACGAAGCGAGGATGTGCTGGATTTGGGAAAGTGCTGTGTCCCGCTCTCTCCGAGCTGGGGGATGTCAGGAGCCTGGATGGATCAGCACGGCCTGGGAATGCCGAGCGTGACCCCGGAGCGATGCTGTGAGACCAGATCCCTTCCCTGTGTCTCCAGCCTGGCATCCAGAGGGACGCTGAAGCCGTGGAAGAGCTTTGCTGCCATCCCTGTGGGACGTGTCCGCAGCCATGGGCGCGCTGGGCCGGGCAGCACCTCCCGCGTTCCCCGTGGAAGAGTCCTGGAGGGGGATGGATGTTTCTGGGAAGAGGACGCGGTGGCTGGACGTGGCTCGTCCAGGTGACACAGAGAAGGAGCACAGGGGACCCCGGTGACCTTTTGACTTCAGCACAGGCTCCTGGTGGGAAGCGCTTCCCGCTTCCGAGGGATGCTCCTGCCTCTCCTGCTCTCTTCCCAAGCACCTCAGATATTAAATCCACCACCCCACTCCCCTCCGTGGGCACCCAGCAGCATTCCCAGGGCAGGATCCCAGCGCAGCCCTGCCGAACGCGCCGCTTCCCGGCTTTTAGGAAAACGCTGGAGAAATCTCCGGGGTTATTCCCAGCCGAGCTGTCGGGAGCCGTGCTCGTCTGCGGGGCTGCCTTTGCTCCACGGGGGTGGCAGGTGCCCAGAGAAACCAGGAGATGCCGAGTGTGTCCGTGGAGAAGCCAAGCTGTGCGGGAATAAAACCAGGGAAGCCGTTCGGAAGCGCGGAGCCGGGTGCCGGCAGGGCTGCGAGACGGAGCCGGCCTCGGGTCACGCTGCCTCCGATCGGGATGCGAAGAGAAACGGACTTCAGACCGGGAGTTTGAAAATGCCCAAGGATAGTTCTCCCCCCCCACCGCCTTTTTTCTTCTCCCTCCTCGTGAGCAGCATAATTTCTGGATGGAAACCAGGCCTCTTCCTGCATAGAAATGGGATTTGCCGTGGATGCGGCGGGGAGTGCATTAACCAGAGCCTGTTCCGGATGCATTTTTGCACAGACGTGACAGAGTCTGGGAAAACTTGTGGCATCCCGAGTTCCTCCCTCCTGCTCCACAGGTACCTTGCCTGGTTTTTTCCTCCCCTCTGGATTATTTGAAGGCCAGGAGAGACTTTGAGCAGCTTCCAGTCTGACTTGCCGCGAACTCGGCTGGAAAGTTTCGCTCGGGGTGGGACGTGGGAGGCCGAGTCCCAGCCCTGGCATCGCTCCTCATCCTGCTCCAGAGTGTCCCTCACCTGCTCCAGGGAATTTTCTTCCTCCCTGGCTCCGTCCTTGCCCTTTGCAGCCTCTCCCGAGGGGATGGGGCAGGGGGAGCTCCTGGAGTTTGGGATTTATTTTGATTTCAGAGCTTCCCTCATGTTCCGGGAGCTTTCGCCCTTCCCAGGGATTGAGTCGGGACATTTTCCCGTGTCCCTGCTCTTCCTCACTCACTCGGGGCGGTGTCCTTCATGCCTCCATCCAAGAGGAAGATCCCTCCTCTTCCTCAGTCGCCCTGGAAGGCGAGTGTGGGACCATCCTGGCTGCGCGCGGGAGGCACGGAGGAGATCCTGCCTGGAGCGTTTCGTGTGCTCCGGGTGGGATGAGGGCTCTGGTGCCGCTGGGATGCTCCAGCAGGAATTCCAGGTGGGATTTGCACCAGGGGGATGTGTCCCCACTGCGTGAGTGTCCAAACCAGTGCGAGCCAGGCACTGGGAGTGTGGGAGAGGCTTGAAGCGAGCCGGGATTTACGGGGAGATGCCGGGAAAACCTTTGGAAAACGCTGCCGGGGTGATGCCCTGTTGGTTGCAGCTGCATTCCGTCCCATACCGGCGATGGGAGCTGCTGGTAATTATTTTAATAAGATTTTGGGGGAATATCGTGCTGAAAACCTCATCCCAAACCCTAAAACCCTCATCCTGTGTGGAAGCGCAGAGCGATGGACGGGACTTGTGCCTGGTGGGAATCTCACCTTATCCCGTGGGGTTTGGGGTTTTTTTTTCCCTGGGAGTTCGGAGGTTTGGTTTTTTTTTATTTTGTTCCCTCTGAAATTTTTTTTCCCCACCCTCTTCATTATCATTTTTGTTAATTAGATCGTGCTGGGGAACGGTCTCTATTCAAAAGCAAAACGCTCCGAGATGGCTTTTTCCAAGTGCGGGGAGAAGGAGTCGGGAGAGGGGAGGGGGGGAGAGCGAAGATGCTTGAAAGAAATATAATTTTTTTAAAAAAATAATTTCTTCATAAAGCTCTTTAAAAAGAAAACCCCGGGCCCCCTTCCCCCACCACGGCCAGCTCCCCTATTTCCCACCCAGCCCCCCTAATTAAACGATTTGAATTTCCACGTTAACCGCTTGGTGCTTCCTCGGCGCCTCAGATGATTAGAAAGGGATATTCATTTATGCCTTTTAAACGCCGCCCCGATTAAAATCAGAGAGATTTTTTCCTTCATCAAAATCTAACATCCTTGAAAAATTAATTTGATGCCTCTTGTTATCAATTAATTGAATCTCGTTGGGAGAGAGGCTCGTGCGGCGGGTGGTTGGAGCCGGCCCTTCTGTTCTTAGTTGCTTTCCCCCCTCTCCGCTCCTTTCCGCTGCTTCCAAACACTGGGACATTGTAAAACTCGGCCTTTTCTTTCTTTTTCTTTTCTTTTTTTTCTTTTTTTTTTTTTTTAATTTTAAAGATATTATTTTTACTCATCTCGTAAAATAAAATAAATGAATAAAACTTGCTCTCTCTCTCCCTCTCTCTCTCCCCGCCCTCCTCCTCCATTCCCCCTGAGTTCCTCTCGGATGAAAGACCCTTTTTTCCCCTTCCTTTCTCTCATCCCTCTTTCCTATAACTTCCGAGCAAGGGGGAGAGAAAGAAAAGTTGGGGCTTTCAGCGATTTCTCGGCGGCCGAGGTCCGTCCTTCTTCCTTTCTTTAACGGGGGATATTGGAGATTTCATTCGAATCTCCCTTTTTTCAATTAAAAGTGCCCCGTTCCTTCTTTTCCAGCCGCTCCATTCTCCTGCTCTGCCTCGGCAGCCGGAGAAGCGATTTTGCTTTCTTTAATATTTCAGCTCTTCCCCTGAGACGGGCTGCCTGCCTTATTTTTTTTTTTTTTTATTTTTTAATAGACTTTTTCTCCCTCTATTAAACTTTTCCAATCTTCATCCCTTTATTTTTTTTTTCCCTTCCCACCTCTTTAAACAAAAAAAAAAAGAGAAAAAAAAAAAAACAGAGAGGAAAAGTTATAAAATGGGAAGAACTGGGTCATTCAGGAAGTTACTGAAATAACTTCAAAATTAGGCTTCACTTTCACTCTCCTTGGAGTGATTCTGCCTTTGGATCCGATCTCTTCCCTGGCGGCTCCATTATGGATGTCCCGTTGGGAATTCGAGGTCGGAGGTGTTGGGGGATAACCCAGGTGAGAGCAGAGAGCTGCTTTTGGTTGTCTTTGAGGGAAGGATCTGGGGTGGGGCTGTCGGTGGGGGTGTCCCACCCGAGGACTCCTCATGGATGGGGAGGGGACGTGTCCCCCCAGTCCGGTGCCCTGCGGGGTGATTTGGGGTCAGGACCCCGCTGTCACACCCCACTGGGCCCTGCGCTGTCCCCTCACTTCCTGTGCCCAGCTGGATTTGGGATCCTACAGGTGAGAGGCTCTTCCAGCCCTACTCGTCCTCACTGAGGCACCTCTCCCGCTCCTCTGTGGGGTCACCAAGGGTTTTGGGGGCTGGGGAGAGGGTGACCCTGATCCGTGTGCGCAGAGGGTGGGGTTTGGGATGTTTTGCCTTTAAATTCCCCTTTTGCATCGTGTTGGGCAGAAGGAAAGCGAGTTTTTAGGGGGATGAGAAATTAGGGGATGCAGGGCTGGACCTGGCGCTGCGGTGGCTGGTGTAGCTCCATGGGGGCTTCCTGGATTTTGGGGTGTGCCCCCAGCCTTGCTCCCAGTGGATTTGGGCACTGGGCCTGCATCCCAAACTGATGGGACAGAGGTGCCAGGCCTGCATCCCAACATGATGGGACATGGGTACCAAAGCTGCATCCCAGCTTGATGGGACACAGGTGCTGGACCTGGATCCCAACAGGATGGGACATGGATTCCAAACCTGCATCCCAATCTTAATGGACACAGGTGCTGGACCTGGATCCCAACATGATGGGACATGGATTCCAAACCTGTATCCCAACATGATGGGACATGGATTCCAAACCTGTATCCCAATCTGATGGGACACAGGAACTGGATCTGCATCCTGACATGATGGGACACAGGTGCTGGATCTGCATCCCAACCCACTGGGACACAGGAACTGGATCTGCATCCTGACATGATGGGACACAGGAACTGGATCTGCATCCCAATCTAATGGGCACGGGTTCTGGATCTGCATCCTGACCCACTGGGACATGGATACCAGACCTGCATCCCGACCTGATTAGACACAGGAACTGGATCTGCATCCCAGTGTGATGGGACACAGGTACCAAACCTGCATCCTGACCCACTGGGACGCAGGAACCGATCCTGCATCCCAACCTAATGGGACACAGGTTCTGGATCTGCATCCCGACCTGATGGAACACAGATACTGGATCTGCATCCTGACTCACTGGGACACAGGAACTGGATGTGCATCCCAGTGTGATGGGACACAGGTACCAAACCTGCATCCTGACCCACTGGGACGCAGGAACCGATCCTGCATCCCAACCTAATGGGACACAGGTTCTGGATCTGCATCCCAACCTAATGGGACACAGGAACTGGTCCTGCATCCCAACCTAATGGGACACAGGTTCTGGATCTGCATCCTGACCTGATGGGACACAGGTACCAGGCCTGCGTCCCGCCCCACCAGGATGCTCCAGCACCTCGGCACTGATCCCTGGTGGGTGCAGAGCCCCCCAGCTCCCACCGAGGGGCTGCCCCGCTCAGGGTCCCCTGGCTCCCCACGTGTGGTGGCTCCGGAGCAGCGAGGTGGGAGCCCCGTGCTCCACGTCACTATTTAATTAGACGTCCCTGATTAACAAAACTTGGCGTTCGGCTTCCTCCTGCCCTCATCTTTCCTGGCTCCGAATCAATGGCTTTGATATGCTAATTAGGGAGTAATTTAATTTCAAAAGGCCGCAATTAACAAGGGTGTTGTGGACATGCTGTAGTTAAGCGGCGTAATCTAATTTGCATTAGTAACAAGCAGGGACTAATTAGAAGCTTAATTAGACACTTAGACGGCTCTTGTGTTTACTTTCTTAATGAGATGGAGTGGGGTTCCTTTTTTTTTTAATCTTTTCAAGAGCACAGCGAGGGAAGCCGGGATGGAGCAGGATGGAGCAGCAGCCCCGGTGCCCGGCACGTGCTCCGGGATGGAGCCCCAGCCCCGCTGTCCCAACACCGGCCTGGCCACGTCCAGCCAGTCCCACACCCGCTCTGGGAGGGGTTTTGTATTCCTGGAAGCTTGGCAGGGAATGGGAGAGGTGCCAGGCGGGCATTGGTGTCTCTGGGAATGCCCTGTGGGGTGGGCACGGGATCTGCTGTGGGGTTGGCCACACTTGGGGCAGCTCCGGAGAGCGAAGGATGCTCCGAGGGTGAAAGGTTTTGGAGAGGCAGGTGGGGCTCGCCAGGAGCGCAGGAACAATCCCAGATTGGAGTGCTCACACTTCCGGGTGCTCTCCAGCTCTTTGCGTGAGCTGATCTGAGGATTCCCAATTTTTTCGGGAGGAGAACCTCTCTGAGGCCATCCCCACCTGGTTTCCGTGGAGCAGCAAAGGCTCCCTGCTGCTTGCCAGTCCCTGGTGCCCATGAGCGTGGCTGGGCTGGGCTGGCACCGAGGCAGGTGAGGAGAGCTGGGGGTGAAGGTGAAGCACCGGAGGTTGGCTCTTCCCAAAGAAGTTGCTGGGAGCGAGATGAAAGTGGGAGATGAAAGTGCCCAGAGGTGAGATCCCATTAAAGCAGTGCCTGGGCTTAGCCGGTCCCTGGTTCCTTAAATATCTTCTAATTTACAGTAATGCTCCAGATTCGTTTCAGCTCCCCCAGACTTTTATTTTAATCCCCTTTCCCCATTTCCATGTGTTTATGTGTTAATTAAAGGGTAAAAAGCCACTCTCGGAGCAATCCCGAGCTGCTGCTTCTCTTGCAGCCGAAGCCTTTTAGGATTAGCAGCGGCTTCCTAAAGCCTGGCGGTGCCGGAGCGGGACGGGCAGGTTGCTCAACTTTCCGTAGCTGGGAGCAGATCCAGTGCCTGGCATCCAGCTTTCCCGAGTCCTCTTCTCCTTCCAGCTGTGCAGAGGAGCATCCTGCAGATTTCCAAGGGCTTTGGGGGATTTGCTGGCTCCGTGCTCCTGCAGGATCCGCCGGTACCCACAGGAGAGGCCGCCTGCTCCCCTCGGCGTCCTGGCGAGGCTGGAGCTGGCAGGAAGGCTCTGGAATATTGCTTTGGGACTGGGATGTGGTGGGAAGGGTGGAAACGGCCTCTGGAACGCCTCAGTTTGTGTGTCAGTGTGTCGTGTCACCTGTGCCGTCCCAGCTCGTGGAGATGTGGCCGGCAGAGTTTTCCCAGTGGTGTTTCCCACTGGTTTTTCCTCCTCCCTCCCTCTTGGGGGATGGTTTGGAGCTCTCGGAGTTTGTGGCTGGGGAAACCCGCGGTGGTCAGGGATGGGGACTCGAGGACAGGGACAGCAGGGTGGAGGTGATGCTGGGTCCGTGCATGGCCCATGAAGGGCAGCCCAAAGTTCCGGAGCTGCTGAGGATTGCGGTGCCAAGGACGATGAAAAGTAGGGAAAGCTGCTGAAATCGGTGTTGGGGCAGTGGTTTCTGAGGAGCTCGTGCTGTGGCTGTGGCTGCTCCAGCAGCTCTTGGGGGTTGAGAAGTGCCGCTTAATTTCTGTGTCCATGGAATCAGGCGGAGCAGTGGCGTCGCTCCGGATGGGTCTGGACGGCCCAAAATTCCTTGGGAGCTTTTTTGGGGGGGGGGGGAAATCACTGCTTCATCTGCTATTCCTGCTCCTAAAATCCCACGTCCTTTGCTTTGAGGCCACGGGTTTGGTCAGCTCCATGTCCATCCTTCCCTTCTGGAAGGCTCCATGGCAGTGCCACGGCGCGCACGTGGCGTTCCCACGGGAATCGTGGCACACGCGGTGGGATCCACGTCCCGCCGCCCCAGCGCCCGCTCCAGCCCCTCCCTCCCAGGGAAGCTCCGGGCATCCATCAGCCTGTTAATTGCGCTAATTAGAGAGTGCGGAGGTGTTAATTGGAAAAGCCTGGGATCGTGCCTGTTTGCGGGAGGGATGGGTGTCAATAAAGCGGGATTGATGACCGGGATGGCGTGTGCTCCGCGCAGGTTAGCGGCGAGTCGGGGGATGTCAAGGAAATGTTACTGCTCAGATGAAGCAATTGTTAATTAAAAGCCACGGTAATTAATACACCCTCGTTGCCATATGGTCCCGCCGAAGGCAGGCAGGGGGGGATTCGTTGCTCCGTTTGTAATTCTCTGTTTCCTTCGCCTTTGTCCTGCGGAAGGTGCGTGGTTGGATAAAAAGGGGGGAACAAAAAAGGCGGAGTGGTGGTTCAGCGGCGGAGCTCGGGAGTCTGAAATGGTAATTAATGGTAATTAACGATCCATTTGTGCAGCTTCTGTTGCTGTTGCCGTTGGAGGGGGCTCCTCCCTCCCCTTTTAACCAAGCCCACCCTCTCCCGCTGGGTGTGGGTGTTGTTGGATCTTCCCGCTGACTGTCTGGACTCCGTCCCTGCCTCTCTGCCTGGGGGAAGGTCTGATCCTGAGGAGCCCCTCTGGATGCGGCGTCCGGAGAATCCCTGGAATATTGGCCGTGTTTGAACCGCGGGAGATGAGCGGCAGGAGCCGGGATGCTGCGGATCCCTCCCGGCTGTGTGCAGGGCTGCACGTGTGCTCCGGCATCGCTCAGCCGGGTTCTGCTCTTCCCAGTCATCCCAGATCTGTCCTGGCTGGAAAAGTGCTTGTTCCTAATTTAAATCCACTTTATAACCTCGCAGACACCGGCTTCGTTTTTATTTTATTTTTTTTTCCTTTTTTTTTATGCCTTTCTTTAAGGTTTTGTAAAACTTTTTATAGGAATGGAAATATTTCCATTATTATGATGATGACTTTCTTTTATGACTTCCCTCGCAGCGTTGTCGGGATCCCAGACACTCCAGCATCCCAGAGGGGTTTGGGAACGGGAAGTCGAGTTTTACAGGACTTGGAGAGGGAATTCAGCTGGCCCGGTGTCCCCAGCTCCGGGAATCACCCGGGCTGCAGGAATCTGCTCCAGCATCCCGCCTCTGGCAGGGGCTGGAACCACCAGAGCGAGCCCACAGCTCCTCCACCAGCAGAGATTTCCTCCTAATTCCCAATAGTTAAACTCCGGTTGATGCCTGAAGCCAGGAAAGTTTTAGATCCTTTCCAAAACCATTTTTTTTTCTTTTCTTTTTTTTTTTTCTGGCCTTTTTTAATACTTCCTGTTGTAACTCTGGATATTCCTGTTCTCCGTGTAAAAGTCAAATCCCTGCTTGAATCCTGATGAGTTTCTGGCCCTGGTGATGCCGTTCGAGCGTCGGACACGGAGCGTTCCCTGTGGGGCCTGGTGGATTTCAGAGGGAAAACGGGAATAGGAACAGCAATAATTTCCTATTTCCAAACTCGAAATCATTGAAATTCAAAGTGGGGAAAGAAAAAACGTAGTTTTAAGGCAAAAGGTGAGGGGTTTATTCCAGATTTTTACTCCTAACGCAGCACCCTGGGAGCATCCCATCCTTGGGAAGCTGCTCCAACCACGCCGTGCTCCAACCCAACCCAAATCCCAGTAATCCCCTTAACCTTGAGCTGTCCCACAGCCACCGGTGTGTCACCCCCAGAGCCCTGGGACAGTGGGAGGGAGCCAGGAGCTCCCCTCGGGAATGGATGTCACTCATGTCCCCTGCGGAAATGACTTTTGAAATGCAGATAATCTCCAACATGCAAATGAGCAGCTCGCTGCTCCCTGTTTAATATGAATGATCAGCCCCTGAATAGCGATTATTACACGCCACATTTCAGCAATTATGTTGTTCCTGGTTCGTCTCGCTGGCTTTTGGGGTGTGGAGGGGGGAAATAGGGAAAAAAAGAGGGGGGGGAAAAATGGGAGGTGGTGTTTTTTCATCCCATCCCTCTGTTTTCGTTCCCGTCTTGTCGCGAACTCCGCGAGCGGCGGTGGGTGAGCGCCGAGCCCGTGCTGGTGGGATGGAGGGGTGTGGAATGGGATAGAACTGCTTTTCCATGGAGGAAAACGTGTTGGGAAGGAGGGAGAGACCCTCGCTGCAGGGTGGATCCCGTGCTGCCGCTGTTCCGTGTCAGGGCTGGATGTGGCAGAGACCAGTGCTGGGTGTGGTGGTCCTGTTCCTCCAATGCCAGCCCAGATCCAGGAGTTTCTCCCAGAAAAAAGGGACCCTCGGCTTCACAACCACCAACCTGCCCGCTCATCCAAGCCCACTGAGCAAAAACTGGGAGAAAAGGGAGGATTTTCCAACCCGTGTGCGGCCGCGCTGTCGTTTCCGCATCCCGGCCCTGCCGTAGCTTTGGGCTTCCTCAGCCTGGCACCAAACCTTCTGCCAGCTGGTTTTTCCTGCTGGGAAGTGGTGGTTTGCTGGGAGATGAAGCACTCGGAGGAAACGTTTGGACTTTGTTGGGATTTTCAGGGTGGAATCCATGGCGCAGGTTCGCTGTGCTTGGTGTGCAGGGAGTTCGGCTGTGCTGTCTCCAGCCTCTCACCGCGAAATATTTTGGGATTTGGGGAAAATAAACGGATTCCTGGGGCTCTGCACCATGCACCAGGCTCAGAGAAAGCTGGAATCGTGGGTTTTCCAAGGAACGGGTTGCACTTGCTTTGCCCAGGGATGCGCAGTGTGTTTGTAACAGCTTCACATTTATTTTTCGGGGTCAACTGAACGCAACTAAAACCAGCCAGGGTTTGACCTCCCATCCCAGCGGGATCCCACTGGGATCGGGCACAGCCAGGGACCTCAGCCCCCGTTCTCAGGCTCTCCTCTCCCCTCTTTAGGTCCTGCTAGCGAGTCATGATGGTTGAATCTGCCTCGGAGACGATCCGCTCCACGCCCTCGGCGCAGAACGGGGTGAGCAGCCTCAGCAATCAGCCCGATGGCGGCGGCGGCGGCGGCAGCGGGGGTGGCCCCGGGGGCGGCGGCCGCGACGGAGCCTCCGGAGCCGAGGCCAACGGAGAGATGAGCCCCGTGGAGCTCCTGCACTTCCAGCAGCAGCAGGTAGGATGGACACCCTGTTCCTTCATAAGCAGGCAAACGGGGTCCTTCCAGGGTGTGGTTTGGGGGTGGCACCGGGTTTTGCCCCACTTCGTCCTCGGGGGTTGGGTTCCACCGGGTTTGGCCATTCCTGGTCGAGCTGGGCTGCAGGTGCTGCCCCGAAATCCAGGGGTCTGTCCTTGTGCCACGTCCCTTGGGAAGCAGAGCCCGTCCATCCCTGCAGCTCACGGGCTGCTGCCCTGGAGTTCGCTGGTTTTGGGGGCAGGTCCTGCCTGCTCTGGCCCCCCCATCGATCTGAGGGGCTGAGACACCAAAAATCTCGGCTGGAACACCGGGAGCAGGTGCTCCCTGAGAGGATTTGGTTGTCCAGGAGCTGCTTTCCCATTCCTTGGGGCTCCTGGAGATTGAACCTCACACATGTGAGCCAGGACACGTGTGACAGTGACATGTGTGTGCCCTTCAGGGAGCCCCTGCCACACGCGTCCCCTCCCGGCCCTGGGGATGTGCCTGCAGGTTACCTTTCCAAACAAACTTTGGCAAAAAAGCATCAATTTCCCCGCTCGGCTACTAAATAAGGCAATGATCCCTCGCCTCGTACGGAGATCGCCTCCCTGAGCCATAAATTCCAGCGTGAAAGCTGTAAAAAATTGCTGTGTCTGATAGTTTAGTAGGGAGTGCTGTAAATCCATTACCTGGATAACGGCCGTGCCGCACGCCGCTACGCCGCCGTTCCCCGGATCCGGAGGGTAATCACGCGTGTAATGCCACTGCCAGTGCCCCTCCGAGGAGCTGCCTGCTCTCCCTCCTGGAATTCCAGCGGATAACGGGAGATGCGTGTTCCCCCCCAGCCGAATCGTGGCTGTGAAACGGGGGATGTCCTCCAGAAAATCGGGGATAAAGCGGCTTTCCCGGTGTTGGCTCGTCCCTGGTGAATGCTGGTGTTTCGTTTCACCCCTTGGCATTTCTCCTGGCGGGGCTGGCTGGCACGTGGAGTTGTTAAAGCAGAGGGTTTGGTGAGCTCCCAAAAAAACCAAGTGGCACCTCCAGCGACCTGGGGAAGGGGGAGGACCCATCCCGAGGATTATCCATCTTCCTGCTCCAGGGAGCAGGCTGAGCACCAGCTGGGGTCAGGAATAAACGTCCCCACAGCGGGAGTTTTGGACAATTAGGTGCTTGATGGAGGCTTTGCTCCATCCCTGCGTTGTGCCCGGGTTCTCGGACCGCTGGGCTCTTCCCACTCCCTCATCCCGGAATGTCGGCACTCAATCCTGATTCTCGTTGGACTTGAAATCCCCACAAAAAAATTGGGAAGCCTGCAGGGGTGGGAGCCCACGTCTCATCCTGGCGGGCCTAAAGCTCCGTGTCCGTGGGGATTTGTGTGGGAGCTGCAGCTCCCAGGAGCTCGTGCTCCCATTTTTTGGCTGGATTTGACCTTTTCCAGTGCCTGGGACCTTCCGAGGGTGAACCCAAACAGGTCTTTGCAGGGAATTTTTGGGTTCAAACAGGCCTTTGCAGGGAATTTTTGGGTTAAAGCTCCTCCCTGAGGGTGCTTCCCTAAGATGGGCGGGATCTTGAGGGGACGGGGGTGTTGTGGGGTGCTCAGGGACCCTGTTTTGGGGTGTCCCCAGAGCAAGGGGACGTGGGTGTGTGCTGGATTGCTGAGACAGGATCTCCCAGCTCTGCTCCAGTCGGGAGCACGACATTCCCTCGCCAACCTCATCCATCCATTCCCAATCCGCGTGATTCCCGAGCATCCCGGAGAGCGTGGAAGGGGAGAGCCTGGAAGGAGAGAGCCTGGAAGGGGAGAGCAGGCAGCCGGTGGGGCGGGGAAAGGGCATCCCCCTCCCCTCCTTCCCTCCCTCCTTCCCTCCCTCCTTCCCTCCCTCCCTCTCCCGCAGCCCCGGGGGCTGGCGCTGGGGTTAAATCCCTGGATTTCAATGCTTGGGATGGGGCTGAAAAGCCTCAATAGCGCGCGCCCGCTTTGTGCCGGGGCTGGCGGAGGGGAGAGGTCGCCCGGGGGCACCGGGGGGCAGCCCCCAGCCCGGGACCACCCCCCCTTCGTTGCTGTGGGAACGTGGAGGGACCTCCGGCACTGCCCGGCTCCAGAGGGATCCGCCAGCCCCCTCCTGCCACGCTGGATCCCCCCGGAATTCCCGGTGGAGGAAGGAAACGGGGGCAGCGGGGTGATGGGTGTGGCACATCCCTGGGGGGGATCCTCTGGATTTTTAGGGGAGTGGGAATCCTGCAGGTGCTCGGCCGGGATTTGGGGTTTTCCAGGGTGTTTTTTCCGCTGAATTCCTGCAGGAAATTCCAACTCTCAGCCTGGAGCTGGGGTTTAAATCCATGGGGTGCAGAGAGATGGGGTCTTTGGGGTCGCTGCGTCTTTGGGAATGGAGGGAAAGAATGGAAAGAGATCCTTGCGATCCTTGCAGGGGTTTCACGCGGAGAACCCAAATCCGTGCAAACCTCACGGAGCAGGGATGTCCTGGGAGCATCAAGGGGACAATCCCTGAGTCTGGCAGCTCCTTCCAACTCTGAATCCATGGAAAAGGAGCCACCCGGAAAATCCAGCTGCTCTGGCGTTGTTTGGGGTCGTTCGATGGTGCAAAAAACACCTCAAAAATCGCAGTGCGCTGCAGGCAGGCGTCAGAGAAACGGGGAGGAATAAACAAAAACACGGCTTGGCTTCGAGAAGGAGCAAACAGGACTTTTTTGGGAGCCGGGGAAGGGTGTGGAGGGGGGAGGAGAGGCACTCTGCTGCCCTGAGAGAGATACCATTCCGTAAAACATGTGATCACATCTCAGATATGTTGTGTAATCCTCTATTATTAGGGTATTTAAGATAAAAACGAGGCCGGAGCGCTTAAGTGAAACTCATCTCTCCCTTCACTTCCCTGATTCATATTTAATATTTCACTGAGGACAAATGCAGGAGCCTTTTTTTCCTTTTATTTTCCATTTTTTATCCCTTTTTTCCCCTTTTTTTCCTCTTTTTCCCCTTTTTCCCCCTTCTTTCCTCTTTTTCCCCTTTTTTCCCCTTCTTTCCCTCTTTCTTTCCCCTTTTTTCCCTTTCTTTCCTCTTTCTTTCCCCCTTTATTTCCCCCATTTTCCCCTTTTTTCCCCTTTCTTTCCCCCTTTTCCCCCCTTTCTTTCCCCCTTTCTTTCCCCCTTTTTCCTCCTTTTTCCTCCTTTTTCCCCTTTCTTTCCCCTTTCTTTCCCCTTTCTTTCCCCTTCCTTTCCCCTTTCTTTCCCCTTTCTTTCCCCTTTCTTTCTCCTTTCTTTCCTCTTACTTTCCCCTTTATTCCCCTTTTTCCCCATTTTTTCCCTTTTCCCCTCTTTCCCAATTTCCCCCTTTTTCCCCCCTTTTTCCCCCCTTCCTTTCCCCTTTCCTTCCCCTTTCCTTCCCCTTTCCTTCCCCTTTCCTTCCCCTTTCCTTCCCCTTTCTTTTTCCCCTTTTTCCATGGGGTAGGATTATCAGGAATATTTTCCTCGTGCCCTTCATTAGTGGGGCCGGCTTTCACCCAGTGAATTGAGGAGTCAGGAGCAGAGGAATCAACTCCAGGAGCTTTGGAGCAGGGGCTGGGACACAGCCACGGAGTTGGGTGTAAAAAGCACTTTTTTTTTTCATTTTCCCGGGAGGAATTGTGTCTTTTTTTTGTTGTTGTTGTTCCTTTTGGATCTCTTGGAGCCATTTGGTTCTGGTTAAGCGAGGCCAGGGCTGGGCTGGTGGAAGTGCTCCTCAATATGGCATCATTTACTGTTAATATCCAGCTAAAAATATCCCTGTGTGTTGTTTTAATGGCTCTAATTCTAGAATGTGACGATGTCATTTTTATGAGGTTAGTGTAAAAAATCTTCCTTTTTTTTTGTTTTTTTGGTTTTTTTTACCATTTTTTTCAGCCCTTCCCAACCTCTTTCCAGCCTCCAAAAGGATCGGAGGGGAAAAAGGGAAGATAAAAATTCCCTTACTCCCTCTTTCCATGCAAAGTTCTTGCTTTAATGTCATTTTTGAGGTGGTTTTTTTTTTTTTTTTTCTCTTTTTGGAAGGTAAAACCTCATGCAAAGCTCTGATCCAGGTGGAAAATCCCTCAGCTGATTCTGGGCAGCTCTTCCCCGCTGGAATTAAAAACTCCATCCTCATCAAGTGAAATACCTGGTGAATGAGGCACTTCCAAATACCCCAGGCATCATTTTCCTTTGTCCTGGCATTATTTTGGGTTGATTTTTTGGGGAGGGAGGCTGTGGCTCCTGCTTTTAGGATGACCCATGGATGTCTCCATGTTCTCCAAACTGGTTTTTTTTTTTTGGAGCTTTCTTCCCAATCAGGAGGCCTCGCAGAGGCTCTGCCGGGGCAGGTTTGGAGGAGGAAAAGGCAGGGATCAGGGATTCATCCCACATTAATCTGAGGTGTGGTGTGAGTCAGCCGCCCTGGATGGGGTGGGAGCTGCCCTCTCCTCTCCCTGGGCTCCTCCAGAGCTGGAGCCAGGTGGGATCTGGCATTCCCTGTGGGAAAAAGGGGAGTTTGTGGTGGTTCTCATGGGGAAGGCAGCCAAAACCTGCCTTTCCTGGGGTCTGGAGGAGCCTCCAGCATATCCATGTGTGGAGCCCCACAGGCCGGAGGGTGAAAAAATCAGGATAATCCCCAGGCAGGCTGGGTGGAAGCTGGGAAAAGGGGCTGCTCCCCTGCTGGAGGATGAGATGTCTGGAGTCAGGGGGGATCCAGAGAACTGGAGGGATTTGGGGTCTGAGGGGAGGGATGAGCACCCCTGGGGGCATCCCGGGAGCAGGGAAACCTCCGGTGCTGTGGGAGCAGGTCCTGGCAAGGTGGGATTAATCCCATCATGGTTGGGCTGTTCATTGACCCCTCCCCACACCAGCAGACCCCATTCCAGCCTCTCCCACCTCTCCCTGAAATCCCAGGGGTGTTCCATGGCCCTGCACATCCCAAGGAAGTTCTGGGCCTCCCCCAGCCGTGTCCAGGTCCCCATCCTCTTCCTCCTCCTGGAATGTGCTGCTGGTGCTGCTCTTGGGGAGGGCAGAGCCGAACCCCAGCAGCTCTGGCTGTGTCTGGGACGCTGCCGACTTTTTCTGGCACTGTTTGGTGATCAGAGGGAGCCATCCAGGAGTTTGACACAAGGAATTCGTTCCCAGTTCCGGGTGATGTGCTGGTGACTCCTGGATAACACCAGGCAGCAGGATATGGGTTGATTTTTATTTTTAAATAACTTTTTCTCTGGTTCACAGAGGTAAAAGCCCATCCACTCCCACAGGAAAACTCTTCCTTCTGCTTTCCCACCTCCTCAGCCCCAAGGAGAGGGAGGCTCCGAGTGACACTTTCCTATGGAAAAGCTTCACCCCCATGCCCTGTTTGGGCAACAAATGCAGCTGACGAGCCGCCCTACATCCCAAAATTCCATCCTGGATGCTCTGCACAGCCCCGCAACAGGTTCCTATCCCTGTTTGCAGGCAGAGCCCAGCCCGGGCTGGAGCGGGAATCGCTGGGAAGAGAGGGAGGGAGGGAGGGGACAGTTCCAGGGCGCTGCTGGAGAGGCCCCTGTGTGCAATTGTGAGGCCACGGCGGGTTTTTTTTTCCTGTAAATCTTTGTAATTTCGTGCTTCAGAGCACACCAAAGTGAGGGAGCCAGCGGGGAGTGAATTAAATTCCCCCCTGAGAGGCGGCGCGGTGGGGCCGAGCCTGGCGGGCGCTGGGGGCTCGCTGGCACCCCAGGCCAGCCAGGCCTTGGCTTTGGGAAGAGAAATTCCGGGAGAAGTCCTGTGCAGCACTTTTTGTGTTGCTGGAATTCTGCTCCTGAGGCTTTTCCCCCTGTGTTTTCCATCCCTGCTGCGCTGATTTTTGCGGGGCCGGGGCAGGGGCCTGCTCTCGCCGGGTCTCCTCTGCGAGTTGGGCCTTGCAAACACGGCAGGAATTGCACATGGAGAAGCCAAATCCATGCAAAACTCTGCTAAAAGACACTTGGGAAAGCAGCTAAAGCTCAGAGATTTGCTGTGTGGATGTGGGATGCAGCCCAGTGCTCCAGCACCCATCCTGTGGGCACCTCGGGCCTGGTGCTGAGCCGCCGCCGCCGAGCGGATTCCTCCACCTTGGCTTTTAACTGGAATTACTGTTTTCATTTCCAAAAGTAATTAAAATATCAGACCTTGAGCTGTCATAACTGTCACAGGGTTTTTGTGCTCGCATTACCGATGCACATCTATCCCCGGTAATAACAGGGAAATAAAAATGCCCGTGGAGAAACGCCGGGGCTGAGGCGGCTCCGGGATCCGGAGCACGGGATTGTTCCATCGGTGATTCCCGGCGGTGAATTGCTGTGTTTGTCCTCAAGGATCTCAGTTTTTAATTGTTTGGATAAAGGGAGTTTGGGAGTTCTTGTTTGGGGGTGCTCAGTGGCCGTGGGGCAGCTCTGGGTGCACAATCCCGAGATGCAGCAGCCTCCCCGTGCTGGGGGCAATCCTGGGATGCAGCTCTGGGAATTCACCGCAGGAATAGGAAATTAGGATCCATTTGCTCATAAAATTCCTCAGGTTTTGATTTTCTTGGAGCTGTCTGGTTCACGTGATGGTGACAAACACAGCTGAGGGTGCCCAGTGCTGTGTCTGGGGTGTTGGGTTTGTGCCCTCTGCTATGAATTTACAAGTTTTTTATAAAGTAAGGCTGGCTCTGTTAAACCCTTTGCTCTCAGCCTCCAACTGGAAATTCCCGCCCGTTTTCCAAGTGCCCTGGAAGTGCCTGTGCACCTGCACAGAGCAGGTCAGGTGGATTTTCCACCACAACAAAGATGCGGCACAGCTGGGGTGTCCTCTGCTTTTCATGTGCTCTTCCCAAGAATTCCCTGTGCAGAGCAGCACAGGGAGGATCTAAAATGGGATCTCAAATGCAGGGAATGACTTTTCGTGGATGCTCCATTTGAGGAGGGGCTCTGGGTTGGGGTTTTGTGGGTACTCCTTGGTTTGGATCAACAGGTGAGGCGTGTGCTGAGCTACAGGTGGATTTGGGAAGGGAGGAAGGAGGGATGGAGATTGTTCAGAAAAATGCCCAAAAAAAAAACCCCAGAAAGAAGGAAAAGAATCCTTTAAAAACAGAAATAAGGAGCAAACAGGTCTGGGAGCACCGGGTTGTTTTCCTTAGAGCTTTATTTCTCTCCTGGCTCCCAAGCTCTTTTTCTCAGCTCACACTTGCTCCTCTCTCCTCCTCATCTCTTCACAGGATTTTCCTTAATTCCCTGTTTTCTCCAGCTGCCCCCAGTGCTGGGCATGGCTCTCTTGTGCCTGTGTGTTTCACAAGTGCATTTTATCCATTCCTACCGCTTTTTCCCTCTTTTTGTGTGATTCCCAGTGAAACACCTTCATCCCTGTAAAAAACTTAGGGAAACTCATCGCTTTTTCTAGGCAAACACCCCTAAAAACAATCAGCTTTCATGGTGGTCACTCGTGTGAGTTGCTGAGCACCTCCTGGATCACCATCAAACCCATTTGGACACATTCCTGGATTGATTCCGGGTGGGATCCTGCACTTGGCTCCACCCAGACCTGGCTGGTGACTGGAACTTTCTGCTGCTCCAGTGCCACAATCTAATTAATAAAATTAAACACTCGTGGTGCCTTTGGGCAACAAGGGACAGCAGCAGGAACCTGGTGGTGGCTCTGGAATGAATCAACCAGGAGCCGGAGCTTCGGGTGGCTGTGCCAGGGCTGGGGTTTGGGAATGACCCTTGTGCCACGGGAATGCTGGACCTGGTGGGGATTTTTGGAAGAGGACAGGATTGTCCCCATGAGGGCTGGGAGACTAATAGACCCATTAGTGGTCACTAATGGAATGTACTGGTCAAACTGGTGTGGCAGGGGGAGCATCGGGGAGCGCCACCCGCTTTGTGCATCAAACCCATCCCGTGAATGAAATCCACGGAGAAGCAGCCGGAGCTGGAGGAGGAGGACGAGGATGAGGAGGAGGATGAGGAGGAGGAGGATGGCCTTCCTCGTGCCCACCCCTGTGTCTCTCTTGCAGGCTCTCCAGGTGGCTCGGCAGTTCCTGCTGCAGCAGGCCACGGGGCTCAGCTCCCCCAGCAGCAACGAGGGCAAGCAGCCGGCGGTGCAGGTGAGCCCCGAGGACGTGCGAGTGTCCCCTGTCACCTCCCCTCCCCGGGAAGGGCTGGGCCGCAGCTGTGAGACAGTGCAAACCCCTGTCAGCTCCGTGGTTGGAGCACTCCAGGAGTTAAATGCTCTGGAAACCTCCAGAGGTTTCTTTCTTGGGAGGTTTTTTTCTGTGTGTGTGGGAAAGGGGAAAGGGTTGGGATGGGGAGGTCACTGTGTGTCAGCACGGTTTGGGACAGGGAGACACAGAGTTTCCCAAGCTTGGAGCATCCCAGGATCGATGCTGAGTGCTGTGAGGGTGGCACGGGGCTGGAAAAGGGAAAAAATCCTTTGGGACTGGAGTCAAGGCAGGTCCTCCAGGATGGGACAGAGGCCCAGCTGGGATGGGGATTTGTGGCACTGGCAGGAAAACAGGGTTTGGGTGGGCACATCCTGCTCCTGTAGGGATGGGAACCTCCCCTTTGCTCCCCTCCTGTGCCAAGGGAAAGGGGCAGAAAATGGGCAGGAGAGGGGTGAAATCTGGAGAGAGGGGGAGGCAGGGAGAAGCAAAGCCCAGGCGATGGGAAGTGACAATTTAAATAGCTGTGCGGAGGGGCTCTCCCTTCAGGCTAATTAAATTTATCGGAGAACAGCAGGTTACCTTATTAGAGCCACGTGGGTTTAATTAACAAAGGAAAGTAATTAGCACAAGCGCTCTCGGAGCTGGAGGTCCTGCCTGTGCCAGGCTGAGCCGGGTGGCAGCGGGTGGGCAGCGGGAGCCGGGCTGGGATGGGCAATCCCGGGATCCTCTCCTGGCTTGGAGTGCCAGGGCATGGCTGAGCCATCCAACAGCAATTCCCAGGGATCAGGAGAGCCCAGAACGCGCCGGCTTGGGAAGCAGCAGCTGGGTGGGAGCAGCGGGAATTAGTCAGGGCTCCTACGGCACAAACAGGCGGCTTTTTCCAGCGGTGCCGGCAGGAAGGAAATGCAGTCACTGCATGGAAAATGTCTGCAGAGGACAAAGGCGGCGAGGGTGAAGTCAGATTCCGGTAACCGGCGCCTCGCTCCCCTCCGTGGGTGTGTGTCCCTGCACTCCTCCTCCTCCTCCTCCTGCTTATCCCTCCTGGCTCTCCCTGGTATTCCCGGCTGGATGCAGCCGAACATCCCGTCCTCCCCTTCCCTGCTGCTCCCCAGCCTCCCCTCCCTGCCTGCCCATCTGGCCAGCGGCTTTTGCCGGAGCAAACTGGATCTCCTTCCTCTCTCTCTCTCTCTCTCCCTCCCTCCCTCCCCTCCTCCCTTTTTTCTCTCCGTGTTGCAAAAAGGACTTGTGAAAGTTGTAGACGTGAGTCAGAAATAGCTCATAACTCAGCAGCGCCCGGCAATTCCTCCCCCCGCGGCCCCGCCGGCAGCTGGAGCGGGATCTGACCGAGGGGAGATAGGGGATTAAGCAGACTCCTTTGAAAGGAAGTTTATCTAAGGCACAGTGGTGTGGATGAGACTGGCCAGGACGGCTGCAGGAGGAGGAGGAGGAAGGCTGAGTCCCAGCGCAGCTCTCCTTGGCTGGGAAGGCAGCAGGAAGCAAGGCAGGATGGAAATGTTTGGGAATTGGGGTGTCCTTGGGGTGCCAGCCTGGGTCCCTGCCTGTGGATGTGCGGCCCCCCCCAGCTGGGGAATGGATTCCCACATCCATGAGGAATTTTGTCTCCGGGTGCCTCCTGGCCCCCAATCCCACGGGAATGAGCAGGAGGGTCCCGGTGTTGGCAGGGAGAGCAGGAGACCCCCCGTGCTTGCCCACGCTGTGCACTCTCCTTGTCACCCCGCTGATGGGGACAGGACATTTTTGGGGCACCAAGCCAGCGGGAATATTAATGACATTCCCAACGGTGTGCGCTTCAAGACATCCAGGGAGCTGCTGGGCTCAGCAGCATCTCCGATTGGGGTTTTTTTTGGAGTAGGGATCCTCTTCCCACAGATGCCTGGAGGTGTGTGTGGAGAGTCTCACGTTGTCACTCCAGTTACAGCTGCAGGAAAGGAAAAAACCCCAACCCCCCACTTTTGGGTGTTCTAAACCATTTAAAAATAGGTTTATTTCTTTACAACTTTAAAACTCTGGGGAACTTGGTGGGGCACTGACAAAATGTTGCTTTTGGGGATTTTCGGTGTTGATGGTTCACAGGGAACTGCCATCCTGTGATGGTGGGAGCAGCAGATCCCACTGGGATCCTGCTGGGATCCAGCAAAGCCCACGGAAGGAGGTGTTGAGAAGGCAGCACCCCGAGTTGTCAGTGCTGGCTTGGAGGCACCTGGCAAGGATGGGGTGCCCTCTTTGGGTGCCCTCTTTGGGTGCCCTCTTTGGGTGCCCTTGGAGCTGGGAGTCTCCCAGCCTCTGTTGGGATCAACTGGCTGGAAGGGGAGAGGGGCAGGAGGGCACCCGGAGAAGGGAGGAGAGGAGTTTGGAGCAAACTGCGGGAAATTGCTTTTCTTTTGTCTGCTGCAGCGGGGAGGGCAGCGGAGCGGAAAAGTGTATTTTGTTGATTTGAAACTCGAGTGAAATGGGTAATGAAGACAGATCAATACCAGCCCTTCTGCGTTCCCTCTCCGGGAAAAGAAATCCAGCAGCCCGTCCGTCTGGGGCTCGCGCCGAGGTTTTTCCATCTGAACTTGGAGCAGCCCTGTCCGTCCCCCTGCTCCTTCCCAAAGACCCCAGTGCTGGGCATGGCTCTCTTGTGCCTGTGTGTTTCACAAGTGCATTTTATCCATTCCTACCGCTTTTTCCCTCTTTTTGTGTGATTCCCAGTGAAACACCTTCATCCCTGTAAAAAACTTAGGGAAACTCATCACTTTTTCTAGGCAAACACCCCTAAAAACAATCAGCTTTCATGGTGGTCACTCGTGTGAGTTGCTGAGCACCTCCTGGATCACCATCAAACCCATTTGGACACATTCCTGGATTGATTCCAGGTGGGATCCTGCACTTGGCTCCACACAAACCTGGCTGGTGACTGGAACTTTCTGCTGCCCCAGTGCCACAATCTAATTAATAAAATTAAACACCCGTGGTGGCTTTGGGCAACAAGGGACAGCAGCAGGAACATGGCTCATCCCCTGCCCCTAAAACAGCTCTGCCAGCCCGGAGCCACTGCCCCCGTGCCACTCTGGGATTGGCATTTTGGGTCCACAGAGGGGCAAAGTCACTTTAATCGCAGCAGATTCATTGGTGTGAGAGCTGTGCCAGCACCCCGTGCCCGGAGCCACTGCCACCGTGCCACTCTGGGATTGGCATTTTGGGTCCACAGAGGGGCAAAGTCACTTTAATTGCTGCAGTTTCATTGGTGTGAGAGCTGTGCCAGCACCCCGTGCCCATGAGGGCGCGTGGGGACCCTGCCCGGGTGGTGCTGGGGGACAGGGCTCTCTGAGGAGGGGTCTCAGCGCTGTCACCTCTGCTGCCACTGTCCCCAGGCAGTGACTGGAGCCCAGCCAGGTGTGATTGGGGCCTCCCCAGCGGGAGGGCTGCGCTAACGAGGATGCGCTAATGAGGATGCACTAACGAGGGTACACGTTGGGCTGAACATGCTGGGGATTGATTCCTCCTTTTCTTCACACGAAGCTGAACATCAGGGCCTGGTGTCCTCCACGCTGGTGTCCCCTCACCTGCCCACCCTGCTGCCACCCCACCCAGGGCACTCGAGCCTTTGGTGCTGGGGCTGTTCAGAGTGTTCCTAAAATTGTTCCTAAAAGCACCCACAGCCTCAAAACCCAGCCTGGCACGTGGGGCTGAGCTTCGTTTCTCCTCTGACCCTGGGTAGATTTTAGTGCATTGTCCCACCCCGCCCTGGTGAGGTCCGGAGGGGGCACAGCAGCGTTTGGGTGGCCCTGTGCCACCCCTTGCGGTTTACAAGCCATGTCTGGGGTCACCTTGGTGTCAGTGGCATCACTGCCTGGCCCCGGGCACTGGGAGCACTCCCAGGCTGTCTGAGCCAGCTGGATCTTGGAGCTCACCCTGAGATGCTGAGAGCAGGAAGGGAGGCCAGGATGTGCCTGGGGGGTTGGAGTTGCTCTTCTCTTGTGAGGATCAGGTGCTCTGGGGTGGGATTTGCTCATGCCCTGCCCCTAAAACAGCACAACTCGAAGCTGCTCTCGGTGGTTGTTTCCCCCTTTCTATTCCCAACCTCCTCAGTTTGTTTCTGTTGGGTTTGGATTTGAAAAGAGTGGTTAATTAGGAAAAACAGCACAAATGTGGTTTTTGCTGTTTCTAATTGGGAGTTCAACCCTAGGATTGGATCAGAGCAGGGATGGGCAGCCCTGAGCTCTGCGGGAAGCCCGGAGCACCCTCTGGAGAGAGAGGGGCGCTCATCCCGATGATCCCAGAGCCAGCAGGGATGGGGGGATGAGTTCTGGGCTGTGTGGCCGAGGCGTGGATCAGGAGCTGCCCGTGGATCAGGAGCTGCCCCTTCCCGTAGCAGCGGTGACGTGTGGCCCTTGGGGCCACGGTGGCTCCTGCGGTGACCTCCCGGCCTGGGTGACGGCACGGCGGGAGGTGACGGCCGGAGCAGGGATGTTTGGAGGCTGACGGAGGATGTCCCCAGGCCGTGCCAAGCCAGCTGTCCCCGGGGTCAGGAGGGCACCGTCCCTCTGATGACAACCCCGCGGTGCTGCGAGCCAAGGCCGCCAGGCCGCGGCTTTCCCCGCTCCGCCTTGCGCCTGGGAGTTCAACCCGCTTCCCGTAAAAACAACCCAAAAAAAAAAATCCAGGAAAAATTTCTCAAGAGCCTCGCTCCCCATCCTGCCTCGTTCCACATGGCCAAGTCCTTCTTCCTGCAGCCAGCTTTGGCTCAGGGAGGGAATATTCCCTGGAATACCTGCCTGCTTTTCCACCCACTGCCTGCTGCTCCCACCCCGTCCTTTGGCACGAAGGGATTGCAGCCGGGCCCGCCTGGAAAAGCAGCCCCTGGAGATGCCGCTGGCCGGCCGGAGCAGCGCCGGGTGTTTCTGGGAGCAGCCGGAGCTGTTAGTAAGCAGTTTCTGCGGGGTGGCAGCCAGCCAAGGCGTGAGTCAAACCCTTCCTGACTCGGTGTCTGGCAGATGCCAGCTCGTGACGCGTCGGGCTGGTCCCCAGCCGCTGCTGCTGCTGCTGCTCCGGGGCTGCTGCCGGGACCTGCTTCCCCAGGGATGTGCCGGCTGCGAGGACATTTCCCGGCTGCTCTGGTGCCTGGGGGTGGTGGCAGCTGGGTGACACTGACCCCTCACAGCCCCTGGGTTGCTCTGGTGTCATGGAGTGACACTGACCCCTCACAGCCCCTATGGTGCTCTGTGACCAGGGGTGACACTGACCCCTCACAGCCCTTGTGCTGCTCGGGTGTCATGGGGTGACACTCACCCCTCACAGACCCTGTGCTGTTCTGTGTCCAGGGGTGACACCCTTCACAGCCCCTGTGCTGCTCTGGTGTCATGGAGTGACACTGACCCCTCACAGCCCCTGTGCTGCTCTGGTGTCATGGGGTGACACTGACCCCTCACAGCCCCTGTGCTGCTCTGGTGTCATGGGGTGACACTCGCCCCTCACAGCCCCTGTGCTGCTCTGTGTGCAGGGGTGACACTGACCCCTCACAGCCCCTGTGCTGCTCTGGTGTCATGGGGTGACACTGACCCCTCACAGCCCCTATGGTGCTCTGTGACCAGGAGTGACACTGACCCCTCACAGCCCTTGTGCTGCTCGGTTGTCATGGGGTGACACTCACCCCTCACAGACCCCTGTGCTGCTCTGGTGTCATGGGGTGACACTCGCCCCTCACAGCCCCTGTGCTGCTCTGTGTCCAGCAGTGACACTCATCCCTCACTCCTCACAGCCCCTGTGCTGCTCTGTGTCCAGGGGTGACACTGACCCCTCACAGCCCCTGTGCTGCTCTGTGTGCAGGGGTGACACTCACCCCTCACCCCTCACAGCCCCTGTGCTGCTCTGCCCAGCACCCTTCAGCTCACGTTGTTGACCACAGGCATCCCAGATTTTGAGGCAGCTGCTGCCCAGACCCCGCTGTTATCCAGGGATGCCAGGCTGGCCTCACTCCCTGCCATGGGGAATCTTGCACAGCACTGCTGTGGCTGCAGGTGTGGGGTGTCCCAAGGCCACGCTGTGCTGTCACCCACCCTGGGTGTGCCCCTATGGGGCTTTTGGCAGGTTGGGATGGACATTTCCAACCCCACTTCCATCCCCATTTTGTTTTCTTGGAGCAGCAGCTCTCCCTGTCCCCAACAGAGGCAGCTGGCACTGTCACCAGAGCTTGGGACAGAGAACCCCCAGCACTGGGGTTTGCTGGCCCACATTGGGGTCAAGGCAGAGCTGGAACATTCCCGGCACCGGGGCGTGGGATGAACGGGAGCAAAACCGGCTGCAAGTGGGAATTTCCTCTTTTACTAAAAGTTCCTTCTTTCCCTGGAAACCTTAACTGGGAGAGGAGCATTTTCCATGCTGTGGGGAAATTTTTCACGGGAACCAAGGAAGCAGCAGAGCCCGGGAGCCTCTCTCAAGTTCACCCCATTCCCACCTCACCCCCACACGAATCCGTCACCATTTCTCCGTGTCAGCTCCGCATCCAAGCGCTGGGGGGGGGGGGGGGGGAAAAAAAAAAGCCATTTAATGCAGACAAAGGTTGTATGAAAATATAATTCTGCTTTTGTTAGCAGCCATCAAACTCTAAAAAGCATCACTTTTGTTTTCTTGTAACATTGTGAAAACCTCGTGTCGGATCGAGAGCTGGGGCCCTCTCGACTAATCGCCTCTCCTTTGTGTTTTTAGATTATAGGGGCAATTAGTGTTGTCAAAACCTCTGGCAATTCTCTTTGCTCTTGACAGGGTGTCAGTCCGCTGGGCGAGAAATGGAAGGTGTTATAACTCTCCGGTAATTAGGATGCCTCCGATTTGAAAATGCCAGCAAACGTGTTCGAGGGGCCGCGGGAGGGGGCGGGGAGCCCGCCCGGGCTTGGGGGGGATGCGGAGGAGCAATTAATTAGGGGCTCTCATTCCGAGCACGTTGCCGGCTGATGAATTGGCAGAGGGAAATTAGCGGCGCTCCTGGGCGCGCACCTCGCTCTCCTCGCCCAGATGTTCGCCCGCGGCTTGGCACAGCTGGCTGGGAGCACCTGGGTGCCCAACCAGCAGCTCCTCACTGGGTGCTGGTGCCACGGGGAGCTCTCTGGTGGGTGCCGGAGCCTTGCAGGGTGCTGGGGCTCATTGCTGAGCTCCAGCCCTTGGGTGGGAACTTGGAGGAATTAATCAATAACTCCGCCACGGAGGTGGCTGGAGGGGGAAACGCTGGTGACAAACAGAGCTGGCCCCGTGTCCGACGCCTCCCTGCAGCAGAATGCCTGAGTAAATAGATAAGGCTCTGCAATCTCCCTTGAAGGTCAGCTGGACACCCACCACGGACGGGAGGGACTGCACGGGGCCACCCTGTGGTCCCATCCTCGCTGGAGTGGCTGGAAGGGGTCCAGACTGGGCAGTCTGGGCATGACTGGGGGTCCTGGGCGGGGGGGCTGGCAGGAACCAGGCTCTCAGTGGGACTTTGCTGGGTTTCTCTGCTCTTTGAGCTCCTGAGACGCTGGGATGAGGGGATGAGGAGTTGTTTAGTTTGGATCAGAACCGGGTCCTTGGCTTGCAGCTGGAGCCTGGCTTGAGCTCTGCCTCATCCCACAGCCAGGGAGCTGTTGCCTCTTCCTGGGATCCCCTGGAAGATCCTGTGGCTGCTGGTGGCTCCTGCCCAGCAATTCTTATTTGCTTTCCCAGGAAAAGGGGGCATCCAGAAGGGTCATTAAATTACAGCAAGGCCCTAACTCTGCCCAGAACCTCAGGAAGGGCTTTGGGCCAGTGGGATCGGTGAAAAGCTGGCACAGGGCAGCTCTTGATGGCTCCATCCGGGCATTGCTCCACCTGGGCAGGACCCAGCAGGGCTGGGATCCATCACCGACACCTTCCCCGGAGCTGTGCCGGGGGTGTGGACCCGTGTTTTGATAACCAAAGGCAGGGGCTGGCAGGTTCCCTCGGCCCTCCCTCCTCTTGGCGCGGGAATGACTGGAGTTACTGGTGTCAGCTGGAGGTAAAGCTTTGATGTGTCTGTGGAGAACCCCATAACCTCTTCCTCGGTGCTCTGCTCTGCGGAGTTATTTGGGTGATCGGTATCTTCCCACTTCCCTGGCGTTTCCCTCCACCCTTCCCATGCTCCCAGCAGGGGAGGGAGCTGTGGTTTGATGCCCAGTTCCCCCAGTAAATTGCATTTAAAGGAGAGCCCTCAGCTTGGAGGGGAGCTCACGGTTCAGGAAGCTCCATCCTGGTGCCGTGGGGCATCTCCCTGCCATTGCCACGTCCCAGGGGACAGACCTGGGCTGCATCCAAAGGTGACACAGGGATGGGGGATGTGGAGATGCTCTGGGAGAGGCGCTGTTGGTGTTTGGGGCGAGCTCTGCAGGTCGGGGTTGGCAGTGGTGACGTGTCCTTGCTGCCGCAGGTCCCCGTGTCCGTGGCCATGATGTCCCCGCAGATGATCACGCCGCAGCAGATGCAGCAGATCCTCTCCCCGCCCCAGCTCCAGGCCCTCCTGCAGCAGCAGCAGGCCATAATGCTGCAACAGGTAATGCTGCACCGGGGCTGAATCCGGCCAGGAAATTCCCTCTGGGGTCTGGGAATGCTGGAATTTGTTGGAGGCAGAAAAATGGGTTCTTTCCTCCTTCTGCTCTCCATGTATTTCCTTTGGGATTCCCAGCACGTCCAGGGATGAAAAGAGCTGCAGGTGCTGACAGTGCTGATGCTGCCATCCTGAGCCAGGGTCTTAAAATCCAGAAAATTCCTCCTCAGGGGCTGATTTGGGGCTGCCCAGCTGCTGGGAAAAGCCGGGATCGGGGTGGATGCTCCTGGCTCGATGTGCCCCGAGCAGAGCCCCCGTGGCCACTGCTGGGCTTTGGGCAGGTGCCCATGCCCAGCTCCAGAGCTGAGGTTTGTTCCTCATGGCCCTGCTTGGCTTTCCCAGAGATTTTAGTCGGATGGGGAGGAAAAAAAAGGAGGAGAAGGGAAAAAAAAAAAAGCAGATTTCCACTCTGAAACAAAATAAGTCTGCTTGGGTAAACAGCTCCCGCCGGCTGGGAGAGAGGGAGAAACCCCACAAGCATCCTCCACACCCTTCCTCCTGCCTCCAGTACCTGTTTACTCCAAACAGGCTGATAAGGATTCAAGGTTGGCCCCGGGGAAAGAACAAAGGGTAAACACTACCCTGGGTGGGTCCTTCCACAAGCCTCTTTGGAGCCGGATAAAGAAACACGTTTGACTGCAAATTAAACAACCCAGGCCGGAATAGCTCACATTCTCCACCGGCAGCAAACCAAACATCACACCTCTCACCCCTGACCCAATGTTCCTGCTCCCAGCCCGGCCACGCCGCTGCGCCCTGGCTCGGGCTGGCTCGGGGGTAAACACCCAGCCCCTCCAAACCTGTTCTCCGACACAAACAGCGACTCGCTGCTGGCAGCCCCGCGCTGATAAAGGCTTCCCGGCATCCACAGGGACATTCCTGAGCCCCCACGAGGCTGGGAGGGGGCTGGGGGGGGGGGGTCTCGCTGACCTCCCCGTGCCTTTCCCCCCCTCCCTGCACGCAGCAAATCCATCACCCACAGTTTATTTAGGGGCCAGGGAGAGAGCTGGTGGCGATGCCGGCAGGTCCCAGCGCTGCCTGTGGATGCTGGGACCCTCTCCTGTGGCTCCTCGTGGATCCAGGGGGTTTATCCCTGTTTTAATGGCCCAGCAAATGCCTCTGCTTTGATTTGAGGGGCTGTTTTGACTGCAGGGCTGAACCCCCAGCTCTCACAGACCAGCAGTTGTGGCTGCTCCTGGCCCTTCCCAGCTGGGACCCCCCCCGGCTCTCACAGCGCTTGCCAGGGTGTTTTGGGGTCCCACCATGCCAAAACTGGGGTTTCCCCACCCTGAAATGCTCTGTGATGTGCCAGAGCACCCCAGCCTGCTTTTCTCTCAAGGGGCAGCGGGTTGGCATTAAAATAAACAGCAGGGTGGGCATTGGTGGTGTTTGGGGGGGTCCAAGGGCCATGGGGATCCAGAGCCCTTGGGAACGGGGTTCCTCTGCTGCCCTGACTCCTCTGGTGGGTCCTTTCCCTCCCACCCTGCACCAGGTGACACAGGGAGCCTGCCCTGGTCACACAGTGCCAGGAGCCGGCATGGCTGTGGCAGAGCCTCGGCACTGGGCACGGGGTGGTGAGGTGGCATCGGGGTGGTGAGGTGGCATCGGGGTGGTTCCGCTGCTGATCCCGTTGCTCTCTCCCCTTCCCAGCTGCAGGAATACTACAAGAAGCAACAGGAGCAGCTTCACCTGCAGCTGTTGACCCAGCAGCAAGCCGGAAAGCAGCAACCCAAAGAGGTGAGCTCACCTGGAGGGCGTCGGGCCAGCAGAGCAGGCAGCAAATTAAAGGGGGACCAGCACCCCAGGGAGCCCACGGGGATGGGACACGGGGACATCCTGCTCTGGGCATGCCAGGGTGGCCAGTCCAGTCACTGGGAGTTGTTGTTCTTCCTCCTTTTCCTCCTCCTCTTCCTCCCTCTCTGCGATCTGCTGCATCCGGGAGATGTGGGGTGTGGGGCACCAGCATTGCAGGGGCCACCGGACCCTCCCTGGTGACAGGGACAGGTCACAGCCCCCCAGCACAGAGCGAGGGCTCCCCAAAACCCCCCGTGGCGGGATCAGAGGAGGCTCAGCCCAGCCCTTGCCGTGCCAGGCTCTCAGCTTGGGCAGTCCAGTCCTGGCCGTGCCCTGGCGAGTGGGCAGGGCTGGGCAGGTGGCAAGCAAAGCTGGGCTTTTCCTGCCGGGAAGGGCGGCTCTCCAACACCCAGGGAATGTGGGAAACAGCAGTGATCCCAGCACAGGGCTTTTCCAGCGAGAGACTCGGAGGTGGGCAGGGCTCTCAGACCCCCAGGACCATGTTGGTAGCACTGAGCCCTGCACTGGGCAGGTGGGTGCCTGGTGGAGACACATTTTCTGCCCCTGTAATTGCACCAATCCTATATAACCCCCTTTACACCGAGGTTTTGCCCCTGAGGGCACAGTGATGCCCCCCGAGGGGTTGTGGCTGTGCTTTGGGGCCGTGCTGCTCACACAGAGGCTGGGGACAGAGCCCAGCCAGCACACAGCACCGCTCCCTTCCTTTTCCTTGGATATTTTCACCCCTCTTTTTTCCCCAAATGCTGCACATGGGGTTTTTTTGCAGTGTGTTTTTGCAGAGTCCCTGTCTGGTGTCGCTGCCCCTCCACTGAGTGTCCTTCCATGGGCTCCCAGTGACGAGGGACGAGTTCCTGAGCCACTCACTCCACATCCCTGGTGCAAGCAGAGGTGCTGGGGCTGTTCATGGCCATCACCCCTCCCAAAATCCAGCACCCTGATGGACACCCAGCACTTAAAACTCAGCTTTTTGGCAGGGAGGGAAGATTTTAAGCCCAGACTGTGCATTGGGGTGGCACAGGGGGTACCCAATGGCAAAGCCATGTCGGCATCAGGGGACCAGGGTGGCTGTGGTGGCTCAGGGTCACCTGCTCCAGCCTCAGCCAGGCTCTCACTGTGGGATGTCGATGCGTTTACAGGGTCAGGTTTATCGGAGCCATCTCCAGGAGCTGCTGGAGCTCCGGGAAACGGGGGAGGCAGAGATGTGAGCTTCCTCAAGGACTGTCCTGCTGGCCCCGGCGATGTTCTCTCGCAGCACCGAGCAGGGATATAATTAAGCTCTAACAAAGCGCTTGCTTAGTGGGCTCCACTTTAAAAAGCGCATGTTAACTTTTAATTAAATGGTACAGAGGAGACGGGAAATTTATCCAACAAGAAAGAGAGGCTGGAAGGGGGGAGGGAAGGGCTGTTGGATGCTGCTGGAGGGGTGTGTGTCCAGCTTTCCAGCTGGGAAAAGCACCGAGGAGGTCCCAGCAAGGGGATGTCAGTGTTTCCCCTCCTCAAATTCCTTGGATAGGCTTTGGTTTCACCCCAAAAATTTGGGTAGCTGGTGTTCCTAAAGTCTGTGTTCACCTTTGCCTGCTGGGAATGGCGATGCTGTGGCTTCCCTGAAGTTCAGGGAAGAGCTGGAGTGTCTGGGATGCCTCCACAGAGCCGCCCTTGGATGCTTCATGGAAACCCACGGCCGGATTTAATTCTGGCCCCGCTGCAGGATTTGTAAACCCAGCGCCTTCTGCTTCCCCTCTGCCCGGTTCCGAGGGCTCCTCTCAGCACTGCTGTGAGCCAGCAGCTCGGAGCGGGACCCGCAGGTGGGAACGGCACCGGGAAGGAGCCGGGAGCAGGGGCAGCATCTCCAGGAGGAGCAGCACCGATCTCCCCGGGAGCAGGGACAGCATCTCCAGGAGGAGCAGCTCCGATCTCTCTGGGAGCAGGGGCAGCATCTCCAGGAGGAGCAACTCCGATCTCCCCGGGAGCAGGGGCAGCATCTCCGGGAGGAGCAGCTCTGATCTCCCCCGGAGCAGGGGCAGCATCTCCGGGAGGAGCGGCTCTGATCTCCCCCGGAGGAGGGGCAGCATCTCCGGGAGGAGCGGCTCCGATCTCTCTGGGAGCAGGGACAGCATCTCCAGGAGGAGCAGCTCCGATCTCCCCGGGAGCAGCACGGCTGCTGGAGAAGGGGAGGACAGAAAAGAGGATGGAAATGTGTGGGAAGAGCCTGTCGGCAGCATCCTGTCCCTAAGGATGCGGGGATGCTCCGTGTCTATGGGTGCTGCCCCACACTGGGGGCATGAGGAAGGGGCAGAGCAAGGCAGCTGATCCATGGATCCATGCATCCCGCCAGGACGGGGCTGAGCTGCGGCACATCCCAGTCCATCCTGGAGCATTTTCCTGTGCTGGGGTGTGAGGGTGAGCCCCCAACCTCCAGCAGCACCCTGGATGTGGGGGAAACAAGGAGCTGTGGTGCAGCCCCTCGCCCTGCTGTCTCCCATCCCGCTCTTCCCACTTGGCTCCTCCAAGCCCAGTGCAAGCAGCATCGGGGTGCAGAGACCCCAATATCCCCTGGGAGGGTCTCCGTGTGTCCCCAGAGCTGCCGAGGGCGGGGATTGTCCCTTTCCTGAGGCAGACAGGGTGGGGAGGGGGGGCTGCTGGCGCCTAACCCCGGTGTCAGCTTAATGAAGTGCCGCTGTCAGTCCCGCGTGTCACGGCGCAAACTCCTCCTGATGTGCTCATAAATCAAAGTGACGGCGCCTCTTGCCCCGGTAGCTGCACCCACTCAGCTGCGTCTAATGCACGGCGATGCTGCAGACCCCCAGCCCCACGCCGGGAATGGGCTGGGAATGAGCTGGGAATGGGCTGGGAATGAGCTGGGAATGGGCTGGGGGAGCCAAGCGAAGGATTCGGGCCCCAACACAGAGCCAGCTCCTCTGGGAGTGGCTTTTCCAACAGGAACAGGGTTCGTGGGGATCACCGGAGTGTGAGAATTTTGGGAAGGCTGGGGCTGTCATCCAGGCTCTCCCCACCCTGGTTTCTCCAGGGAAACCTTGGCTTGGAGCCTGCAGGCTGGTGGATGGCTCTGCACCTCTTCACCCATCACTCTGGGGTTTAGAGGTCTGTGGTTCCCTAAGGATGGCAGATTGGCTCCCCCACAGGATCAGGCCTTGGTTTGGCTTGGATTTGTGTTCCTGGGGCTGGTCCTCCAGTTCCTGGTCTGGGGAAGCTGGAGGGACATGGATTTGAGGCATGTGAAGGTGCAGGTTCAATCTATCACCAGGTTCAACACCGTCTCTGCCAGAGCCACGTGTGGGTCAGGGCTGCCCGGGGGGCTCTGGGGGTCCGAATCTAGCCAGGCCAGGTCAGGAGAGTCCAGCTGGGCTGTGGGATGCAGGGCAACGTGCCCAGGGATCCTCCTGACTTCATCCACTCCCGGTTCCTCAGCCTGGAAGTGACGTGGATGAGGCTGTGTTGGAGTGGAGCTCGGGCTTGCAGTGGAGCCCTCGGGGAGGGTGGCGGTGGAGCCGGGAAGAGGAGGAGAATCCCATCCCATCCCATCCCATCCCATCCCATCCCATCCCATCCCATCCCATCCCATCCCAGCTGCTGTTTCTAATCAGGCTGAGGACAATGTGTCCGTCCCACAGGGTGGCAGAGCTTCCCCTCGAAGGAGGGGACACCCTGGGGCACAGAGAAGCCGCTGTTAAAGCCCTCGGGCTGCAGCCTGGTCCTGCCCTTTTCCCTCCATCCTGCTGATCCCACGGCCTGGAGCCCTCGTGGCTCAGGATTTCTCTTCACTGAGCAGGAATTGCTTTGATTTGTGCCTTGATCTTTAAGCCTCAGAGGTGCAGGGCTGAGACAGAGCCAGGGAGGATCCAGATCTGACTCTGGGGAGGCAATTCCGCCGTGGCCGTGAGGCAGAGAGGACAGGGAGAGTCCACACATCCCTGGTGGACAGGACAGGGAGAGTCCACACATCCCTGTGAGGCTGAGAAACTGGAATTAAACTGTCTGTGCCCTAGACAGGAGTCGTGGTCGTGCCTGATGTTGCAGAGAGGGATTTGGAGCCTATCCTCACCCTCTGATTCACAAAGCCAAGGCTGAGCATCAACAGCATCCTCAGGGATCCACCTGCATCCAGTGGGACCCTGAGTGCTGGCCCCAAACGCAGTCGTGGACTGGGATTGCCACAGAGAGTCTGTCTGCTGTTCCCTGTTGATGCAGCCTCAGGGATCCCTGGAATTCCCAGTGCCTGGGGGGCCTGAATCCCCACGCTGCTCACAAAACAAGGACATCCCGATTGCAGAGCTCCTGTGCTCCTCAGTGAGGACACGGCCATGGAAATACTCCTTTGGGGGTGCTGCAGAGTGCAGCGAGGGGGGGGATGTGCCCCAGCAGGGCTCCCCGCCGGCACCGTCTGCCCAAACGGGGGGGTTCGGGGGGGTTCACGGGGTCAGGGAGCCGCCTGCCCCACTAATGAGGCCGGGCAGCCCCGGGGCAGCTCCCCTCTCCCGGCCGGCTCGGATTAGCAGCTGCCTGTCCCCGGCCCTAATTGAATTCTCTCCCCTTCACTTAATTCTCATGGATTTCTCGGCGCCTCCCTAGGGACCTGTCCTGCCTAACTAGTTTAGGGCCAGCGATGCTGGTCAGAGCCTGGCCAGCTCCGGGGGATGGGGAGAGAGTCACCTACTCGGGGGGTGCCTGTGGCCGGGGTGGGGACACCAGTACTGGCACTGGGCACCCCCTCCCCTGCACCAGTTTCAGCCCCTCAGCAAGAAAGGGCTCATAATGGCCATTTTTGACAAACAGGGATCATTTTCTGCCTTACCAGAGGGTTCTGTGCCTGTTGCCTGCTGGGATCCCCCTTTTTTTTTTTACACCGACCCCACAGCTGAGCCTCCCCCACGGGACTCCCCCCAGCCGGGCTTTGCGGGTTCCTCCCGGCACAGCTCCGAGCAAGCCCCCAGCTCCTCTCTCTCCCTTTCTTTCCAGCGCTTTATTTTTTTTTTCCCTTCCCCTTTTCCCTTTCCTTCCCCTCCTCTTCCGATAGATCAAAGCCTCCGTCCGGCTCAGCCGGGAGCCGAGCAGGCCCCGCAGCGGGATGGAGGCACCGCCGGGCACCGCGTCCCCACCGCTGCCACCCCTCGCTGCCGGCGCCCCTCGCCGCGGCCTCCAACCCCCGCCTGCCCTGCCAGGCCGGGAATAAAGCTTGGATTTGTCCCTCCTTTTGTCTCGGCAGCCGTTGGGGAACAAGCAGCTGGCCTTCCAGCAGCAGCTCCTGCAGATGCAGCAGCTCCAGCAGCAGCACCTGTTAAACCTGCAGCGCCAGGGCCTGGTGAGCCTCCCGCCCGGGCAGGGCACCGTGCCCCTGCAGACCCTGCCCCAAGGTAAGGACCCCGGCCTGGGGGGGTTCCTGGGCTGCAGCTTGCCCAGCTCTGGGTGAGGGGGGCTGTGGTGTTGGGGTTTGTGATGCCCCCAAAATTTGGGGGGTGGTGGTGGCAGCGGTCGGAGCCGTGCGGGGTTGGGCTCCGGGTTCCTGTGGCACCTGTGGCAGAGGGTGCAGGGCTGGGACACCTCCTCCTGTGGCATGGGGGTGCCAGGATTTGGGGCAGCTCTTCCTCTGGCAGAGGGAGCCCAGGATTTGGGGCAGCTCTTCCTCTGGCAGAGGGGTGCCAGGATTTGGGGCAGCTCTTCCTCTGGCATGGGGGTGCCAGGATTTGGGGCAGCTCTTCCTCTGGCAGAGGGGTGCCAGGATTTGAGGCAGCTCTTCCTCTGGCAGAGGGGTGCAGGGTTGGGGCAGCTCTTCCTCTGGCAGAGGGGTGCCAGGATTTGGGGCAGCTCTTCCTCTGGCAGAGGGGTGCCAGGATTTGGGGCAGCTCTTCCTCTCTCAGAAGAGTGTCAGGATTTGGGAAGCCAGGCTCTCCTCCCTTCTGGGAACAGCCCCTGTGGGTGCTGCAGGTGCCTTGTTTTGGGTTTCCCGATAGGGCCGTGCAGCCTCCCCTTGCTGTATCCAGCTCCAGGTGATGCTTTCCCAGTGCTGGGTGAGATTTGGGGAGTCAGGGTGCAGGGAGGGTGCCTTGGGTGCTGCCCCACGTCCCTGCTGACACTGTTCACTCTCCTGTGCCACAGCTGTTTGCCCCTCGGACCTCCAGCAGCTCTGGAAGGAGGTCACGGCCGCCCAGCCCGTCGAGGACAGCATTAAGCAGGAAGGTCTTGACCTCACCACCACCACCTCCAACTCTACCTCGTTTTCGGCCGCCAAGGTCTCGCCTCCCATTTCCCATCACCCTCTGCCCAATGGACAGAGCACCATGCACACGCCGAGAAGGGACAGGTAGAGCTGGGTCGGGCCCTGGCACTTTGTGGTTTTATTCCTGGACAGGTGGAAGGGGCCGGGATCCATCGCCCACAGGGCTGGGAGGGGTGGGGGGTTCCTGCCCACCCCATAAATGAGGCCTGGCGCTGTTTTGCTGCATCCAGAGGACAGGGAACCGTCACTGTGGGGTCTCCATGGGTGTCCTAGGGCTGTCCCCATGTCTGGGAATGCTGGAGCATCCCGCCTGCCCCATCTGAAGTCCCCTTTCCCTCCTGTGCAGCTCTTCCCACGAAGAGACCCCCGGCTCCCACCCGCTCTACGGCCACGGAGAGTGCAAGTGGCCTGGCTGCGAAACCCTCTGTGAAGACTTGGGGCAGTTTGTCAAGTAAGTGTCACCTTTTCGGGGGAGGTTTTTCCGTCTCAGGCTGGGACAGAACGGAGCTGGTGGAGAGGAAGATCCTGGGAGTTGGTTCAGCCACCCCAAAGTGTCTGCCCAGAGCTGGGTGACCCCACGGAGAAGGAGAAAACCCAGCAGGGGTTGCTGCTGGTGTTGCCCCATCCTTGGAAGTGTCCAAGGCCAGGCTGGCTTGGAGTGGGAAGTGACACTGCCCACGGCAAAGGTGGAAGGGGGTGAGCTTTATGAGCACTTCCAAGGCAAACCATTGGATGAGTGGATGATCTGGAGGAGGCCAGAGCCCGGGCAGGCGCCGGCAGCAGGCGAGGGGGGCTGGCAGCGCTGGCGGGGGGCGCGGGGGGAGGCAGCAGATGGCAGATGGCACCGCTGACACCGCTTGTGGGCTCCGGCGCTGACTGATTAACTCTGCTGTCGGAGAGCCCTCTGCTAGCGTCAGGGTCAAACAAATTGTTTTCACGCTTCGTCAGAGGTTTACTTAATTAGTTCATTTGCAATTAGATCTCTTTGTAGCCGGGATTTTTAGCAAAGACATCAGAAGGAGCTGACGGGCTGGCAGGGTCCTTCCCCCGCCTCCCCGGCTGTCTGCTCGGCGAGCGCCGCGCTCCGCGCCGGGCGGGTTTTGGGGTTTTCCGAACTCGTCCTCTGTCCTCTGCCACGCTCTCAGGGCTGGCTCCAGCGGGAACAACCCTTGGACTGTGCCAGCTCACTCATTCCCAGGGAAGGAGCTGGGCAGAGGCCTTGCCCGGGAGGATGAAGAGGTGCGAAGGCAGCCCAGGGATGAGTGAGAGGATGATTCAGCCTCCTGTGTCCTCCTTGCTCTGCCTCTGAGTCATGGGGTGAACCCGGATAAGGCATCTCCTCCCGCCTGGCAGGGCATGTTGGAGTGGCACGGGGCAGATGAGCCAGCTCCGGGTCGGGAGCTGGAGCTGGAGTTGGCAGGGAATGCCCAGGGCTGGGTCACGGGGCTGGCAGAGCCGTGCTGTCCCTGTGTCCCACCATCCTGCCCCCCTGGGCACAAGGGCAGCCTTCCCCAGGGTTTCTGTCCCCTCCCTGCCCACGTGGGCACGGGTCAGGGTGTGGGACAGACAGACAGAACCTTCCAGCTCCCAAAGGCCAAGCCCAGCTGGAGCCTGGACCTTGCCCTGAGTCCGGGCACCAGCCTGGAGCCTCCTCTGAGCAGCCCCTCCGAGGAGCAGCTCGGGTGGTCTGTGCCGGGGTGGGAGGGGGCAGCGTGGCCCTGGAGCCGTGGTTGATCAGGGGGAGGGTCAGTGGGAAATGGCCTCGTTCCGCTTGGCTCCGATGGCTTTTTTCCCTGGAGAAGCAGCCGTGCCCTGGCTGTGCCGTGCAGGGAGAGGAGCAGGGCTGGGGCTCTGGGGGGGTTGCTCACGGATGGGTTTGGCAGCTGGGCCCGGTTCCCTGACTTGTCTGTGCAAGCTGGGGCTGGAAGGCTCTCGCAGGCGGCCGGGTGAGACTCCTGCCTCTTCCGCATCCGGAGCCAGCCTGGAGAGCGGCTCCTGAGGCGCCTGCTCCTGGAGTGTCTCCGTCTCAGTCCTGGGCAACATCTGGCACACAGCCCCTGGGACCCCCCAGCGTCACCTTTTGGGGTGTTCCAAGGGTGGAACTGCCCAGAATCCCCCTCCAACCCATCCCGCTCCTCCAGTGAGGCCCCCCCCCCGAGTTTGTGCCCACCCCAGCAAGGACATGGCCCGGCCTTGTGACATCCTTGGGGCTGGCTGTGCCCCCAGGCCGCTGCTTTGCTGGATTTGGGGGCGAGGTGATGCCAGGATGCCCCTGGCTCTGCAGCAAGTGACAACCCTGTCACCAGGAGCCCTGAGGAGGAGGGAGGACCAAAGGTCCTGGTTCTCCTAAACATAAACACGAGGCAGGGAGGTGGCAGGATGGGGAACAGCCTGGAAATGCCACCCTCAGCCTTCGGGGCTTTCCTTGGAGGGTGTAAATCACCCTCCCATGACGATGCCTTTGTGCTGGAACCTGCTGCTCAGGTCCTCCTGGCACCGCCTGCCAGCAGCCTGCTGCAGGACAATCCAGGGGCTTTCCCTCAGCCAGAGGCTGCTCCTAAACACCCCGGGGCTGCCACGGGTAGGGCTGAGTGTCTCAGTCACCCTTCAGCCCTGGTTTGGGGTGGTGGCACAGCCTGGTGTGCTCAGTCACCTCTGTGCCTCAGTTTCCCTCCTGCTCCTGCTGCTTTGGGCAGCGGTGCTGCAGCATCCCTGAGCAATTTGCAGGTCAGGGCTGATCCCAGGTGTGGTCCCAGCAGAGGGGCTGAGTGTCTCAGTCACCCTCCAGCCTGGGTTTGGAGTGGTGGCACAGGCACAGCCTGGTTTGCTCAGTCACCTCCGTGCCTCAGTTTCCCTCCTGCTCCTCCTGCTCCTGCTGCTTTGGGCAGCGGTGCTGCAGCATCCCTGAGGAATTTGCAGGTCGAGGCTGATCCCAGGTGTGGCCCCAGCGGAGGGGCTGAGGTTTGGGCATGCCCAGGCCTAACCAAGCCTCCGTGCTCTCCTCCCCAGACACCTCAACACAGAACATGCACTTGATGACCGAAGCACGGCCCAGTGTCGAGTCCAGATGCAAGTGGTACAGCAGCTGGAGATACAGGTGGGTGTGTCACCCCAGCCCCCATGGACACGGGGACAAAAAGCCACCTCCTTGTCACTCTGTGCCTTGGCTGCTCCCCTCAGGAGAGGGTGACAGGGTTGGGGACTGTACCCACCCCCCTGGGGACCTGCTTTCAACACCCTTCCCAATAGGAATCCTGCATCCAGGTGGAAATCAAGCCCTCAAACGAGTTCCCCTCTCATCCCAAAGTGTCCCCATGGGTGAAAGGAGATGCCACAGATGTGGAAGGCAGGAGCTGGGTTTGTCCCCACAGGGGGGACATGGGCTGTGCCACCTCCCTGGGAGCCCCAGGGCTGCTCGGAAACCAGGCCACTCATTTTGGTGGCTGACCGTGGTCTTCAGAGCCCAACTTTGGGGCGCTATTTTTGGCGAGGCAGTTCTTTAAATAGTGCTTTTCCCAGCCTCTCCGAGTCCCCAGCATTCTGTGCAGAACTCGGTTAGTGGAGAAGGGAGGGGGGAAAAAGGAAAAGGGGAGGAAATGGGATGGGGCAGGGGGTCACTCCCTGAGACCCCCATGGTGTGACAGTGCCTGGGGCTTGCAGGGGCTCAGGGTGGCGTGTGCCCGTGTCTGTGTGTGACACCACAGGGGACACTGGCCCAGGGCGCGGCGAGACGGGACGTGCAGCACCCTCGGGACCCCCCACCCACAATTAAGGGGCTCACAGGGGCCGTGGGATGGGGGGTGACACAGCCAGACCTGGGTGGGTGGTGAGGCTGCATCCTCCCTGCCGCCCATCCCGCTCCCCATCCCTGCCAAAGCCAGAGGCTGAAAGCAATTCCTGGAGCTTAAAGAGGGGAGGGAAAGGAAGAGGGGAGGAGGGATAGAATTAAAAAAACCCAAAGCTGAAGGGCGAGAGCAGAGCTGTGTGTGCGGAGAGGAACCTGCCACGGAGCCACCAATTAGAAAGTTTGGAGCGCGGAGCTCCCGCTGTGCCGGCTCGGAGCGTCCGCATCACGAGGGGAGAGCTGTCAGCTCTAATGAGCTCCGAGGCAGCCGGAGCTGCTCCAAACTTGCGGCAAACTCCGCTCTGCCTCCTGCTTTTAACCCCTTCCTCGCCCGCCCGGGGAGGGGGCTTGGCTGGTGCGCGGGGACCCCCCGAGTTTGAGGGGTGCCGGTGGAAAGGGAAGGTGACGGGAAGGGAGCGGGGTGTCAGATCCCATCGGCTCCGCCGGGCTCGAAGCCTCTCCTGGTGCCACAGTGAATATTTCACCCTCGCCCGCACTCCCGGGGAGTAAACAGGCGGCAGGGAGCAATTACAGCGATGTGGGAATGCGGGTGGATGGAGGGAGGGATGGACAGGGAGCAGGAGGAGGGCAAAGGGGACGGGGACAGTGACAGCAGGCACTGGGCACGGGGACAGGAGCGCCCAGGAGGGAGAGCCAGGGCTGTGGTGGGTGGCCCTGCAGGTGGGTGGCAGCCTGGAGGCTCTGGGAGTGGCTCCATGGATTTTTCCCGAGTGCACACAGGGAGCTGGAGCGGCCCTTGTGCCCCCCAGGGGGGGTGCAGCAGCCCCCACACAGGGGCACAGCCCCGCTGGGGCTCCCGGGAGCCAGCGTTGGGCAAGGAGGTGGCACCTGGGGGGATGCCCTGGGGGTTGCTGCCTGTCCAGCCCAGGGCTGGGGGCTCATGGCAGCTCCTCTGGGCCGTGGGCACCTCCGTGGTGACTTTGGCACTGTCTGACCGCCCCCTCCTGCTTCGTGCCTCCCTCAGCTGGCCAAGGAGAGCGAGCGTCTCCAGGCGATGATGGCCCATCTTCACATGAGACCTTCAGAGCCAAAGCCTTTCAGCCAGCCTGTAAGCGTGAGTCCCTTCCTGCCCTCTATGTCCCCTCCCCGCTGGCTGCTGTCCCCTCCCTGCCCTCTGCTCGGTCACCTGGATGGGCTCTGTGGGATGGACGTGCCCTGGCCACCCCCTGGCACAGCCTGGTCCCTCGTGCCATGAGCAGGAGGGAAATGCAGCTGCTCCACCAGCTCCGACATGGAGTGGGTGCATCCCATCCCATGGGTGCATCCCCATCCCGTGGGTGTGTTCCATCCCACAGGATCATCCCCATCCCACGGGTTCATCCGCATCCCATGGGTTCATCCCATCCCACTGTTGCACCCCCATCCCATGGGTGCATGCCCATCCCATGGGTGCATTCCATCCCGCAGGATTATTCCCATCCCACGGGTTCATCCCCATCCCACAGTTGCATCCCATCCCATCCCATGTGTTCATTCCCATCCCATGGGTTAATTTCCATGGGTTCATCCCCATCCCACAGTTGCATCCTCATCTCATGGGTTCATCCCCATTCCATGGGTTCATCCCATCCCACAGTTTCATCCCATCCCATGTGTTCATTCCCATCCCATGGGTTAATTTCCATGGATTCATCCCCATCCCACAGTTACATCCCCGTCTCATGGGTTCATCCCATGGTTTCATCCCCATCCCATGGGTTCATCCCATCCCATGGGTTCATCCCCATCCCCTGGGTTAATTTCCATGGATTCATCCCCATCCCGTGGTTTCATCCCCATCCCATGGGTTCATCCCCATCCCATGGGTTCATCCCATGGATTCATCCCCATCCCACAGTTACATCCCCATCCCACGGGTTCGTCCCGTGGTTTCATCCCCATCCCATGGGTTCACCCCCATCCCATGGGTTCACCCCCATCCCACAGTTACATCCCCACCCCCTGGCTGCATCCCACCCTTTCCAAGCCCAGCAATGCCCCCCTGCCAGCCCCTCCCCGCCTGCTCCGGGGCAGGAACCACCGATGTTCCTGAGGCTCTCCCAGCCTTCCCAACCCCCCCCTCCCCTCCTGTCCGTGCAGCTGAACCTGGTCTCCAGCGCCACCCTCTCCAAGAGCACTTCCGACACGTTTCCCGACGGTTTACCTCATCCCCCCACCTCGGCCACGGCGCCCATCACCCCCCTGCGGCAGGGCCCCTCCGTCATCAGCTCTTCCACTTTACACAACGTGGGGCCCATCCGCAGGAGGAACTCGGAGAAGTTCTGCACCCCAATCTCTTCAGGTGAGCGCCGGGGTGGGGCTCAGCGCCCTCCACGGGGTGCAGAGTGAGGGGCAGAGCGGGTCCCTTCACTCCAGGCCTCCCCCCCGCCCCCGGTTGTTGTCGCCCTGCAGAGCTTGCACAGAATCACGAGTTTTACAAAAACGCCGACGTCCGGCCGCCCTTCACGTACGCCTCGCTCATCCGGCAGGTGAGGGGCTCCCTGAGCCACGGGGTCCAGCTCTGCACCCCAAAACCCTCCCTGAGCACCCCCCCGCCTGCTGAACCCCCATCTCTGCCCCATGGGATGGGTGTCAGACCCCACAAGTGACGGCCTTGTCCTCTCTCTGGCTGCCCAGGCCATCCTGGAGACCCCCGACAGGCAGCTAACGTTGAATGAAATCTATAACTGGTTCACGCGGATGTTCGCCTACTTCCGGAGGAACACGGCCACCTGGAAGGTGAGAGCAGCCCTGCCTGGCACCCTGGGCTCACCCCATTTCACCCTGGGCTCACCCCATCCCACCCTGAGCTCACCCCACACCACCTGAGCTCACCCCATCCCACCTGAGCTCACCCCACCCCCCTGGCCTCACCCCATCCCACCCTGAGCTCACCCCATCCCACCTGAGCTCACCCCATTCCCCCCAGGCCTCACCCCATTTCACCCTGGGCTCAACCCATCCCACCCTGAGCTCACCCCATTCCCCCCCAGGCCTCACCCCATCCCACCTGGGCTCACCCCATCCCACCCAGGCCCGGCTGCTGCAGGAGATGCTCCTGTGCTGAAGGCCCAGTTCATTGCCCAGCTCTAAAATGGTGCAGGAAATTATTTTGGGACCAAATCCCACTTTTTTTTACCCCCCCAAAATACCTCGCTGGGCTGTGGGGACGCATCACCCCCGCAGCAGGATACAGCAAGGAGCTGTGTAGTGAAATCCAGGGATTTTCTGTGGAGAAGAAGGGCAGAGGCAGGAGGGAGAGACTGGAAATAGCAAATAAGGTTAACGATAACCCGGGGGCAGGTGACACTGTGCTGGCTGGGAATGCAGGTCCTGATCCACAGGGAGGGACGGAGAGGGGGGTGCCAGGGGGACCATCAGCAGGGGAACCCCTCTGCCAGCCCCCAACAGCTGCCTGTGCCCTTCAGGTCCCCCCCCACCCATCTCACAGGCAAAAGATTTTGTCACTGAGGAGCTTTTGTCACCAGCCTGGGCTGGTGAATTTTGGGATTCACCAAAATTTGGGAGTGAGTTTTGGGGCAGCACATGAGCGCTGGGGCTGCTGCCCCTTTGATTTTTAGGAATCAGAGCTGGGAAAAGCCAGCTCAGAGGAGCAGGGGGGGTGTGGAAGGAGCAGTTCTGTGATTCTGTGATTCGCTTCTTGCCTCGACCAGGAAAGATTGATTGATTTATTTATTGTTTCCTGCTGCACGTATTTACTGAGAGGGCAGCTCAGCTCCCTCCTGCTCGGGGCAGCGAGGAGTGAAGTGGCAGAGGGAGACCTGTTAGTTTAAAGAAAAATAATTAAAATCAGCTAGGTGCAAGTGAGATGGAGCTTTTGGAGAGGGTTGAGGAGGAGGAATCCGTTCTCCAGGAGCTCAGAGCCCCCGTGTGTCGCTGCTGCTTCCACAGGAAACTTTTGGGTTATCCCTAAACTTTTGGGTGGATATCGAGCATTTTTTGGCTCCCTGGCCAAACCCCTGGAGTGGGGACAGGGTGGCAGCAATGGGGCAGAGCCCACTGTGGCCATCACTGCTCCCCGGGGCCTCAGTTTCCCCCTCTGCAATGGGGTCATGGCAGGTGAAAATGCCTTTTTTCTGCCTTTTTATTGCTGAAAGGAATAAATATTTGGGGTTTTTTTTGCAGTTTCCACACGCCCTGTGTTAGCAAGGGCAGAGTTGGAGAAGGGCATCCCCCAGTTTTCTGCTTCCCTTTTTTTTATTCTTTATTTTTTCCCGTTCTACCCCCAAAAAAGGGATGGCAGGGGCTTAAAAAGAGCTGGAGTAGGGAGGGATAATTCCCTTCCCTTCCAGTGTCCAAATCCAGGCTTCTTGTGAAGGAGGGTGATACACAGGAAAAAAATAACCAATTTCCTCTCCTTGAAAACCACTTTTCTGGGGTTTTTCCCTCATTTCCTGTAGCCTCCGCCCGGGATGGGACAGGAATGCTGGGGACCAAAGTGGGGAACCCATGGGGAGACCCCAGCAGGGCCCGGGGAGTGGGTGGAGGGTGCAGAGCAAACATCATTAGAGGAGAGAGATGAGAAGCAAACAGAGCAGCTGGGCCTGGCTCTGAACAAACACCAGCTGGAAACACAAAAACCACCTCGGGCTGAGGCGGGGGACACGTCCCCTACACCGTGAGGGGGGTCCCAAATCGGGGGGCTGGCCTGGGACCTCGACACCCAGCACAGGGAAGGGGCATCCCAGGCTCCAGGGATGCAGGATCACATCCTGCCCGCTGCCAGGATTTCTTTTATCCCCACCTGAGCCTTTCCAGGCCCGTCCCCCGCCGGTGACTCGGAGCAGGGGGGTGGCACTGGGGGGAAGAGGGGACATGGACACGGTGGGCAGGGGAGGTTCTGGCTTTGCCACGCTGGTGGCTGCAGCCAGGGCTTTGTTTGGATGAAAGGAAGGAGGGAGTGTGCTCACAGGGGACAGGGGGTCGAGGCAGAGACAGGACCCAGCCCTGGGGGGGAGGGCAGAGTGGGGGACGAGGGCTTGTCCTGTTCCCTGGGGAATCTCTGGGAATGCTGGATCCCTGGGATTCTGTGAGGTGCAGCCTGACCCCGCTCGCTGGGTTTGGGCCCGAGGGGTGCCACGGGCGCTGTGCCGGGGCGTGGCCCGAATGGAGCGTGTCCCTCTGGGTGACAGTGGCAGTGGCACCAGGCTGGCACCCAGGGCCTGGCTTCAACCACGCCAAGTGTCCCCCGAGGAGCTGGGGCAGCTGAATGGGGGTCCTGCTGTGACCCAGGGGTTCCCCCCAATAATCCCATCAAGCAGCACCGACCAGGCCCGGATCTCCCTCCCCGGGGACCCTGGGAGCTGCTTCCAGAGTGTCCCCTTGGGGCTGGCTCTGCCAAAGGGTGACAGCAGCCTGTCCCCGCTGCTTGGCACCCTGGCACCATGGCATGGCTGGAGGAGGGATGGATGGATGGATGGATGGGTGGATGGATGGATGGAGGGATGGACACGGATGGATGGATGGACACAGGATGGAGATGGATGGATGGATGGATGGATGGATGGATGGATCATGGAGGGATGGATGGATGGATGGATGGATGGATCATGGAGGGATGGATGGATGGATGGAGGGATGGATGGATGGATGGATGGATGGACGGATGGAGGGATGGATGGAGGGATGAATGGATGGATGGATGGATGGATGGATGGATGGATGGATGGAAGGATGGAGGGAGGGATGGATGGATGGATGGATGGATGGATGGACGGATGGATGAATGGATGGGTGGATGGGTGGATGGATGGGTGGATGGGTGGATGGAGGGATGGACAGATGGATGGATGAAGGGAGGGATGGATGAAGGGAGGGATGGATGACGAGGGAAGAGCCCAGCTTTGTTTGTTTTTCCCCTCAAACGCAGAGCCCGAGGGGCGATGCTGGTGCCATTTGCTGTTTCTGGGCATTCTGGCACTTGGTGGCGCGGGGGGCTCAGTCCTTGTGTCTCCTTTTGCCTTGTTGTGCTGGCCAGGCTCCTTTGTTTATACAGCCCCCGTTCGACCTTTTAAATTGCTGTTAATGTTTTAGCGTAACGAATTAGTCTCTCATCACGAATCAGGACTCGAAATAAAAAAAAAAAAAGGAGAGAAAAAAAAAACCCTCCGAGGCCAACTTCCTGAAATTGGGGTCATTCTCATTTGCAAGGCAGAGAATCTGAGAACCTTAATGCAAGGAAATTTATTCAAAGGCAGAGCCCCGGCGTGATTAGGCCCTTTGTAATTATAGCTCGGAGAGATTCCACTCCAGCCTCCTGCCTCCCTCATGGATTAGCAAGTGAGTCGGAAAAATACACAGGATTTAATTAGAGGCAAATTAAAATTGGTAATGAAATAGGGGCAGTAGCAAATGGCAGGGAGTTGGAAGGGGAAAAGGGAGCTGGTCTCTCTCGGGGCTGCGCCGGCTGCCTACGTGTGCGTCTCTTTATTTTACATTTAGAAATGTAAAGATGGGCGATGTAAAGAAAGGGAGGGAAAAGACCAAAATGGGAGGGGGGGGAGAAAAATGAAAGGGGAAAGAGGAGCTGGCTGTGCTGAGCATCACCAGAGCTGCAGGGAGCTGGTGTCCCTTGTCCCACCCTGTCCCCGCCTTCCTCAGCGTCAGGCCCAGGTCCTCCAAGCGGGGTCGTGTCCCATGTGCAGTTTGGGGTGGTGAGCGCTCAACACCCGCGGTGCCAATGGGGTGAGGGAGCGCTCGGGTGGTGGCTTTGGGGGTCGTTTGGGTGGCAGGACACCCCCAGGAGCTGTGGGGCTGGGCAGGGAGGAGGATGGCGAGGAAGAGGAGGGTGTGGACAGCAGGATGGGGTCCGTGGCACTGAGCCCGTGCCCTGTGCTCCCGCAGAACGCCGTCCGCCACAACCTGAGCCTGCACAAGTGCTTCGTGCGCGTGGAGAACGTCAAGGGAGCCGTGTGGACCGTGGACGAGCACGAGTACCAAAAGCGAAGGCCACCAAAGATGACAGGGTGGGTGCTCCTTCCCCGCGGGACACAGCCTGGGAGCTGCCACCGCCCCGGTCCCTGTGCCAGGAGTGCTCAGCCCTGCATCCCTCTGCTTTGTCTCTTCCTGCAGGAGTCCGACCTTAGTCAAAAATATGATTTCAGGACTCGGTTACGGAGCACTTAATGCAAGTTACCAGGTAAGGACCCAGCCCTGTCCCTGACAGGGACATGGGGACACTAAACCCTCCGCAGTGCCGTTCTCTGTTGCAGTCTTGGATTTCACCAGGAGCCGTAGTGAGGGACGAGGGGGATGGGTTCGAGCTGAAAGAGGGGAAATTGAGGTTTGGTACATGGAAGAGATCATTGCCTGTGAGGGTGGGGAGGCCTTGGCACAGATTTCCCAGAGAAGCTGTGGCTGCCCCATCCCTGAGAGTGTCCAAGGCCAGGCTGGACGGGGCTTGGAGCAGCCTGGGATAGTGGAAGGTGTCCCTGGCATGGCAGGGGGTGGGATGAGATGATGAGATGACCTTTAAGAACCTTCCAACCCCAATTCCGTGACCTTCCACGCTCCCTGTCGCAGGCTGCGCTGGCGGAGAGCAGCTTCCCCCTGCTCAACAGCCCCACCATGATCAACACCAGCTCGGCCAGTGCCATGCTGCACGTGGGCCACGACGACGTCAGCAGCACCGTGGAGCAGGTCAACAGCAACGGCAGCAACAGCCCCCGCCTGTCCCCACAGCAGTACAGGTCAGCCTGGCCCGGGGCAGGGCGAGGGGCAGCGCTGGCACAGGGCACAGGGGTGCTGGAGGGGTTGGTGTGGAGGTACAGTGGCACACTGGGCACTGGGAGCTGCTCGTGGGCTCCTGTTCCCAGGGCGAAGGGGGTTTTGGCTCTCATTCCCAGAGTGAGGGGAGGTTCTGGACCAAGAATTTCAGGGAGTTTTGGGTGATGGGATCAGCTCCCCGAGGCTGAAGGCTCTCCCTCCCCACAGGCACCGGGAGCTGCTTGTGGGCTCCCATTCCCAGGACAAGGGGGGTTTTGGCTCCTGTCCCCAGGACAAGGGGGGTTCTGAACCAAGAATTTCAGGGAGTTTTGGGTGGTGGGACCCACTCCCCGAGGCTGAAGGCTCTCCCTCCTCCCCACAGCCACCCCGTGCACGTGAAGGAGGAGCCAGCCGAGGCGGAGGACGACAGCAGGCCCGTGTCGCTGATGGCCACCACCAACCAGAATGTGACGATCCCCGACGACAGGGACCTGGAGGAGGAGCTGCCGGTGGAAGACTTGTCCTAAGGACTCCTTCCTCCTCCCCCACCGAGGGGCAAACCCTTCCCACCCTCCCGAACGGAGACCGAGCGACGCTCCCACCTCCCCAAGGTGACCTTGGCGTTACCCTGTTCTTTCAAGGCACTTCCACAAAGCAAAAGGGTTTCCTTGGGACGACGACGACGATGACGACGATGACGATGACACCGACCTGTTGCTGCTGGCGTGTCCCTCACGCTGCCACTGCCCGGGGACGGAGCGGCCCCGCCACGACACGAGAAGCAAAACCCCCACGAGCTGGACTTTTCCTCCCCTCCTCCCCTGGTTAGTGACTGGTGAACGAGGATGGTAGGTTGTTCCTGTCCGAAATGGTCCCTCCTCCCTTCCTGCAGGAAAGGCACCTCCGTCCCCTCTTCCCCCGTGGTGCCCGAGCCCCGGGGAGCGCTGGCAGGACCCCGCTGTCACCTCTGCGTGCCCCGGTGCGTTTTGCACTAAGGAGGGATCGTGGACCCTGCCCACGTGCTGCCTCCACCCGGCTTTGGGGGAAGAAACAGCAGAAACGGGGCTGAATCCTCTGCTGGATGTCGGGCTTGTCGCGGAGCTGGGCAAGGACACGAAGCACGGCGCGGCGGTGGGACGGTGTCCCCTTGTCATCTCTGGCAAGCAGAGCGGCCTCCCAGCTTGCCCACCCTCCCTGAGCTCCAGCTGGTGGGGGGCTGCTGGCCTCAGCAGTGCTGGCCATCCATCCCCAGCAGTGCTGACCATCCATCCCCAGCAGTGCTGGCCATCCAGGACACAGCTCCCTCCTTCCTGCTGGACGTCGGCCGCACCAGTGCCACCTCCCAGCCAGCCGGGGTGGCCACTGGTCCCATTTCACTTCAGGAAAAGGCTCCCCGTGCCTCCCATTCCGCCCCCAAAGCCGGGACAGGGTCTTGGTGGAGCAGAGGGGCAGCATCCCCACGGCCAAGCACCTGCAGGGGACCTGGGGGTCATCAAAGCTGGCCCTGGAGGGTCCCCGTGGTGGCCAAACGTGGCCGTGCCCCCGAGCCGAGGCTGCTGCTGCTGGTGGTGGTGGTGGGGGAGGAATTCTGCTTTTCATCTTTTCTTTTCCTCATCCTTTTGTTTGCATCCAGATGGGAAGATACCAAAAGATTTCTAGAGACAGAAGGGCCGTAGTTCAGGTGAACAGATGGTATTCATGCCAAAAAAAAAAGAGAAAAAAAATATTAATAATAACGAGAAGAACACAACCAAACACCCCTCTTCTCCCTGCTCTTTTCTTTCTGGGGTGGTGATGTGGGTACCCAGTGCCAGGCTCCTCCTGGGAGGCAGGGTGGCATTGCCAGCGTCCCGTGGCGGCTTTGGGGAGCATCACCTTCCCTCTGGAGCATCACCTTTCCCAGGAATCATCCCCTTTCCCGAGAATCATCCCCTTCCCCGGGAATCGTCCCCTTCCCTGGCACAGCTGGGCTGGCACTGGCTGTCCTGGCACCCAGCGGGGTCATGAGGGACCTGGAGATGCTCTGCTTTTTAAGGCCAGCTCTGGGCTCTCCAAAGTGACCCCGAGGGCTCCTCCGTCCCCCTCTGTCCCCGTTACCCCAGGGTGAGACATTCCCGGGGGGCTGTGCCACCGCTGGCACCACGGGAGCCGCGTTTGGGGCTGAAAACGCCACACGCGGCGGTGGCACGGGGGAAGGTGTTTCTCTGTGCCCATGTGTCACCTCTGTGACCTCCCCGAGGGGCTCCTGCCGCCGTGGGGTGAGCGTGGACTCCCCTCATCCCTTCCGTGCCCGGTGCATCCTCGGTGCCCAGGTGGCTGCAGGGACTGGGGGGGGTCCCTGTGCCACCCCTGTGCCACCCTTGTGCCACCCCGGTGCCGCCCTTGTGCCACCCCGGTGCCGCCACTTGTGCCACCCCTGTGCCACCCCTGTGCCGCCCTTGTGCCACCCCTGTGCCACCCCTGTGCCACCGGGGGCTGCCGCGACCCTCGGGGCGTGCCCCGGGGGTGACAGCTGCCCGTGGGATCTGCGGCGGGGCCTTTCCCGTGCCCGAATCCCGGGATTTTCGCTGCTCCCCCCGACACCCCTCTAGGTGTCACCCGCGCCCGCGGCTCGCGGTGCCGAGCGCCGGGACAGCCCCGCCATTCCCGGCACATTCCCGGCGCATTCCCGGCCCCTTCCCGGCACATTCCCGGCACATTCCCGACCCCTTCCCGGCCCCTTCCCGGCACATTCCCGGCCCATTCCCGGCCCTTTCCCGGCACATTCCCAGCACATTCCCGGCCCCTTCCTGGCCCTTTCCCGGCCCCTTCCCAGCACATTCCCGGCCCCTTCCTGGCCCTTTCCCGGCCCTTTCCCGGCACATTCCCGGCACATTCCCGGCCCCTTCCCGGGCTCTGCCGGACACCAAAGACCCTGCCCGGGCCGGGGGGCAGCAGCCGAGCCCCCCCTTTGCTGTGCGCGTCCCAATCCCCCCGCCCTGCCAAGGCTGCGAGGCACCGCGCGTTTCCCCATCTGCCTTTTTTCCCCCTTTTTTTCCTTTTTTCCTTTTTTTTGTTTTTTTTCTTTTTCCTTTTTCCTTTTTTGGTTTTCTTTTTTTCTTTTTCTTTCTTTTTTATTTTTTCTTTCGTTTTTCTTTTTCTCTCCCTTTTTTTCCCTTTTCCTCTTCTCCTTTTTTATTTCTCTTTATTCCCCTTATCCCCCCTTTTTCCTCTCTTCCTTTTTAAAATTTTTTCTTTATTCCCCCTCTTTTCCTTTTTTTCTTTTTCCCCTTTTCCCCTCTTTCCTTTTTTCCTTTTTTCCTTTTTCTTTTTTCTTTTTTCTTCGTTTTTTTTTTTCTTTTTTCTTTTTTCTTTTTTCTTTTTTCTTTTTTCTTTTTTTCTTTTTTCTCTTTTTTCTTTTTTTCCCATTTTTTTCTATTTTCCTCCAATTTTCCCCTTTCTTCCCCCTTCTCCCCTTTCCCCTTTTTCTTTATCCCCCTTTCCCCCTCTTTCCTTCTTTCCTTTTTCCTTTTTTCCTTTTCCTTTTTTCTTTTTTTTATTTTTCCTCGCTTTTTTTTCCTTTCCCCAATTTTTTCCATTTTTTTTTCCTCCTTTCCCTTTTTCCCCCCACTCTTTAAATTTAAATCATTTTTGGAACAAGTTTACAGCTGTCCTGGGGGCGTTGCTGGGGGTGGCATCACCTCTCGCTGCTTCATTCCCGGGAAGGGACGGGCGGGCCGGACTTTGGGATGCTCGGCCACCCCTCACCCTCCGCAGGGAATCTCTGCCTCCATCCCTGCTTTTGGGATTTTGGGAATTTTTGTCCCTCTTTGCCAGCCCCTCACTGATTTTTTGGGAGGGTTCAGTAGCTGCTCCCCTTTTTCCCCTTCCTTCTTCTTTCCCCTCACTTCCTCCTCTTCCTCCCTTTTTTTTTCCCCACCTCCTCGGGGTGTGAGGATTTTTTTGGAAGCTTTTCCAGAGGTACAAACAGCCCCAAAATTCATCCCAGCGCCTCCAGATCCCCATGGATTCAGCCAAAACCCCCCCCTGCACCACCTTCACCCCCAAACCCTCGAGGACCACCCGGCTCCTTCCCTCCCGCTCCGAGAATTCCCGATGGTCCTTGGCCGCCATCCCGGCTCCCAGAGCACTCTCTATATGCTATAAATACAGAAATATAAAAGAGGGGGTTTTTCTCCCTTAAAACACAGTGCACAGCTTTGGAAAAGCCTTTGGAAAAGCCCAGCGGCTCCAGGTGATGCCTTTTCCCCCCCCTCCGGGAATTCCACGATTCCAAAGGGAACCGTGCCCGCTTTGATTCACTCAGGGGTGAATTTAATTCCTTCTCTTCCCCCCCACCCAGCCCGGCCGCCTCCGCAGGGTCCCAGCTGAGCCCAGGTACCGCGTGTCCCCCCCCTGCCCCCACCCCTCCCGCCCCTCCGCTCCATTTCTGCTTGGAATTTTCCGGAATTCTGCGAGTTTTACCTCAAACGCTGCGGGAGGGAGGACCGAGGACCAAACACGTGGCAGAATTGTGTGTCTGTATATATTGAGATATGGATGTTCTGGCTTTCAACCCACCGACACCAATTGTTCTTTATTTTTGGGGTTTATTCTGTATTTTTTGTGGTTCATTTCCTGTTTCTCTCCACCCCTGGGGCATTTCTGCGAGCGGGGCGGGGAGCTGTGGGCACCTAAAGGCGTTTTTCTGGTATCTCCCACTGAAGGAATTCCTCGTTTTTCCATGTTTTTTTTTCTTAATTCCTCAATGATTTCTTCTCCCCGTGCAGGGGGAGGGGGTCAGAACCCAGTGCTGGCAGGGAGGCGCTGCCGGAGCGGGCACGGGAGAGCAGCAGCCGAACCTGCACCGAACCAAAGGGTTTCTTTGCTTTTGTTTACACCCCCGGCCGACCTCACGCCCCGCAGCATCTCCCTGGATCTAGGTTTTTGTCCTGGAAGCGCTGGGAAAAGTCGGGACAGGCCAGAGCCGAGGGGCAGGCGGGGATGGAGCCGCGACAAATCGGGGGACACCCCCTCCCCACCCCCGCCGGGAAGCGCCAGCTCTGCCACGACCTTTTTTTTCCCTGTTTTTGCCGTGTTTTATTCCCACCCTCCGTGGCGCTGCGTGGGGAGGTGATGCCGGGGAGGTGGGGGGAGCTCCGAGGGGAGGGCGGATGTGTAAAAAGTGACCCCTTGCCTCCCTCCCCGCCTGCCCGGCTGCCTCCCCCGGCTCGTCCGTGCTGTATAAAGGAAATCGCCTGGCTGTGTATTTGTACTCCGAGCTCCGCGCGTCTGCGTGGGCAGACGGTAAACCCTTGTACAGTAGGTCTAGCTGCATGTACTCTGTATGGACAATGGCATTATAAAATGCAATAAAAGAAATTACCTATCGTGCTGCCGGCCTGGCTGCTCGCTTAAGGTTCTTGGAGGGAGGGGGAAAAAACCAAAATTAAAAAAAAAAAAAAAATAGGTGTTTTTTCCAGAATCACGGAATTATTGAGCTCTGAGAGCGGTGAGCGATCCTCACCTGAATAACTCCAGGGATGGGGGCTCCACCACCTCCCTGGGCAGCCGCTTCCAAAGCCTGGCCCCTCTGAAAGTGAGGAAATTCTGCCTGGAAATCCCGGCAGGAGCAGTGGCCAGGACGGGAAGGAGAGGGGGGAAAAGCGGCTTCGTCTGCTCGGGCAGTGGTGGGGTGAGCTGGGGGCTGCAGCAGTGCTGGGGGTTTGGGTCCCCAAATCTCCTCCTCCCCAGCTCTGGGGGTTTTTGGTCCCCAAATCTCCTCCTCCCCAGCTCTGGGGGGTTTTTGGTCCCCAAATCTCCCCCACCCAGCTCTGGGAGTTTGGGTCCCCAAATCTCCTCCTCCCCAGCTCTGGGGGTTTTTGGTCCCCAAATCTCCCCCCACCCAGCTCTGGGGGTTTGGGTCCCCAAATCTCCTCCTCCCCAGCTCTGGGGGTTTGGGTTCCCAAATCTCCCCTGTGGGAATCTAAAATGTCGGAGAAGGGCATCCCCTGGTTTTCTGCTTCCTTTTTTTTTATTCTTTATTTTTTCCTGTTCTACCCCCAAAAAAGGGGTGGCAGGGGATTAAAAAGAGCTGGAGTAGGGAGGGATAACTCCCTTCACAACTTCCAGTGTCCCCGTCCCCTCCCAGTGTCCCCGTCCCCTCCCAGTGTCCCCATCCCATCCCAGTGTCCCCATCCCAGTGTCCCCATCCCAGTGTCCCCATCCCCATCCCAGTGTCCCCATCCCCTCTCAGTGTCCCCATCCTCCCTGAGTGTCCCTGTCCCCATCCCAGTGTCCCCATCCCCTCCCAGTGTCCCCGTCCCCTCCCAGTGTTCCCATTCCCTCCCAGTGTCCCCATCCCACTGTCCCCATCCCCTCCCAGTGTCCCTGTCCCCTCCCAGTGTCCCCATCCCCTCCCAGTGTCCCCATCCCAGTGTTCCCATTCCCTCCCAGTGTCCCCGTCCTTCCCCAGCTCCGCAGCTCCCCGGGGAGCGCGTGGGGGTCGTGGCCGGGAGCCTCTCTGGCTCTGATGGATTTAACACTCGGAGCTTTTCCCTTCCAAACCACAAACTTCTTTTTCCTTGTTTTTTTTTCCTTGTTTTTTCCCTTGTCTTTTTTTTTCCTTGGCGAAGACATGAAAAGCTCTCCCGGTCTGATTGCTAAACCAGTCCGGGGATCCGAGGGGACACTGGGACCAGTCACCGCCTCCCGCTGCAGAACAAATCCCTGCACCCAAAAAACGCCGGCAGGAGGCACCGACCCCTCTCCTTCTCTTCCCTCCTGCTGCTCCAGAGCTGTTCCCACATGGATCCCTCCCTTCCCTCCTGCTGGGCCGATGCTTTGCCCCAAATCCATGGGATTTTTGCTCACCCCGGTGCTTTATCCCAAATCCATGGGATTTCTTCTCACCCCAACACTTTATCCCAAATCCATGGAATTTTTGCTCACCTCGATGCTTTATCCCAAATCCATGGAATTTTTGCTCACCCCGATGCTTTATCCCAAATCCATGGGATTTCTTCTCACCCCCTCGATGCTTTATCCCAAATCCATGGAATTTTTGCTCACCTCGATGCTTTATCCCAAATCCATGGGATTTCTTCTCACCCCCTCGATGCTTTATCCCAAATCCATGGAATTTTTGTTCACCTCGATGCTTTATCCCAAATCCATGGAATTTCTTCTCACCCCCCTCGATGCTTTATCCCAAATCCATGGAATTTTTGCTCACCTCAATGCTTTATCCCAAATCCATGGAATTTCTCCTCACCCCAATGCTTTATCCCAAATCCATGGAATTTTTGCTCACCTCAATGCTTTATCCCAAATCCATGGAATTTCTCCTCACCCCAATGCTTTATCCCAAATCCATGGAATTTTTGCTCACCCCGATGCTTTATCCCAAATCCATGGGATTTTTGCTCACCCCTGAAGCACAATGGGGGGAAGTCACTGCCTTGGATAACCCAGCACAGCTTCCAAATAGCTCCAAAGAGCCAAAAAAAAAGGGAGAGCTTTGGGTTTTTGGGGTTTGTTTTTTTTTTTCTTTAAATGAGAGTTGAGAAATTGGAATATTGGGGTCAGGAAGAGAAGCGGCCAAAGGGTTCTTGCTCCGAGATCTGGGCCCTCCCTGAGTCTCTGGTGTCTTGGGGGTCTCTGTGGCTGCACCTCCTGGGATCAGGGCTGAGAAGGGACCCCAAAACGCTCTGGCCACTCCTTCCTGGGCCACCAGTGGGGTTGCTGCGAGCCCCCTGCTCTGGGGGCTCAAAAAATGGGGGGAAGAAGAATTGTGGCTTTAATCAGCGGGGAGGAAAGGACCAGGAAAGGTGGGAACAGGCCCTGGAATGGGAGGAGCTCCCATTTCTGCCCCCCCAACTTCTCCAAAAGCCCCAGCTCATCCCCGTCTGTGCAGAAACCTGGGACAGCAACCCGGGGCAGGCGGGAGGACAAAGGGAACTTTGTTGCCGAGTGCGGGGCAGGATCCGGCTGCCCGTGGCGCTCCGGGGTGTTGGGAATCCTGGAGCACCTCCGGCCAGGGGAGCTTTGCTGACCCTGCCCAGGAACCCCGCGAGAAGCCCCAAAGCGGCTGAGGGGGCACCTCCCCACCCCTGGGTGCTCCTCAAGGTGCAGCTCCAGCCCCTGCCCCGTCACCCCCCCCCGGCAACTCCGAACCCCCCGGCCGTGGTCCCCAGCTGGCACCAGCGTGGGTGGCAGTGGTGGGGCTGCCACGATGCCCACTGTGCCCCTGCCCCCCAAACCAACCCAGAGCCCCCCAGGACGGAGCACAGAGCAGAGGGAACGGGGGAAATCTTGGGGGAGTCTTTCATTTTTCCATCTCCCAAAGATGAATTTTTCCGTCTTCTTCCAGGCAAAGTTCACGGGGGCCCCCCTTTTTTTTCTTTTTTTTTTTTTTAAATATTGAATATCCATTTCCTTCTTTTTGTTTTACTTTTTGCTGGGATGTCGGGGTTTTTTTATTATTATTATTATTATTTACAGAAATAGCTCGTGACTCATCGAAATCTTTCAGCAGCACACGTAGAACACTGGGGTCATTCACTGCGGCCCCGGCGAGGCCGGCAGAGCCTCCTCCCCCCCAGCAGAACGGTTTGAGGAGGTTTTATTCCGTTCCGAGACGCAGGGACAGGGGAATTCTGCTCCACGGATCAGGGGCTGATGGCTCAGACCCCAAAAAAACACGGCTGGGGCTGCACAACCCCGCTCTGTGCCCGGCCCCGGCCCCATCCACGGCGGGTTAACCGCGCTCTGCGGCTCCGGGGCTGTTTCGTTCCTTGTTTTCCAGGGTCACACGCGTTTTCTCTTATTTATTTATTTTATTTTCAAAGCCCTCACCGAGGGGCGGATGCCGGGAATGTTGCAAAACCCTCTTTGAAGCGAAAAGTCGAGGTTTTAGTGCTAAATCCTCGCCGGAGACGGGAAGGTCAAGGAGGTTTAAATCTTCAACGCCTCCGGTCTGGGGGACGGGGAGCTACGGGGAACCCACAAACCTGCGGGGTTGGGTGTAGATTTGGGGGTTTTGGGGTGTAAATTGGGGGTTTTGGGGTGTAAATCTGGGGGTTTTGGGGTGTAAATTTGGGGGTTTTGAGGTGTAAATCTGAGGGGTTTGGGGTCCAGATCTGCGGGTTATGGGGTGCAGATCTGGGGGTTTGGAGATGCAGATTTGGGGCTTTTAGGGTGCAAATCTGGGGGTTTTGGGGTGTAGATTTGGGGGGTTTGGGGTGTAAATCTGGGGGTTTTGGGGTGTAGATCTGAGGGTTTGGGGGTGCAGGTCTGGGGGTTTGGGGGTGAAGATTTGGGGCTTTTGGGGTGTAAATCTGGGGGTTAATGGGGTGTAAATCTGGGAGTTTTGGGATTTAGATCTGCAGATTTTGGGGTGTAAATCTCGGGGGCTTGGGTGTAGATTTGGGGGTTTTAGGGTGTAAATCTGGGGGTTAATGGGGTGTAAATCTGAGGGTTTTGGGGTGTAAATCTCGGGGGCTTGGGGTCCAGATTTGGGGGTTTTGGGGTGTAAATCTGGAGGTTAATGGAGTGTAAATCTGGGTGGTTTGGGGTGTAAATCTCGGGGTTTTGGGGTGTAGGTTTGGGGGGTTTGGGGTGTAAATCTGGGGGTTTTGGGGTGCAGATCCAGGGGTTATGGGGTGCAGATCTGGGGTTTTTTGAGTGCAGATCCAGGGCAGATGGAGCCCAGCCCCCGCTCCCCCCGAGCAGCAGCCGGGAGCTGGGAGAGCGGGGCTGGGTTTACTTTGGCAGCGGCGGAGCCGGGAGCGGTGCTGGGTGCCAGAGTTTGTGAATGTGGGTCAGCGCAGTCACACACCTACAGGAACGGCCTTGTTTTCCCAAATCCTGCCAGATCCCACAGCCTTCCTCGGAGCGCAGCCGGCCCGGGCGCAGAGCAGGATTAGGCTGGGTGGAATCACTGCAGGATTTTTTGGACACTGCAGGGTGGCCCCCGCCCCTCTCCCACCCACCCCAGCCCCTGCTCAGGCCGCTCCTTTCCATCGTCCTTTCTTTACAGAGGATGATATTTTGGGTGAAAAAATCCTTGTTTTTGTGAGGAACACTCCTTTCAGCGCGCTGGGCATCGCGACCCCCTGGACGCACCGAGGGGTTTCCTGCTCCATCCCTGGAGCTTTCCAGGGCCAGGACAGGGCCGGATTTCCCCCCAGACCACCCTGCCCAGGGGCCAGCAGCCACCAGGGATGGCGGGCAGTGGTTGCTGGTCCGTCACGGTCAGGCAGCAGCGATGCCAAGCAGCAGCACGGGTTTGTTCCAGGGTGTGCCAGTGGGGTGGCCCGTGGTACACGGATGGCCTGTGGCACAGGGGTGACCCACGGCACAGGGATGGCTCGTGGCACAGGGAAAGCACAGGGATGGTCTGTGGCACAGGGATGGCCAATGGCACAGGGATGTCCCCCGGCACAGGGATGGCCCGTGGCACAGGGATGGCCCGTGGCACAGGGATGGCCTGTGGCACAGGGGTGGCCCATGGCACAGGGGTGGCTCATGGCACAGGGATGGCCCGTGGCACAGGGGTGGCCCATGGCACAGGGGTGGCTTGTGGCACAGGGATGGCCCGTGGCACAGGGATGGCTCGTGGCACAGGGATGGCCCGTGGCACAGAGATGTCCCCCTGGCACAGGGATGGCCCGTGGCACAGGGATGGCCCGTGGCACAGGGATGGCCCATGGCACAGAGATGTTCCCCTGGCACAGGGATGTCCCATGGCACAGAGATGTCCCCCTGGCACAGGGATGGGCCATGGCACAGGGATGTCCCCCTGGCACAGGGATGGGCCATGGCACAGGGATGGCCCGTGGCACAGGGATGGCCTGTGGCACAGGGGTGGCCCATGGCACAGGGGTGGCTCATGGCACAGGGATGGGCCATGGCACAGGGATGTCCCCCTGGCACAGGGATGGGCCATGGCACAGGGATGGCCCGTGGCACAGGTGGCACCACAGCCCCCGGGCTGCTGTGGGTAAATCCCTGCTGCTCTCCAGCCCCAAAGTCCCTGTAAAACCCTTTCCTGAGCATGGCACAGCTCCCACCGTGCCAGGGGCTGCCAGCCTGGGGAGCCGTGTTCCCCTTCAGAGTTGGGTTGCACACACCCCAGACCCCCAAAGCTGTGACTCAGCTTCCCAAATACTCTTTAATTATTTTTCTTTCCGGGTTATCAGGCCGAGCTGTCAGGCACAGGAAGAGGGATGCTCACCCCCACCCATCCCTGAGCCAGCACCGGCTCCGGCACTCCCGGCTCCATTCTCCCCCCCAGCAGAGCATCCCCTGCCCGGGGAGGCCGCGCTCCAGCTCCAGGCCAATCCCGGGGCTCCTGGGGTGCCTTTCTCCACATCCCGCGGGTGTCCGGGCAGGCAGACAGGGAGGAACGTGCGGCGGCAGCGCGTGGGGCCGGCACGGCCCCGGTGCGCTCCCGGCGTGACTCAGCGGTGCCGCCACACCCCGGCTGCCACCGCCAGCTCCGTGCCTGGCTGCTGCCCTGAGGAGCCCTGGGCACGGCTGGCAGAGCCCTGCTGGAAGCAGGGAGGGAGCGGAGTGATCCAGCGCCGGCTGCCGGTGGGGCGGATCTCCCGAGGGTTTCCATCGCGCTGCCGATGCTTCACCCTCAGTGACAGCTCCGCCTTCGGGATGGAGCTTCCGGAAAAATCCCGAGCAGTCACATCCCTCCAGTCCCGCTTCGTGCCCCAGGATGCCTCATTCCCACTTCCCGACCCTTTTCCTTTCCATGTGGCCGCAGCGGTGGCGTCTCAGCCCCTTCCCCTTGTCCCTCAGCCCGCGGAGCTGCGCTGGTGACAGCAGAGCGCTGGTGACGGTGGTGGCAGCGGGGCTGTGGCACCACGAAGGGTGTGAGGGGCCACCAGGGGTGTGAGGAGCCACCAGGGCTCTCCCTCGGGCCCAGCCCCGCTCCGGGAACTGAAGCTGAAAAGCTCCGGGAACTGGAACTGAAAGCGGAGCTGAAGCTCTGGATTGCAAAAGCCAGCGGCTGCCCAGGCTCCGGCGTGTCTGGGGGCGGTGGCCGAGGGCAGGGCGGGCTGGCGGTGACCCCCGGCCCCGCTCGGCGGGGAGGGCAGGGGACAGGCGACACTGCCACAGTGCCACAGTGCCACAGTGCCCCAGTTCCTGCTGCTGCCGGCTGGGCCGGCTCCAGCCTCGTGCTCCGGCCTCTCCCTGCGGTGCTTTGCAGCGCTGGGCTGTTAAACACAGGAAAACGCAGGAAAACGCAGCAGTGGGATTAAAAACAACTCTGTGAAACATCCCGCCGGCTCCTCGTGACGCTCAGCACGGGGACGAATCCTCGTGGGGCCCTGCGGGGACGCGGAGCCGGGAACTCTGGGTTGGCCCACTCGGGATGTGCTGCTGCTGCTGCTGCTGCTTGGACCTGGATTTCACAGCGCTCTCGGGGCTGCTGGCGGCGGTGATGCCGTCACCTCCGATCCCAGCAGCTCCGGGCATCGCCCCAGGGAGCCCAACCCCATTTTCCAGTCGGGGAAACTGAGGCAGGGAGCGGCGGGGAAGGCAGAGGCGTTCCCTGGATGCGCCAGGGAGTCAGGGACTAAAGCTTTGCTTTCCTGCCTGGGGGAAAGCGGGCAGGCTGCAGCACCCACCCGAGGGGTCCAAACACCCACCCAGGGACTCAAACACCACCCGAGGGGCACAAACACCCACCCGAGGGGCACAAACACCCACCCACGGACTCAAACACCACCCCAGGGGCACAAACACCCACCCAGGGACTCAAACACCCACCCGGGGGGCTCAAACACCACCCGAGGGGCCAGACACCCACCCGAGGGGTCCGAACACCCAGCCGGGGGGTCCCAAACACCACCCGAGGAGTCCAAACACCATCCGGGGAGTCCGAACACCACCTGAGGGGTCCGAACACCACCCTAGGGCTCAAACACCACCCGAGGGGTCCGAACACCACCCGAGGGCTCAAACACCACCCGAGGGGTCCAAACACCACCCGAGGGGCCCGAGCACAGCTCAGCCCCGCTGCTGCCCCCGCAGTTTTCCTCAAGGGGACCCAGCCGTGCGCAGAGAGCGCAGCACAGCTGTGAAATCCCAAATCCGAGGCTGGCCCCGGGAGCCACCTCCGCCTGCCCCGCGCCTCTCCCCTCTCCCGGCGCCGCTCCAGCCTCCAGCAGAAGCTCCCGGAGCGCTGCGGGCGCGGGTGGCCGCGTGTTTGCTCTCGCAACCTCTTTCTTTTTTTTTTTTTTTTTTGTTTAATTTGATTTTTTTTAAGGAACTGGGAAAGAAAAAAAAAAAAAAAAAAAAACCCCAAGCCCAGCCCAGAGGCAGCCCCGCTCCCCGGCCGGCCCCCATCGCCGGGGCCGGGGGATGCGGGGCGGGCGCGGGGGCGGGCGCGGCGCCCCGCGGGGCCCCAGGTGAGCGCGGCGGGACGGGCCCCGCTCCGATCCCGCTCTAATCCCGCACCGAGCCCGGACTGAGCCCGGACTGAGCCCTCACCGAGACCCGCACCGCCCGCACCGATGTCCCGGCCCGGCAGCCCCCGGCCGAGCCGCCCGGAGCAGCCCCGGGACGAGCCGGTCCCGCCGCCAGGTACGGGAGGTCCTGCCCGGGGGGGGGACACGGAGGGGGGAAAGGGGTGCGAGGGGTGGGGGACACGGTGGGGGGCGTGGGGGACAGCGGCGGAGAGTGTGGGGGGCGCGGCTGGAGGGGGGGGAGTGTGTGTGAGTGTGAGTGTGAGTGCACGGGTGGGGGGCTGTGGGATCGCGGGAAGGCTGTGAGATCACGGAGAAAGCTGTGGGATCACAGGGAAGGCTGTGGGATCGCGGGGAAGGCTGTGGGATCGCGGGGAAGGCTGTGGGACCTCAGGGAAGGCTGTGGGATCGCGAGAAGCCTGTGGGATCGCGGGGAAGGCTGTGGGATCGCGGGGAAGGCTGTGGGATCTCAGGGAAAGCTGTGGGATCGCGGGGAAGGCTGTGGGATGGCAGGGAAGGCTGTGGGATCGCGGGAAGGCTGTGGGATGGCAGGGAAGGCTGTGGGATCGGGGAGAAAGCTGTGGGATCGCAGGGAAGGCTGTGGGACCTCAGGGAAGGCTGTGGGATCGCGAGAAGTCTGTGGGACCTCAGAGAAGACTGTGGGATCGCAGGGAAGCCTGTGGGATCGCGGGGAAGGCTGTAGGACCTCAGGGAAGGCTGTGGGACCTCACGGAAGGCTGTGGGATCACGGCTGGGGTGTGTGCACGAGTGGGGGGTGTGTGCAGGGGCTCCCGGGACAGCGGCTCGGGGGTGTGTAAATAAATGTCCGTGCGTGTGTGCAGGGCCGGGGGGCCGCGGCTGGGGGGGTTCTACCCGGCTGGGGGGGGGGGTGGGGTGTGCATTTTTGGGGTACTGGTTCGAAGTTTGGGGGGTGTGGGGTGCCCCGTGTGGGAATGCGTTGCCGGGCACGGTGAGAGTGCACAGGAAAGGGAAGGAGGAGTGTGAGTGTGAGTGTGAGTGCACGGCTGAGGGGGCTGTGGGTGGGCAGCAGGGCGGTGTGGGGCTGGGGAGGGGGCGCAAGCAGGTTTGGGGTGGGGGGGAGGAGAGAATGTACGGCTGAGTGTTTGTGAGTGCGTTTGTGCAGGGCTGTGAACATCCGGGGGTGTGTTGGTGCCCCTGGCAGTGTCTGGGTGAGTGTTCGGGTGTGCTTGTGCAGGGCTGTGAACCTCTGAGCGTTTGTTGGTGCCCCTGGCAGTGTCTGGGTGTGTGTTTGGGGGTGTTTGTGAGTGTTTGGGGGTGTTTGTGAGTGTTTGTGCAGGGCTATGAACCTCTGAGCGTGTTGGTGCCTCTGGCAGTGTCTGAGCGCATTTGTGCAGGGCTGTGAACATCTGGGGGTGTGTTGGTGCCCCTGGCAGTGTCTGGGTGTGTGTTTGGGGGTGTTTGGGGGTGTTTGTGAGTGTTTGTGCAGGGCTGTGAACCTCTGAGCGTTTGTTGGTGCCCCTGGAAGTGTCTGGGTGAGTGTTTGGGGGTGTTTGAGTGTGTTTGGGGGTGTTTGTGAGTGTTGGTGCAGGGCTATGAACCTCTGAGCGTGTGTTGATGCCCCTGGCAGTGTCTGGGTGCGTTTGTGCAGGGCTGTGAACATCTGGGGGTGTATTGGTGCCCCTGGCAGTGTCTGGGTGAGTGTTTGGGGGTGTTTGAGTGTGTTGGGGGGTGTTTGTGAGTGTTGGTGCAGGATTGTGAACCTCTGAGCGTGTGTCGGTGCCCCTGGCAGTGTCTGGGTGTGTGTTTGGGGGTGTTTGTGAGTGTTGGTGCAGGATTGCGAACCTCTGAGCGCGTGTCGGTGCCCCTGGCAGTGTTTTCCTGTCTCTGTGTTTGTGTGTGAGCTCAGCAGCTGCCGGGAGCCCGCCGGGATTTCGAATCCCAAACTCTCCAGCAGTTTCTGTCCCGGGGCCAAGCCCAGGGAGCAGCTGGGGGTGGGGTGTGAGTTAAACCCCCCCGCCCAAAAAATGGGGGTGAGGGGCTGGGGGCTGCTCTGCAGCCCTGGGTGGGTTACAGGGACCAGGCCGTGGAGAAGCAGATGGAAAAGTTTGGGGAATCCTCACTTTTTCCACGGGGCAGAGCTGAGCCCCTCGGAGCCCCTCCGGTGGCTCTGCCTGGGTCGGTGGCCCCTGGTGCTGCCCCCGGCGAGCTCCACGTGCAGAAACTGCATTAAAAACCCCGCGGAGAGATTAAAAACCAGTGGAGCAGGAGGCTGGAGGAGCACACCGCGGTGCGTCTGTCAGGCCGGACACAAAAGGGGCCAAATCCACCCAAAAAGCTCCGAGAGCGGCTGCCGGGCTGAGCGGAGCCGCGGGAGCTCCGGGCACGGCGACGCTCGGGATCCGGCACAGCTGGACCGGCCCCGTGTTGGCTTTGGCCCGGGGCTCGGCCGCGTCCCGGGGTTTGGAGAATACATCCTCTTGTTCTCTTCCCCCTGCTCTTCCAGCTGGATGCCGCCGGCTCCGCTTCCCGGCTGAGCTCTGCTCCGAGCTCAGCCGCGTCCCGGGGCCCAGGCAGCTGCAGGGGGCTGATTTCCCTGGATTTCCTTCCCTTTCCAGGTGGGAAATGGTGAGCACAGTGCAAAGAGCTTCTGCACGGGGCTGGTCCGCAGCCCGGCTCAGAGGAGGGCTGTGCGCGGCTCCTGTGCCACCGGCTGGGGGGGATTTTAAAAAGTAACGTAAAAACCTCTTAAATGTTTCAGGAAAAAACGGCCTTGGAGCTTTTCCGCCTTCCCTGTGGCTGCGCAGGAGCTGTGGGTGGGTAGAGAGTGGTTCAGCTCCCAGTTGTGCTGGTGGCCTGAGTGGGAGCACTGGGACCTGGCTGAGGTGCTTGGGGACATCTGTGAGTGCCCAGTTTGGTGAGTCCCTGTTGGAGGGGCAACCGTGAGTGCCCAGTTTGGTGTTCCCATCTTGGAGGGGCATCCCTGAGTGCCCAGTTCGGTGCTCCCATCTCATAGGGGCATCTGTGAGTGCCCAGTTCAGTGTTCCCATCTTATAGGGGCATCTGTGAGTGCCCAGTTCGGTGTTCCCATTTCATAGGGGCACCCATCAGTGCCCAGTTCAGTGTTCCCATTTCATAGGGGCATCTGTGAGTGCCCAGTTCAGTGTTCCCATCTCATAGGGGCACCCATCAGTGCCCAGTTCGGTGTTCCCATCTCATAGGGGCATCTGTGAATTCCCAGTTCAGTGCTCCCATCTCATAGGGGCATCCCTGAGTGCCCAGTTCGGTGTTCCCACGTTGAAGGGGTCTCACCTCCATCCCAAACCCCCCCTCCTCTTCCTCAGCTCCTCCAAGGGGGTCCCCAAGCTGTGACCCCGAGCAGAGCTGGACCAATTTTGCCTCCTTCAGACCCCTCCTTTGCAGTGTGGGGAGGACGATGGAGTCTCCTTGATTCCCACCCGCCCAGGCTCCAGAGGCTGAATTCCATCCCTGTCCCTCCTCAGGCAGCAGCTCCTGTGCTGTCACACCCCAAACCCTCTCTCCCATCTCTCCTTCCTCTCTCCCCGTGTGATTTCAGCGAGGGATGAGCGGCCGGGCCCCTCCGCGTTTGTCCCTGCGACACTCGGGTGCAGAGCCCTGACGGCTTGGGCGGGGGCCAGCGCCTCTCTCACGCACCGCCGGGCCTGGGAATTTTCCCTCCGTTCCCTTTCCCGAGTTTTACGAAGCGGAGTGGCTCGTCTGGATACACCCAGGCCGGGGAATAAACAGGGAAACCGAGGTGCCGCGGCGGTTTGGCCCAGCTCAGGTGGGGTTTGCAGGGCTCGCTGCTCTTTCCCAGCTGCAGACGGAGGTTTTTTTTCCCCGGAGTTTGTTCCCTGGCACCTCTGGAGATGGGCTGGGTGCCACCACAGCCTCCTCCCGCCCAGCAGGGACACGGGGACATGGCAAACCAAGGCCCCGAAATAGCCACAGGTAGTCGGCAGAGAGAAGAGGCCGCTGTCTGCTTGGGCAGGGAGGGGAAGGGTGATTATTTTTTGGAGGAATTAGCAGAAAACAAGAGGAAAACAGAGGTTTTTTTGCTTGGTGAGATTATCCTTCCTCCACTGAGGGACAGCGGGAAGCACGAGAGGCTTTTTCCTCCTCCTCCATGTGAAGATGGTGGAGAACAAATCCATCTCCAGCAGCAAAAAAACCTCCTTGGGTTTGGCTCTGCTCATTCCCACCTCCCTTTTCCCTTCCCGTCTGCAGTGTGGGGCCACCCCCGTGTCCCCCTCAATGTCCCCAATCCCTGCCTGTGTCCCAGCTCGGCAGCTCGGAGTTTGGGACGCTTGTGCACATTTTTCCTTAATTCTTTCTGCCTGTTCCCAAGGATTTTGCCCCGAGGTGTGAGAGGAGGCGGAAAAAGCTGTTGCGTGCTCGGCTCCAAACACGCAACCTCCAGACCCAAAATGCCACTGGGGGCCTGCACGAGGTGGCCCAAGCAGGGAATTCTCAGCAGGAATCGGTGCCACCTCGCTCGGGAACCCTTTACTGGGGCTGCCCTGCTCTGGGATAGGGGTAGGAACAAAAAAAACCCCATCCAAAATCAAAATAAAAGGGTTTTTTTCTTGCCTCAGCACTGATTTAAAAGCAGGATTGCAGAGTTGCACGCAGCCACGCTCGAAACGCAAAGAACCCCTCCCAAAAAAAGCCCTGAAAGAGACAAAACCGTGATTTTTTTTACCCCGCAGAAAGACTTTTTGCACCGAAAGATCGATTTCTGTTTTTCTTTCCAAGTTTTTCCCCGTCAGCTCCCGAAAACGCTTCGCTCGTGTTTGTTCTTTGAACGACAGCAAAACTCGCGAAGGAAAAGAAAAGAAACCCGAGCAAAAAAAAAGAAAAAAAAACGGCAAAAAAGCAGATTTCTGGCTTTTTTCAACGTTTCTGGGTTTGAGCAAAACAAAGCCGGGCCTCGGGGCTGTGTCGCCCCTGCTCCCGCTCCAGCTCCTGATTGAATTTCCTTGGAAAGCGCCTGCCTGGGAGCTGCAGAAACCCAAGCTCTCCTCGGGGTATTTGCCAGAGTTCTGGAGATTTTCCCCAGAACTTTTCCGTGCCTGGAGTTCCCCCTCCTGCAGGGTGGGCACAGCCCCGGGATGGCCCCAATATCCCTCCCCACGTCCCGGTTTTTGGGATTTTCTTTGGGATCCGTGCGTGGGAGAAACCCCAAATTGCAGAGAGTGCGAGCAGCAGCAGCGCTGAGTTTTGGGTTCCGTCCCCACAGGATGTTCCTTTTGGGAAAATCCCGTTTTCCTGCCTCAGTTTCCCCACCAACCGAGGCAGTTTTCCAGGAAAATCCCTGGAGCTCGGGGAAGGTGTGATGGGCTCGGGTTTAAATCAGCGCCAGGCAGATCCTGGGATGAAAGGGGCTGGAAAAATGCAAATTATTCTCCTGGTTAATCACGGTGCCCAGCAGCTCCCTCTGATCCGCTCCTCAATTAACTTTTTTTAAGGATTTAAGTTGGGAAGACACAAATTTTCCCTGACAGGACCTGTGCTGGTTTAACCCCCAAGGTTACCCAATTAGCGGCCTGGCTCGGGCCTTAATTACTCCCTCCATAATTTCCCCCTGCTCTGTAATTCCCAGAATCTCCTTGGATCTGATAGGCCTGGCCTTTCCAGGCCTCAGGGATAATTGCTTTTCCTCCAGGACACCCAGGATTCCCTCCATGCCGGGCTCCCCCGATTTTCCAGATTTTCCATCCTTTGCGGAGTTATCCCGCCCCAGGTACCCCTCAAACTCAAATTCAAACTCAAACTCAAGCTCAATCCCAGCCTGGGTCTTTTCCCTGTTGTTTTCCCGTTGTTTTCCCCCATTCCCTGTCCCCACAGCGTGTTTGGGGTGGTTTATGTCGGGTTTGGGATGAGGCCTGGCGCTGGGAGATGAAGGAAGAAACCCGGGCCTTCCCAGGTTTGTGTGCTGGGAAGTTTTGTTGTCCCTGTTTTTCCAGCCCAGGCTTAAGGATCCCTTCTCCCCTCGCAGCTCCACGCTGGAATGGTGCCTTAATACCTAAAAAATGAAAATATATTTATGTGAAATCAGTTCTTGCTGCTTGAGGAATAATTCCTCCCAAACTGCTGCGGTGTCAGAGGTGCTTCTTGCAGGGAATTTGTATTTTCTCTTCTCTGAAATCCCTTGTAGGAGCAATTCTTCCATGAATTTGGTTTGGCAGGAGCCGGTCGGAGCCAGGAGGGCCTTGGAGGGATGGGATTTGTAGGGACACCAAGCTGGAGTCGGGGTTTGGTCACCGAGGTCAAACTCCGAACAGGGATGGACTGGATGGACGCTGCTCCTGGCCTGTCTGGCCCCAAAATTCCTCCCTCCCTTCCCACCCAAAATCTATAAATAACAAATAACAACAACTCCAGGCCTGCTGAGCTATTTGGGGTTTTTGTGGGTTTTTTTTTTTTTGCTTTGTTTTGCTTTTTTTTCGCTTGCATTTAAGAAGTCTCTTCTCATAGAAACCGCTGGGTTTTTGGGACTGGATTCCTCATTGTCCCGGAGCTGTTTATCCAAAGCTTTGCCCAGGTGAGCAGAGAGACCCTGAGCCAAAGGTTTGCCAGGTGGGAAGCAAAGCTGTGCTGGATCTGTCCTGGGCACGCTTTGGGCATCTCTCCTTCCCTTTCCTTCCCATCCTCCTTTTCCTTTCCCTGTCCCAGAATCTGAGGAGGCCTCGGTGCATGAATTTCGGGCTGAGTGTAAATAAGGAGATTGGGATTTTTTCCCAGCCCAGCGAACTTCCCAACCAGGATTTTGCTTCCCTCTGCACCTGCCTGGCTCGCGGGATGGGAAGGATTTGCTTCGGTGCCGTCTCTTCTGCGCTGGAAACCTGAAATATCCCTGGAATGGGGCAGGCAGGCACCTGATCGGGCCAGGAAAACCAGGAGAGGTTTCAGGCGGGTTTTATCTGAGTGAAAAAAGGATCAGGGAGCTCCCAACCCAAACAGCGCCGAGGTGCTGGGTTGTTGTTCGTGGCAACTGCAGCCAGGATTTCCTGCTCCCTGTCCAGCCATTCCCAAGGGATTAAAGGCAGGGAAAAGGGGCTCTCCTGAGCATCTCCACGCTGGCAGGAGTTGCATCCCGTGGTGTTGGATTTCGATGATCCCCAAGAGCTCCGATGTGGATCCAGATGTGCTGAGACCCCTTCTCCCTCCTTTTTGGTCAACACCAAACCCCAGCCTGCCGAAGGGATGGGATTTGTTCCCACATTCCCAGTCCAAGCCTGCCGAAGGGATGGGATTTGTTCCCACATTCCCAGTCCAAGCCTGCCGAAGGGATGGGATTTGTTCCCACATTCCCAGTCCCAGCCTGCTGAAGGGACGGGATTTGTTCCCACATTTCCCCGTCCCAGCCCGCTGAAGGGATGGGATTTGTTCCCACATTCCCAGTCCCAGCCTGGCAAAGGGATGGGATTTGTTCCCACATTTCCCAGTCCAAGCCCACTGAAGGGATGGGATTTGTTCCCACATTTCCCAGTCCCAGCCTGCCAAAGGGATGGGATTTTTTCCCACATTTCCAGTCCCAGCCTCTCTTCAGCTCCATGTTGGAGAAGTTTTCCTTCCCGTGCTGTCCCTCCCTGGGACTGGGAATGGGGACGTGTCCATCCATCTCCTGCCACCAGATTCCTTCCCTCGGAGCCAAAGGCACTGGGGAGGAAGAGGGACAGGGAAATGCGATCCCAGGAGCCGGGCAGATCATCAGCCACATCCCAGGAATGCTGAGCAGGAGCCATGGGACACCCGGGGTGGGTTTGACCCCAAACCACGGCTCCAGCTTCGTGTTTTCCCACATCCTGTGGGGGTCAGGGCACCACAGCCGGCTGGGAGACGAGAATCCACAGGTTTTTGGGAGCTGTGGGCTGCTGTGGTTGTGCTGCTGGAGGAGCTCACCCCAGGATGCTGACGGGCTGCTCCTGCCTTTTGCTTGTCCGGCTCTTTGGGAATGCTTAGCTCAGCCCATCAGGAATTCCAGGTGCTTCTCACCCGGAGCACAGAGCACTTTCCCCCCTGACCAGAACCAGCCCCAGGAGCTCCTGCAGGCTCGGGACCTCCCTGCATTCCTGGAGGGATGGGACATTGGACTTTGCAGGAATTTTACAGGATCCTCGGTTGCAGCCATGAAACCTTCCAGCTTCTTTCCAACCTTCCTCTCCCCTCTCCTGTTTTCCCACCCCCCTGATGGACTTTGGAGCTCACTGATGTCTCAGGACATCCATGATGGATGAATTTGGACTTTAGGACTGGGAGAACAACCAGAAAACCAGATCCGTGTGCGTGTCCTGGGCTTGGCAAAAGAAAGCAGCTCCACATCCATCACTTTCCCGGTCTCTGGTACCTCAGGGCAGTGCTGGGACTTATTGAAGCTGAAATCGTTATTTTTAAATGCCTTGTTACCTCCGTTGCCAAAAACCAGGGATCTGAGCCACTCTCCCTGTGCCACGGTGTAGGGTCTGTCTCGGTTTGGACGGTCGGGACAGATGGAGACGAGAGATCTCTGAAGTCAGGTCTTAGAGCATGAGTTATTGATAAGGGCATGGGTACAGGGGGCCTGCTTGGAGCTGCCAGCCGCAGCTTGGAGCAGGCCAGAAAAGCAAAAGAGAGCAAGAGAAGCAAGAGAGAGAGAGAGCAAGAGAAGCAGTAGAAATAGCAGTAGAAGAGGTAGAAGTAGAAGTGGGAAGTGAGTAGAAAGGTGAGCGGTTCTCATTTACAATACAATAAATCATCTTCTGTGCTGAATATTCTAATTTTCATCAACCAATCTAGTACAAGCCACAAATCCTATAGCATTTCCATACAGCCTATAAGAATCATTGCATTACCATACTGCGTTACATTTTAAACCCTAAAACTACTCTTTGGACCCCTTCTGCCAAGCTAGCAGGGTCTGCTCTGACCCTTGGAGCTGTCTGCAAGCAGAGGGTATTGTTCAATGAGGAGGGGATTACCTTCAGTGGCCATACCATTGTTTTCCAGTTGTTCAGTAACCAAGGCCTGGTATCTCAAAGCTTGCTTTCATTTCAATCTGGTTCATAGTTTCCATATTCTCAGCATCTTTTGCCAGGCAATATGGCTTTCCTGTTCCATCTTCCCCAACACCACGGCACCTCCACATCCCTCTTGTGCTGCTCCTGGGGGAGCAGAGACTTGGGCTCCCATCCCAGGCTCTGAGGGGGAGGATTTGCCCTGGCCAGGAAGGGTCTGGGGGTGCAGGATCAGGGAAAAAGGGAGGGATGTCCCATCCCAAGGGCCAGCTCTCCTTAGGGTTTTGCCCGGGCTCGTGGTTGGTTTTAAACCTGATGGATTCGGATCAGGCCTGGTCTCGTTCTGGGGGCAGCAGGGGAGGGAAGGAGCCAGTGCTGCCCTGCTGGCAGCAGGGAGAGGGGGTCCAGAGGGGCCTCAGCTGGGCAGGGCACCCCTGGAGCAGGGACTGGGGGGATTGAAAGGAGGAGAGGGAACTGGGAGCTGTGGGATGAGCCTGTGCCAGTGGTGGAAGCGTCTGTTCACCTCTCCCTGTGCCAGCAGAGCTGGCGCCTCTTCTTGGGGGCATTTTGGGAGCTGCTGCTCACCCAGAGCACGAGCACTTCCCAGGGCATTCCCTCTGCACTTCCCTGGGCATTCCCTCTGCATTTCCAGGGACATTCCCTCTGCATTTCCAGGGGCATTCCCTCTGCATTTCCCGGAGCATTCCCTGTCCCAGGGACATTCCCTCTGCATTTCCAGGGACATTCCCTCTGCATTTCCCGGGGCATTCCCTGTCCCAGGGACATTCCCTCTGCATTTCCAGGGACATTCCCTCTGCATTTCCCAGGGCATTCCCTCTGCACTTCCCAGGGCATTCCCTCTGCATTTCCCTGTGGATCAGGGGTGGGAGCCTGCTGGGTCTGTGCTGAGCCCACACGTGCCCAGCTTCTCCCAGACCTTCCCTGGGGTCAGGCTGTGCCCACGAGGGTGGACATGGCCCTTTTCCATCCCATTCCCGGGGGGAATCGTGCTCTCGGGGGGCAGCACCATCCGCACGTTCCCCGCGGCCCTGCAGCAGCAGGGCAGGGAAGGACCAGCTCACCCAAACTTCATTCCTGCCTATTTTTGTCCCTCTCCTGGCCAGCTTGTTCCCGGGGGAGTTAATTTAATCGCCACCTTCCTCCCTGCGTGGCTGCGGTTGTGTGCGAGCCCTCGCGCAGGGTAATTACAAGCGCGAAGCGGGCACGGCAGGAACGAGCCTGGGCTCCTTCCCGGTCGGAGCAGCACCCTGGATATCCCTATGGATCCACCCAGCCAGGGCTGCTGCTGTCCCACGGAGCTCCAGGCCTCACCAGAGTGTCCCTTGTCCCCAGGAAGGGGCACAGAGGGGGCAGGGGATGCTCTGGAGGCAGCACAGAGTGGCAGGGACAGGGATCTGCTGGAGCTCTCCCTCTGCCAGCCCTTCTCCTGCTGCTGCTGCAGGATTTTCCAGCTCTTTTTCCCAATCGCTGACCTGCAGGGAAGGGGATCTGGCGGTGATGGGGCTGTTCTGGGGGTTTTTAAGCCCTAAACACAACTCTGGGCACCTCACGGCGGAAACCAGAGCAGCTCCTGGGCTCTGCTGGTTCCCAGTGGCTCCGATTTCTTCTCAGGGACTCTGTGGGAGTTTCACCCTCTGTACCCCGTCCTGGACACCTCAGGCTTCACTCAGAGCTCCTCAGCCATCGGGATTTCATGTCTGGCTTTGGATCAGGGCTGACTCCAGGCTGGGACATGCCAGAGGCTGTGGGTGCAGCAGCGTGTGGACGTTACTCACCCCTCTACACCCGTGGGGAGATGACAGCCTGCTCTCCTCACCTCTCCATTTCCCTCTGGGCTTTCCAGAGGCTTGGGAATGCCTTTTCTCCCATCTGGGCCTCACGTGCTCACGCTCCGTTGGGATTCGGAGCCAACGCTGCCGTAGCAGAATTCAGCCGGAGCTGCTGGATTTGCTTTGGTTGAGCCCCAAAATCGCCTCACCTACGAGAGCTGCGAGCAGGGCTCTGCGCTGGGATGAGTTTTCCTTCCCACAAAAGCCCCTGTCTCAGGAGCTCCAGCGACCCAGGCTGTACCTGCACCCTGGGGAGGGCAGGGAGGCTGATCCTGTGGGGAAACTGAGGCACGTGGATGATTTTGGAGCTGGCAGCAGAGCAGCTTCACTCCAGCCCGGCTGCAGCCCCTCTGCAGCATTTCCAGGCTCCAGCAGATCCCGGGGCGCAGCTGCAACCCCCCACTTCCCTCGTTACGCTCCTTTTAATTATCCGTAATTGCCCTCCTTCCTCCTCGGCTCTGGTGTGTGGGACCGGGGTTTTATCGAGGATAATGAAGTGTCCCAGGCCCCTTTCCCCCTTCCCTTCCCCTCCCTTCCCTGCCGGCATTCAGGACCTCGTGTTACAGCCAGGGCAATTTTGGCTCTCTGCTCTCCCTCCCTCTGCCCAGCCTATAATTTAGTTTTATATAAAGTGCACTCCAGCCCCTGTTGTGCAAGACGTTGCTATTCCGGGGGATGGGCAGAGGGATGGGGCGGCGGGGAGGGGGCTCGGGGTGGGTGGGGGAGCGTGGAGTTGCACCGAACCCCCCCTCCAGACACGCCCTGTGCACCCCACATTCCCCGTGGGATGGAGCAGCCGGCTCCCAGCAGTGCCGAAGGTGATCCTGCCAGGGGGTGTTTGGCACCGGGATTTCTCCCGTGGGGAAGATCTCGGCTCCTTTCAGGTTTCTGCCGCCCCATCGAAGGGTCCTGCAGGGGTTACTCCTGCTCCGAAGTGCGGGAGGGTGAGGGAAGGTGGCAGCCAGCTCCCGCAGGGAAGACAGTGGCTCTTTCATGGGAAGGGGGATGAAAAATCCAGCTTGAGCTGCGGAGTGTAACCGGATCCCTCGGCTTTTTGGAGAAGGAATGTGAGAGCTTGGGAGGGTTTTTGGGATGGTGCTGCCGAGCCGCTGGCGCTGCAGCGGGGTGAGCAGCTGCGGGGTGATGCAGCCGCGGTGCCCGTCCCGAGCAGCCCCAAATCCCTCCTGGTGCTCCAGCTCTTCCCCCTTCCTGTGTGCGGCACGGATGTGGCTTGGCAATCAGAGCCCGGACACCCTGCCCGGTGCCGTGGGCAGTGTCTGGGGCCGGGCTGGGGGTTTGGGTGGCCCCGGGGGGCTCGGCTCTAACCTCGTTTCTCTTGCAGAGGTGGCCGAGCCTTCGCGTCCTCCCCCGAGGCCGATTCCAGCCGTGCCACCGGCGGAGCCCCGGCCTCCCGCCCGCCCCGCGGTGCCGAAGAAGGAGAAACCCCCGGAAGATGACAAGTCCCCAAAAGTGCTGACGAAAAGCCCCCGGGCCGAGCTCTGCGGCGCTCCCGAAGCTGTGACATGTGAGTGTTCCCCTCGGTGGCGGCTCCGGACACCGCCGGGGGCCCGTGCCTTGGGCTGCTGCCGCCTCATCAGCAGCGGGGCTCATTAAAAAGCGGGGCTGAGGTGGGAACTCGTCTCCTCCTCGCTTCGTTCCTCCCCACATCAAAGCTCAAAGCGAGCCTGAGTCACCCGGAGAGTCGAAAGCGAAGGGCGGCACCCGGGGTGGCTCTCGCTGCCCTCCGAGGCGGAGCGCGGGCAGCTGGAGCTGCTTTGGGAAGTGTTGGGGTCCTCTGGGATGCCGCGGTGGGAAGAGGGATGGGCCCCCGGGGAAGGAGCCGGATGGAGCATCCCCCAAAAACCCCAGCGGGAGAGAGGAGACCCCCAGAGAACGTTTTCGTGGGCACAGCCCTGGGATATCTCAGTGGGCACAGCCCTGGGGTATTTCCGTGGGCACAGCCCTGGGATGGCTCCATGTGGGGGGCACAGCTGTGGGGTATTTCCATGGCACAGCCCTGGGGTATTTCCATGGGCACAGCCCTGGGATATCTCAGTGGGCACAGCCCCGGGATGGCTCCGTGTGGGGGGCACAGACGTGGGGTATTTCCATGGCACAGCCCCGGGATATCTCCATGGCCCAGACCCGGGATGGCTCCATGGCACAGCCCCGGGACGGCTCTGTGTGCACAGCCCCGGGATGGCTCCATGGCACAGCCTTGGGATATCTCAGTGGGCACAGTCCCAGGATGTCTCCATGGCACAGCCCTGGGATATTTCCATGGCACAGTCCCGGGATATCTCAGTGGGCACAGTCCCGGGATGGCTCCGTGGCGGGACGGGAGCGCAGCAGGCGCTCGCTGGAGCAAAGGGAGACGCTTCCCGCTGGGACAGCTCTTGCCTCGGTGAGTCCAGGACAAGGGTGAGGCTGGTGCCAAGCCTGGCTGAGCCGGGCTGTCCGCACAGAGGAGTTGGTTTTGCTGCAGGCGGTGGCGGGACCAGGCAGCACCTCCCAAAATCTGCTGCCGTGAGAAACGCCGGGGTGGGGCAGGGGCAGGGTGCGGGCCGGGGTGCCCTCGCTCCGTTCCCCGTTGCAGGGGTGGGAGAGCGGAGCTGGCAGACGCGGGAGGCTCTCCTGGAGCCGTCCATCCTTTCCCTGGCCCCCAGCCCGGATCCCAGGGTTTCTCTCCCAGGCTGCCATTCCCCTTCTCCTGGATGCTGGCGCGCAGCTTCCCCTTCCAAGGGGCGCAAAGTGGATGGAAGCTTCCCAGTGGGATTAGGGCGGGTGGGAACGGGGCTGGGCGCTCCGGAGGGTGGGCAGGGGAGGGGAGAGGACGGCGAAATGCGGGCGCTGGAGCGGGGAGAGCGCACGTTTCCTGCGGCGGAGCCCGGGACTTGCGCAGCATCTGGGAGCTGGGCCGGCTGCCCACAGACATTCTGCACGTCTGACTCACACCGCAGCCGCTGCACGGCCCCCTCCCCAGCCCAGCCCAGCCCCCCGGCCGCCCCTCACGGGCCCCGGGGCTGGGGGGGATGTGGGCACCCTCCTGCTGGGTGCTGGGTGAAGGGACCTTCCCCTCTCTCCCTGGGAAATGAGCAGCGTCGCCTCTGGTATCCCCCACTCCTCCCAGTGCTGCTCTTGGGGGGGTCACTATTGGGGTTTGGGGGTTATTCCCCCTCTGGTGGCACCCGGGGAGCACAGTTAGGCTCTCCCATGAGATGGTGGCATTCCCGTGCCAGTCTGGCTCAAGGCAAGCTCAGGAGGGACGGGGCAGAAGGGGCTGTCGGGTGCGGGGTCGTACCTGTGTCCATCAGTGCCAGGATTGGCCCCCCCGAAGGCTCGGCACTGGTGCTTGAATCCATTTTTCCAGCATTTTGGACCGCTGGGATTGCGGGTTTGGAGTTCTGGGTGTTGAGTTTTGGGCAGGAGCAGCAGACCCAGGTGGCCACAATATTCCAAGCCCTGGCAGTGGCTCGGGGAGGGTCACAGCAGGGGGACCCCGGTGATGCTGCCCTGGGACAGCCTGAGGGGATCCAGGAGCATGGCCTCGGTGGGAAACACAAAGGGAATATCCAGGAGGTTTTTAGTCACTGAAGAGCTGTAGACAGGCAGTTTTCCCCAAAATCCTGGTTTTCCAGGGCTGCTCTCCCCACTCCTGCCCGGAGTTACTGGGGAGCTGGAGGTGCCTCTTTTGGAAGAGCTTTGGCCTCGTGTCTTGAAGGCTGTCCTAAAGAAATGGGAGCTGCTTTCCCTGACTTTGAGCGGGGGGATTCCTGGCTGCCTTTGGCTGCCCCTCGCCGGAGCCAGAGCGTGATTTTGATTTACCAACAGTTTAATCCGAGGAATGCGGCGAAATGGGGAGCGCCAAGTGCATCCTGCTGCAATCCCGGAGAATCCAGCTGCCGTCCGAGGCTGCTGAGCTGCTGCTGGGTCCCTCTTGACTCAGCCCCCGTGGGCTCAGCCCCTTCCTGTCACAGCTCTGGGCAGCCCTGGTCACTGTGGGCATCCTCGGTGCCATCTCTGCGCACACACGAGGCCGGAGAGGGCACCAGACAAGGGCACACAGAAAGCCAACACTCCGTGAGGTTTTTTAGGGAGGGGAGACAATTCCTGTTTTATCCAAGACCTGTTTTCCCCAGTCTCCCATCCCTCCTGCCTCCAGCCCACTTTTCCCGCTCAGCTCTGGTTATTTTGAGTTCCCTTCCTAGCGGGTGTCGAAGACCAAGCTCCCAGTTTAACCTCCCTCTGCCGCCCGAGCCCAGCTCATCCTGGTAAAACCGAGCGCTGGGACCATCCACTTGTGCCTTTCACCTTCCACCCTATTTTATTTTCACCTTCCATCTGTTTTATTTTCGTGGATTCGGGACAGGGACCGTCTGTGCCCGCTCCACCCCCGCGTCCCCCCGTGCCCTGCACAGAAAGCAGCTCCTGTTCCCTGGTGCCTTTGCCCTCGAGCCTCTCTCCTGAATCATCCCTTGTTTACTGCCACGGGAGAGGAAAAGCAAAGCTTGGCCAAAGCACCACCAGACGGGATTTTATTTGTGGCATCACTGGGGAGGGCGATGGGTGCTGGAACCCCCCATTCCTTGTGCTGGTTCCCAGTCCTCTCGCAGAGCACCGCGGATGGGGACGGCAGCGTGGGGACAGCGGGCAGGAGCGCGGGGCTGAGCCGCCCCTCTGGCTCTGGCAGCATCCTGGCAGGACTCGGGGCTGCGGCGGGAGAGGCTGGAGGGAGGCACAGACACAGCAGAGTTGTTTTCCTCCTCTGGCAGAGAAGTTCAGCCAGAGGTTGGGGAGACCTTAAGGAAGTGGCCGGTTCCCGCAGGGCCGGGGAGAGGAGCAGGCTGGCTCCGCAGTGGTGCCTCATCTCCTCTGGCTTTACAGAGGGCGGTGGGGACATCCAGGAGCTCTGTCGGGCAGCCTCGGTGGCTTCACCCCTGCTGGCTGTGCCGGGAGATCTCCTCCTTCAGGTCCTCTGGTGATTTTCAGCAGTTTCAGCACGTCCTTCACAACAAATCTCCATTTCTTGGGGGTTTTTCATCCCTTCCTCTCTCCAGAGCCTTTGCCTCCTTCTTTTCGCCATCCCTTTTCCTTCCTTTGTCCCTCCTTCCTCCAGCCACCTTTTCCACATCTCCTGTTCCATCTCCATCCTCTTGGACCATCCATCCATCCATCAGCATCACCTCCTGGCCACCACGTGTCCAGCTGGGGACCGGATTCCCGTGTTTCTCCGGGGTCTGACCACGCGTTTCTCCCAGCGAGGAGAGGGCAGGGGGGGTAACTCTGCTCTCTCCCCTCCAGGCCAGCCCCAGGTGCGACCACTCCCGCAGCCCCCCGGGCCCTGCACCCACTTGCTGCACAACGGAGCCGGGCGGGGGCCGGAGCCGGGCGGTGCCAACGGGGAGGCGGGGAACGGGATCTGCCGGGCCGTGCCCAGCTCGCAGAAGCCGCACCGAAAGCTGCAGCCGCACCACTCCATCAACAGCCAGAGCAGCAAGAAGAGCAAGGGCAGCTCCAAGTCGGCCTCTTCCCACATCCCCATCGAGGCGCAGGAAGGTACCGGCTCTCCTCTCTCCAGCCGTTCTCCTCGGACCCCTCATCCCTCGGGATCTCCTCCTCCGAGCCCAGCGGGACCCCTGGGCCCTCCTGGCAGCCTCTGCAGGGCGGGTGCTGAGCGGGGGCATTTCCCGTCCGCCAAAATTGGTCTCTCTTGAGGCCTGGGTGTTGAGGGAGACCCCTGGGGCAGTGCCTGCCTCCCGACCCCTTTTCCCATCCCTTCCACGAACTCCTGAGGGAGGATTTCCACCCTCGTGGCGCTCCCCCAGCACCCACCCGTGCCGGGCGCTGTCTCACGCCCACTTTCCTCCCCAGACTGCTGCGTCCACTGCATCCTCTCCTGCCTCTTCTGCGAGTTCCTGACGCTCTGCAACATCGTGCTGGACTGTGCCACCTGCGGCTCCTGCACCTCCGAGGACTCCTGCATCTGCTGCTGCTGCTGCAACTCGGGCGAGTGCGCGGACTGCGACCTGCCCTGCGACATGGACTGCGGCATCATCGACGCCTGCTGCGAGTCCGCCGACTGCCTGGAGATCTGCATGGAGTGCTGCGGGCTCTGCTTCTCCTCCTGAGGGCCCCGCTGGGCCGGGGGACCCCCCCAGGCTCTCCCGCAGCGGGCGAGGCTCCGGCCGGTGCCTCGGGAAACGCCAAAACCTCTCGGAGGAGGAGAGCGAATCCCCCGCTGCGAGCCTCGTCCTTGGACCCGGAGCCGGATCCTGCCTGGGGAAGGGGGAAGCCAGAGGGCCGTGGGGGCTCTGGCAGTGCCCTGTCCCGCTCTACCTCTGCCCGCACCGGGGCACCGCGGGAGCCTCCTGCCACCTGAGCCGAGAGCAGGAGCGCCCGTCCCGCAGAGCCAGCCCGGGGCCCAGCGCTGGGGACAGCCCGTCCTTCTGCCAGCGCCCCAGGACAGCGCTCGGGAGGGGTTACGGGGTGGGGCACGGAGCATCCCCCTGCCAGGGACACCTCCAGGGACACCTCCAGGGACACCTCCAAGGTGCTGGAGCCTCCAGGCCGGCTGCGGAGTCCCGCGCTGGGGGACGCGTCCTGCCAGGCGCCGCCTCCCCTCGGTGCTGAGCCCGGCAGCCAAGTGCAATACCCGCAGCCTCCCCCCTCCCGGGAAGAAGCTTTTCCTGCAGCCGGAGCTGTGCCGAGCTGTCCCTGACCCCCGTGTGCCCCGCCGTGTGTCCCAGGCGTGGCGGGGCAGGGTGGCTCGGTCGGTGCCAAATGACCCCCAGCAGTTGTTGGCCCTGTGCCACCATCCCGGGGACAGCGGTGGTGGCGGGGTGGGGGTGGCAGACACCCCGCTGATGGGCTGGGGAGACGGGGAGGGAAGTGTCATGGTATTTTATAATTTTTTTTTTGTTCCTTTTTATTGTAAATAAAGGTCTTTCTTCATTTCTGACCCGCGGCTGCTGCAGCACGTGCTCTGCCGGGCACTCTGTGTCCCCTGTCCTTGCAGCCCATCCCACTCGCAGCTGGCTTTGGGGACATGGGACAGGTCAGTGACAGCCCCAGCGTGCTCCTGTTTGCTCCTTGTGCTGGGAAGGAGAACACGAGGACTCTGTGTCCTTGGCTCCAGGGAACAGGTTGAGCTCTCCTGGGACAAACCCTGTCCCCGTTGTCCCACCACCCCTGGGATGTCATCTGCTCCCGGGCTGCTTCACCAGCCCCAGGGCGCAAATTCCCCAAAGGAGAAAACAAATTACGGGAATTCCCAGCGGAAGGGCTGCGGCTGCTGAGGATGCAGCCCCTGGAATTTGGGTGGCTTTGGCCACTCCGGCTGCCACCTCCAGCCCCCCAGCCCTGTGTGGGACCCCCAGCCGTGCCAGGCCGTGCCGTGCCAGGAGGGTCGGGCACCGCGGCCCCACAGCGGGGTCTCGCTGCCCCTGGAAAGGCTCAGCTGGCCCAGCTCAGCTGCTGCCTGCGCTGAAGTTGAGCGAGGAGGAAAAACGCTTAAAAACCGAGGCCAAATGGGTCAGTTGGTCACGGCGACAAGGGCTGGTTTGGGATCTGGGCTCGCTGCCCTCCGGCGCTGCCGCTCAGCCGGGAATCCTATTTTTAGTGCTGAGCCCGAGGCGGCCGGAGCCCGGCACGGTGCAAGCGCACGGAGGGGCTGAGGATGGTGCGGGCAGCCTTCCTCCACCCCACACACCGCACGGAGGGCTCGGGGCGCTGGGATGGGCTTTCACCCCTTCCTAAAGCAGCGAGGGCCGGGGGTGGGTGCACATCCCTGCCCACCCCGGGACAAGCGGGATCGGGGCCCCATCAGGCGCTCGCAGGGTCGGTCGGAGCTTTTCCACAGCCTCTGGCTGGGGCTCTGCTCCAAACCTTCGCATCCTTGGCACGGAGGGCCGGAGGCGCTGGCCTTCCCCAGGCTGGCCTCGCTGCTGCTGCTGCTGCTAATTAGGGAGGCTGGAGCTGGCAGGGCTGCTCCCACCAGCCGGAGTCGCTTAATGGGGAACAGATTCCTCCAGCCCTGCGGGCTGGCCGGGCCCTGCGTGGGTGAGTCCGGTGTGGGGTGGGGGTCACACACACCCCAAGCCTCCCCTCCTGCTCCTCCTCAGTCCTGCAGCCCTTTTAATTCTCATCCCGAGGGAGCAGGTCCCCATCCGGAGCAGGAGGTGGGAGCAGGGATGGGATCCTCGCGTGTTCTCCTCGATGGATGCGATGTTCGCGCCTGTGGATGGGCTTTAGTGGCTGCTGCCTCTGGAAAAGTGCGAATAGAAGAGCGATAACCAGCACAGGGCCACCTAAACCTCTGCCTCCACAATCCCACCCTCACCGAGGGGTTCCCACCTTCAGCACCGGCTCCTCAGGGCTGGAAGGGGCAAACAGGGATTTATTTCAGCCCCAACCCCAAACTTGAGGTGAATCCACTGCCCTGAGCAGTGCTGGCTGCTCTGCTCACGCCCCAGGCGCTCCTGAAAATCCCAGGGGTGGCTCTGGGATGTGGGATTGATGGATCAGAGCAGGGAATGATGAACCAGAGCAACTCAAGTCCCTGGAAAGGCTTGGAAACCCAAGTTAAATCCTTCCTCTGGGTGCAAGTTGGCGCTGGCCATCCAGGTTGCAGAACGCTGGGCAAGGCAAGAGTTAAACCCTCCTGCCTGGGAATTAATTAACAACAGATGTGCTCGGTTTTAACTAATTACTCTCCTGCCAGCACTTGGTTTTTATGGTTTTCTCAGAGTTGGAGCACCGTGCCCCCACAGATGTTGACCCTGCTGGGCTTTCCTGGGCACCCTGGGCTTCCCTGCCCACCTTCCCAGCCGGGCCGGCCCTGAGTTCGATGTTTTGAGTGAAATAATTCTGTGAAATTAGCTAAAATCCATGAAAACTCCTAAATGAGCTTTGCTGAGGTTTTGGTGCAGGGTCCCCGCAGTGCTCCCCGGGCTGGGCAGTGCCTGATCCCAGCTGTCCGTGGGGGTTTCCTTTTCCTACAATCCCTGCCGGTGACTGAGAATTCCTGGGACATTGGAGGTCTTAATGATGGGAGTTTTCTAATTGCTGACGGATTCCAGGGGCTGCTCCCGTGCTGAGCCGGTCGTGGGTGCAGCCAGAGCAGAGCAAGAGGGACAACGGGAGGCTTGGAATCTCTGCAGGCAGCTGCGGAACCCCTCGGATCCAGGGCTGGCTCACCCCGCTGCCCTGAGCTCTCCGGACACCCCGTTTTTCCATGGATGGAGCAGCTCGGGACGAGCCCCACATTTGGCTGCTCCCGTGGTGGGGGAGGGCTGTCAGCAGCCCGGGCTATTTCTGTCCTCGATCGCGATCAATAAAGCGCGAGAGGGTTTTTATTTTCCACTCCAAATACTTTCTCCATCCTGTTTCCTCCCAGTTCACACGGCGGACTGGGGAGCACTCCAGCAAGGAGGCCCACAGAGCCTTTTCCTCCTCCTCCTCCTCTTCCTCCTCCTCCTCCTCCTCCTCATGCCAGCACAACCCCCACTCCTGCCCTGTGCCACCCCAAAATTCCCTCGCAATTCCCTGCGGCCCAAGGGGCAGGTTCAGCTGGAAGACGGGAGCGAGGCCTCGCACACGTGCGCACGCACACACGCTCACACGTAAGAGAAAACACTCCCAGAGCCAAAAGAGGGGGGAAAAAAAATTAAAACAAACCCGAATCTTTGGAAGGCAGAGCAGCTCATGTAATCCCAGGTTCTGCCGGGATGGGGGACGGGGCCGAGGGGAGACGACTGCAGTCTATGAAACTTCCTTTGAGAACCTGCCACACTGACAACAGCTGGAAGGAATTAACATTTCAGGTCCACCAGCTCCTCTCCTCGCTTTCACCCTTCCCCAAAACCCAGCTCGAGGCCAGAGGCCCCGGCAGCATCACTTTTTCCCACTCCCTGGTGTCCCACAGTCTCTGGCCAGAGCTGATTCCTTTCATCCCAAACCTGCCAGAAGCGTGAGCATCCTCTGGATGAAAAATCCAGCGCCTGTGCTGGCACCAGCCCCTGGTCTGGGTTCCGTGCTGGCACCAGCCCCCAGTCTGGGTCCCGCGCGTCCTGCGGGGCTGGGACCGAGCTGTGGCGACACACGGTGGCTCTGCGAGGTGGCTCGGGGCCAGCTGGCACCTCCCAGCCACCTGCACGAGGAGGGATGGCACTGCCAGGGAAGGGAAAAACACCCAGGGAGGGCAGGGAAGGGGCAGGGAAGGGGCAAGGAAGGGGATGGGAAAGGGCTGGAAAAGGGCAGGGAAAGGGGCAGGAAAGAGGATGAGAAGGGGCAGGAAAGGGGCTGGAAAGGGGCAGGGAAGGGGCAGGAAGGGGCAGGAAATGGGCTGGAAAGGGGCAGGAAGGGGCAGGAAAGGGGCTGGAAAGGGACAGGGAAGGGACAGGGAAAGGGGCAGGAAAGGGGCAGGAAAGGGGCAGGAAAGGGGCAGGGAAGGGGCAGGAAGAGGGCAGGAAAAGAGCAGGAAAGGGGCAGGAAGGGGCAGGAAAGGGGCTGGAAAGGGGCAGGAAGGGGATGAGAAAGGGGCTGGAAAGGGACAGGGAAGGGGCAGGGAAGGGACAGGGAAGGGGCTGGAAAGGGGCAGGAAGGGGCAGGAAAGGGGCAGGGAAGGGGCAGGGAAGGTACAGGGAAGGGGCTGGAAAGGGGCAGGAAGGTACAGGAAAGGGGCTGGAAAGGGACAGGGAAGAGACAGAGAAGGGGCAGGAAGGGGGCAGGAAAAGAGCAGGAAAGGGGCAGGAAGGGGCAGGAAAGGGGCTGGAAAGGGGCAGGGAAGGGGCAGGAAGGGGCTGGGAAGGGGCAGGAAAGGGCAGGAAAGGGGCAGGAAAGGGCAGGGAAGAGACAGAGAAGAGGCAGGAAGGGGGCAGGAAAAGAGCAGGAAAGGGGCAGGAAGCGGCAGGAAAGGGGCTGGAAAGGGACAGGGAAGGGACAGGGAAGGGGCAGGAAAGGGGCAGGAAAGGGCAGGGAAGGGGCAGGGAAGGTACAGGAAGGGTTTTTGTCCCCGTTTGCTGTCACTTCAGGGTGACACTTCAGCCCCTGTCCCCGACACGGCGCTGCTGTCCCTCGGCTCCGTGTGCCGGGAGCTCGGCAGGATTGGGCTGAGGGGAGCAGGGTGGGATCCCCCAAAATTCCCGAGCGCCGAGGGGAGGGGGTGCAGGAGCCGTCTGAGCTCAGCCGGAGCTGGCACATTCCAGAGGGTTCCAGATTTCCTGCCGCGGTTGTTTTCCTTCTGCAACCGGAGAGGGGCTGGAATTCGGGAATTTCTGGGAGCTGCGGGTGCCAGCGTTTGGAAGCCACCAAGGGGAATATTTTGGGCGAGGGAAATTCGGCCCTGCCTTTAACCCTACACGGCTTAAAGTGAATTTTGGGGTGAAAAATGAGTTATTCTACCTTCCCGGCCGTGCTCAGCCTCCTCCCTCTTCCAGATTTTGGGAATTCCTGGAGGAGCCGTTCCCCAAATCTCTCCCAAATCCCAGATCCCAGGGGCTGTCCGTGAATCCATGGATCCCAAGGCGCGGCATTCCCGGAGCGCCTCCAACTCCTTCACCCTTCGAGGGGAGAAATCCTTGGGATGCTCCCACCTGGCTGAGCCCGAATTCCCGGGATTCCGGGCAGGTTTATTCCAGGCGGGATGGTGCCCTCTAGTGAAGCCACCAGTCCGCCCAGTCCGCCCAGTCGCACGAAGGATGCTAGGAAAAATTCAAGGGAAAAAATAAGGGGAAAACCAAGGAAAATCAAGGAAAATCAAGGGAAAATCAAGGAAAAAATCAAGGAAGACTCAAGGAAAAAATAAAAAAAAAAAATCAAGGAAATATCAAGGAAAAAAATCAAGGAAAATCAAGGAAAATCAAGGAAAAATTTAAAAAATCATGGAAAAAATCAAGGAAAAATCAAGGAAAAAATCGACGAAAAAATCAAGGAAAAATCAAGAAAAAAATTTTAAAATCAAGGAAAAAATCACAGAAAAAATCAAGAAAAATCAAGGATAATCAAGGAAAAAAATCAAGGAAAAATCAAGCTAAAATCAAGGAAAAAATCAAGAAAAATCAAGGCAAAAATCAAGGAAAAATCAAGGAAAAATCAAGAAAAATCAAGGAAATATCAAGGAAAAAATCAAGGCAAAAATCAAGAAGAATCAAGAAAAATCAAGGAAAACTCAAGGAAAAATCAAGGCAAAAATCAAGAAAAATCAAGGAAAAACCCAAGAAAAATCAAGGAAAAAATCAAGAAAAATCAAGGAAAAAATCAAGGAAAAACTCAAGAAAAATCAAGGAACAATCAAGGCAAAAATCAAGAAAAAATCTAGGAAAAAATCATGGAAAATCTCAAGGAAAAAATCAAGGAAAAAATCATGGAAAAAATCAAGAAAAATCAAGGAAAAAATCAAGGAAAAATCAAGGAAAAAATAAAAAAAAATCAAGAAAAATCAAGGAAAAAATCAAGAAAAATCAAGGAAATATCAAGTAAATATCAAGGAAAAATCAAGGAAAACTCAAGAAAAATCAAGGCAAAAATCAAGAAAAATCAAGGAAAAAACTCAAGAAAAATCAAGGAAAAAATCAAGAAAAAATCAAGGAAAATCAAGGAAAAATCAAGGAAAATCAAGGAATCTCTCCTGAGGCTTTCATGGAGAGAATAAATAAAAGTTGGCTTTTAGTCGGTGCCGGCCTCAAGCATTCCCTGCGGCGGAGCGCGGAGGAACGAATAAAAGAGGTAAGAAAACCTGGAAAAAAATTTTAAAAAAAATTAAAATCTATCAGGTTCTTCTTCCTCCACCACCCCCGAGCACCAAAGAAAAAAACCCATCCCTTGCCCTCTACAGATGCAAAAATCTTGTTAAAATTTAGCAGAAGACAGAGGGGAGAACCAAAAAAAGCCCAAAACATGGGGTTTTTAGCTTTAAAAAAAAAGAATCTCCTCAACAAAGGCCGTGGTATCGGCAGGGCTGGGTCGTCAGCTGCTGCCTGATAATCTCGAGTTGAGCGAGCTTTATTAACGCTGGAAGCCTCGGCTCTTTGTTAATTAGGGGCTTTGCTAATGATTCGGAATATTGGCCGGTTCTGGGGGTTGTTGATGAATGGAGACCTCGCCGAGATTTATTCCTAATTATCTCATTTGTCTCCCTCCGTTAATTTTTATGGCGGAAATTGATGGAGCTATTACCGGGCGGCCTCGGCGCGGCTCCGCCGTGATTTGGGAGAAGAGAGATGTTTAATAATAATAACAATAATAATAATAATAATAATAATAATAATAAAATAATAAAAAGCTGGATTAATAGGGAAGCGATTATGGAGAAGCAGGAGGTGGGGGCTGCTCCTGGGTGACCCCAGGGATGGGCACCGGGAAGGAGAAATGTCCTTGCTCGGGGCTGGGAGGCTGGAAAAGTTGGGAAGTTCCTCCTGGTGCCCGTAAGAGTTGGTGAACTCCTTTGGATGGAGAAATCCAGCGGGCTTTTCCCAGAAGTTTTCCCCATCTGAGGCTCCTCCCTCCTCTCCAAATGGTGCTCCCGAGCCTCTGGGATGCTCTGATCCACCCCAAAGCTGGAGTTTGTGACCCCAAAAGCGCCCCAGGGACACTCCTTTGACCCTGGTGTTGCCATTTCCACGCTCATCCCAATAAAATAATCCAAAAGTTGAATATCTGACACCTCTGGTTGTGTATCCCAGGATTTCTGGTGGCCGTGGCAGTGACAAGTCCCACCTGCCACGTCCGGCCCCAAGGAATCCAGTGGGGTTTTCCCAGAAGTTTTCCCCATCCAGATCTCCTCCCTCTTCCCCAAATGATGCTCCCGAGCCTCTGGGATGCTCTGATCCACCCCAAAGTTGGAGTTTGTGACCCCAAAAGCGCCCCAGGGACACTCCTTTGACCCCGGTGCTGCCATTTCCGTGCTCATCCCAATGAAATAATCCAAGGTGGAATATCTGACACCTCTGGATGAGCATCCCAGGATTTCCTGTGTCCTCACCAAGTCCCACGCGCCACATCCCAGAAATCCAAGGGCTTTCCCAGCAAACCAACCTTTTGCTCCCACCCCATCCCAGGGCTGAGCCCCCCAGCCTTTAATTACCCTGCCAACAGCAATTATTTTCCCTCTCAGCTGCGCTGGGGACTCCTCCTCTCCCGGAGTGTCCCGGGAAACCTCATCCCAGTCCTACTGGTCGTGGCACACAAAGGAGAGCCGGGGCTGCCGCTTATCTCCCCGGAGCGTTATTCCCGTCTCTCCCGGCGTGTGAACCCACTCTGGTCCCGATAAGAGGCCTCACACAAAAGATCAAAGGCAGCCAGACTCTCACGGAGAGGAGGGTTTTGCGCTTTTTTATTATTTTTTTTCACTCTTTCCCGTTTTTGTTTTTATTCCAGAAGGAGAAGCCGCGTTCCCGCCCAGGAATGCAGATTCCAATAATCACCCGCAGCTGGTTTCATTCGCCGCGAGGGGGAAAACGGGAATCCAAATCCAAAGGAGCGCTGGGGAGTTGGGGAACCCCAAATTGTGGGGGTTTTGAGGTGGGGGGGACAGGGACAGGAGTGTCCCAACACATCCCAGGGATGGGACAAGTGCCAGCACAGGCAGGTGACGAGAGAAATCCAAGGAAACTGAGGGAGCTGTTTCCTCCTCCAGGCTGGTGATGGATATTCCTGGTTGGAAACACGGCCGGGATTGGGATTGGAGTTGGGATTGATGGCAATGGATGGGGCAGGGATGGATCTGGGGGCATCCAACCCTGCAGAATCCTGGGAATTTCCACCTAAATCCACTCTCCCAGCACGCTGAGGACACAACAAACCCGGGACTAAGACCAGGCTCAGATCCCCCATCCCCATTTTCCCTCCTACCAACAGCAGCAACTGAGGATCGAGATCGGGATCAGGACAAGGATCAGGATCAGGATCAGGATCAGGATCAGGACAAGGATCAGGATCAGGACCAGGATCAGGACAAGGATCAGGACAAGGATCGGGATCAGGACAAGGATCAGGATCAGGATCAGGATCAGGACCAGGATCAGGACCAGGATCAGGACAAGGATCAGGACAAGGATCAGGACGAGGATGAGGATCAGGATCAGGACCAGGACCAGGATCAGGTCAAGGATCAGGACAAGGATCAGGAGCAGGACCAGGATCAGGATCAGGACAAGGATCAGGACAAGGATCAGGATCAGGACCACGATCAGGATCAGGATCAGGACAAGGATCAGGATCAGGATCAGGATCAGGACCGGGATCAGGATCAGGCTCAGCACGGGAGTGAAGCACCCCCTTCCCACCCGAGCTGCAGCCCCGTCAACACAGATGGCAAAATCCAAATGTTATGATAAGGTATTTCTCCCAAATTTCCATCTTAATAGAATTACGAGCCTGTAATTACCCTACAAGCCTGAAAACCTGCCGGAATCCCAATTAGGAATCTGAGGACATAATTGGCCCCTAATTAGAAAGATTTGTCAAATGAGCACAATTTTCTCACCCCTTCTTTTTTTATTATTTTTTTATCCTCTCCCCCCTTTTCTTTTCCTCCTCTTTTCCCCCTGCTGAAAATACAGATATTTCCTTTCCCCCTCAACACAGGGCTGCAATCCCAGCTGCACATCCCGCTCCTCCAGGCTCTCTCAGGAAAGACAGGCTCTGCTGCAGGTGTTGGGCCACATTTTTTCTTTTCCTGCAAAAACCGCACAATTAAAAAATACTAAAAAATACCTAAAGAAGAAAGGGTAGAGGGAGAAACCTGGAAAAGTCCAGCTTTGGGGTTTCGATGTCGCAAGGATGGGCACCGTGGGCTGGCTGGGGTGGGGAGGGGGATGCTGGAGCAGATTTTGGGGGTGGGAGATGTGGAGAAGGTGGACAAACAGCGTCGCCCCACGGCTGCCATTCCCAGTGGGAACGGAGGGTTTTGGGAAGCAGGGGCTGGGATGGAGCATCCCTGATCCCTCGTGGCAGTGGCACAGCCGGAGCTGGGTGATTCCTCTCCCAAAATCCAGGTTTGGAGGTCAAATACGGTGCCAGGCTAATGCTGGCACAGAGCCAGGCTGATCCACAAGCCTGGAATCCCGCGGTGCCCACGGAGGGGTGGAATCCACCCCGGGAGCAAAGCCGGGGTGCCCAGGCAGGTGAGAGCACCCAGTCACCCCAGTGTGCCCAGTTTGGGGTGGGATTGACCCTCATCCCCGCAAGGAAGAGGCCAAAATGAAATCCTGAGGAGGTTTTGGGCTTATCCTGAAGGAGCTGGAACGGGGATGACTCCAGAGGAGGATTTTCCTTCATTGACAACCCCAAGGAGTGCTCCCACTGCCCCCACAGGTGTGCCCACCCCCGTCCCCATCCCAAATCCCACCTGGAGCCCCACACCACCCCCGTGCCGTGTGCTGGCAGCACAACCCCGGCCCTCATCCTCATCCTCATCCTCATCCTCATCCTCATCCTCATCCTCCCACCAGAGCCTCTTTAGTTAAAAGCGACAACAGGAGGGGAGGGATTGGGGGGATGGTGGGGGGGGCATAGGGGGAAGCCTGGTTTTCCTAATTAACAATTAGCGCAGAGTGTGCTGCTAATTATGTGGTTCCATGTAATTAAGAAGCTAATTAGTGCAGTGTCAATTAAGATTTAATTAGTACCCTTGTCAAAAATACTTGAAAGCGCCGTTTATACGCGAGCGCTTCAATATTTCAACGGTCGCGATCCCGGGGAGCGCCCGCTGCCAGCCCCGCTCCGGAGCCTGGGAACGGCGATCCCGACTTTATTGACGTTGTCCTTTCCAACCCCGCCACGTGTGGCCTGGCACAGACGCCTGGATGGGTTCCGCGGGCGGCTGGGGACACGGCGGAGCTCGGCTTCCCGCGGGGACGGGGGTGTTGGTGTCCCCAGGGATGTGCCGGGTGGGCGCGGAGCGTCCCGTACCCGCGGAAGCAGCACCGCGGGAGTGCCGTGCTTGGAGCACGGGGCTGGCAGGGATTTCTCCACCTCTCAGCAGCTCTGGGCAACCCAAGCCCACTGGCCAGGGAGGTTCCTCGCTTGCCAAAGCCAGGATGTAGCGCCCACGACAGGAATATTTTGGACATCCGGGTGCTGTTATCCTTAAAGTCGTTCCTGCTGCTTCCAAAGGGGCCAACAGCAAATCAGTCTGGAAAAGAGGGGAGCAGCTGGACTGCGCTGCCCGTCCCCAAAGGGACACCTCAGGGGAGCTGTGCCCAAAGCTGCTGCTCCTCCAAGCTCCGCGCACAGAGGTGGGACAACAAAAGTTCCCAAAAATCCTTGGGAAGCAAAGGCAGAGCAAGGAGGAGGCGGTGAAGGAAGGATGGGAATAACACCCAGCCCAACACCCACAGCAGCGCAGGGAAAAGCCTCTCCCGGTTCTGCCTGGCCCTGCCCGCGCTCCTCGGGATCACCCAGGAATTCCTCGCGTCGGGAATGGCGTGGGCTGAGGCAGGAGGAGGAAAGGAAGAAACATGTGGAGGGCTCTGGAGGCTTCACAAGACGCACAAACACAAACCCACCTCCACAAACGCGCCGGGGGGACCTCGGCAGTTCGTAAATCATCCCCTGCGGGCCCGGAGATGACGGAGCAGAGCCAGAGGCCGGGATTTTTCAGCTGGAAGGCGCCGGGCTGTTTGCAGGGAGCGAGCTCAGATGTGCTGTGGGAGAGGCCGGGAGGGGACACGGCTTCCCGAGCTCCACGTTCCCTGGGAGTCACTCCATGGTGGCTCAGGAGCTGCTGTTGTGTTCTTCCTGCCTGTCCTTGCCCCGGGAAATGATCCATGTGTAAATCCAGGAACACATTCCTGCAAAGCCAGTGTCGGAAAACCCGCCTGGCTCGCTCAGGGAGCTCTTCACCGCGTATTTTGGGTATAAATTAATTTTATTCGGGTTCTTGGCTTGGGTTGGGACCAGGTTGTATCCCCAAGCAGTCCCAGAGAATATCCAAGCTGGAGCCCTGTCCCTGCAGACATCCCAAATCCCCACAAACATCTCCAGCACTTTCACCAACCATCCCACCCCTTCCCAAGCGAAAACTGACAAGAAATGGACAACTCAAGCATGGACTGCGAGGTCTCTGGCCTCGAGGAAGTTTGGGAAGCTCCATCCCTCAGGGAAGCTCCACCCCCCAGGGATGCTGCTGGTCCCTCGGCCTGGCACAGAGCTGCTTCCTGGGGATGAGGACAAGGGGACAGACTTTCCTATCCCAACACGAGGAGCTGCTCGGGAGCTGCCGTTTTTTGGGATCATTTTCCAGCCGAGCTCCGTGACAGTGCATTTGGGACTCGGCACCACATCCCGAGCGAGCTCCTGCTTACAAACTTGGTTTTCTGAAGGTTTTTATCTGCCCCAGGGCCACGGACCACATTCCATGGACCACATTCCATGGACCACATTCCATGGACCACCTCATTCCCAAACCTCCTTGAGGCCAGGAACTTCCCAGTCCATGCTTGAGCTGTTCATTTCTCTTCAATCCTTGCTCGGGATGTGGTGCCGAGTGGCGCACGGCAGAGGGGGACGTGTGGGGTCATCACCCGGCTTTGGAGGGGAGAAAGGAGACGAGGGATGGAGCAGCTCATCCTAAACAGCCACAGCCATCCTGCCTGGAGCCAAACCTGGCAAAGCCACCACTCTGGAGTCGCACAGGAGGGGATGAGGACTCCAGGGAGCACAGGAGACGCCCAGGAGGGGCTGGGATTTTTTTCCCTTTTCCTTCCCCACTGCCTTGCATGGAGCAGCTCATCCTCAACCATCAGCCATCCCACTGGAGCCAAACCTTGCCAGGCCACCACTCTGGAATCGCACAGGAGGGCACAGGGACTCCAGGGAGCACAGGGGACACCCAGGAGGGGCTGGGATTTTTTTTTTTCCCTTTTCCCTCCCCACTGCCTTGCATGGAGCAGCTCATCCTAAACAGCCACAACCATCCCACTGGCGCTAAATCTGGCAAAGCCACCACTCTGGAGTCACACGGGAGGGGACGAGGACTCCAGGGAGCACAGAGGACGCCCAGGAGGGGCTGGGATTTTTTTCCTTTTCCCTCCTCACTGCCTTGCATGGAGCAGCTCATCCTCAACCATCAACCATCCCACTGGAGCCAAATCTGGCAAAGCTACTGCTCTGGTGTCACACAGGAGGGGACGAGGACTCCGGGGAGCACAGAGGACGCCCAGGAGGGGCTGGGATTTTTTATCCCCTTTCCCTTCTCTCTCCCCTGCCTTGCATGGAACAGCTGATCCTAAACAGCCACAACCATCCCACTGGAGCCAGGCAAAGCCACCACTCTGGAGTGACACAGGAGGGGACAAGGACTCCGGGGAGCACAGATGACACCCAGGAGGGGCTGGGATTTTTTTCCCTTTTCCCTTTTTCCACCCTGCCTTGACGGAGCAGCTCATCCTAAACAGCCATAACCATCCCACTGGAGCCAGGCAAACTGGAGTCACACGGGAGGGGATGAGGAGTCCGGGGAGCACAGAGGATGCCCAGGAGGGGCTGGGATTTTTTTTTTCCCTTTTCCCTCCCCACTGCCTTGCATGGAACAGCTGATCCTAAACAGCCACAACCATCCCACTGGCGCTAAATCTGGCAAAGCCACCGCTCTGGTGTCACACGGGAGGGGATGAGGACTCTGGGGAGCACAGAGGATGCCCAGGAAGGGCTGGGATTTTTTTTCCCTTTTCCTTTTTTCCGCCCTGCCTTGGACAGAGCAGCTCATCCTAAACAGCCCAACCATCCTGCCTGGAGCCAGGCAAAGCCACCGCTCTGGAATCGCGTGGGAGGGGACGAGGACTCCGGGGAGCACAGGGGATGCCCAGGAGGGGCTGGGATTATTTTATCCCCTTTCCCTTCTCTCTCTCCCCTGCCTTGCATGGAGCAGCTCATCCTCAACCACAGCCATCCCACTGGAACCTGGCAAACTGGAGTGACACAGGAGGGGACGAGGAGTCCGGGGAGCACAGATGACACCCAGGAGGGGCTGGGATTTTTTTCCCTTTTCCCTCCCCACTGCATGGCATGGAACAGCTGATCCTAAACAGCCACAACCATCCCACTGGAGCTAAATCTGGCAAAGCCACCGCTCTGGTGTCACACGGGAGGGGATGAGGACTCCGGGGAGCACAGATGACACCCAGGAGGGGCTGGGATTTTTTTTCCCTTTTCCCTTTTTCCACCCTGCCTTGGACGGAGCAGCTCATCCTAAACAGCCCAACCATCCCACTGGAGCCAAACCTTGCCAGGCCACCACTCTGAAATTGCACAGGAGGGCACAGGGACTCCGGGGAGCACAGAGGACGCCCAGGAGGGGCTGGGATTTTTTTCCCCCGTTTTCCCTTCTCCCTCCCCCCCTGCCTTGGCCGCGGCTGAGCCGCTGCTCTCCCACAACGGCTGCCAAAATAGAGCGAGACAGGGTATAATTACAGACACTTACTGCGGCCATTACACCACCAGCACGGGCTGCGCAAAGTGACACACGACCCGTCAACTCCTTATTCACGCCATTAAGGGGACTCATTAGCATCTTCGCTCAGAAGCAAAATTACCCTCACCGCTCATTTCAAGATGTCATAAATTTTAATTTAGGACCCAAAGATAGCACAATGGGAGCGGAGCTGGCGCTCTCCAGGCAGCCGCTGGCTGGCTGAGGGAGGTGGAGGTGGTGGGAGGGAGGGAGGGAGGGAAGGAGGGAGGGAGGTGGTGGGGTTGGAGGGGGAGGAAAGAGGAATGAAAGGGTTGGTTTGATAAAAGATGGTGGGGTTCTGAGAAGAGATGGGGAAGGAGGGAAGAGGAGATGCGCCCAAAGGCTTGGGAAGTTCTCCAACCTCTTGGAAGCAGTGGAGGAGGAGGAGGGATGAACGCTGAGGGGTGAACATCTCCTGGGAGCAGCAGGAGAGCAGGGGCAGGGCCGAGGTTTGAGCCACCAGCACAGCACCACAGCCCGGCCCTTCTAAAGCCCCTTCCTCGGGAGGCTGCCCCTGGATCCCTGGGAGTGTCCAAGGCCAGGCTGGACAGAGCTTGGAGCAGCCTGGGACAGTGGGAGGTGTCCGTGCCCATGGCAGGGGGTGGGATGGGATGAGGTCCCTTCAAACCCAAGCAATCCGATGATTCCATGACCCAGCAGCTTCAGCCAGGGCTGGATTTTTTGGGAAGTGGATCAGAAGCCCAGGGCTGTGATGATGCTGCAGCAGCACAGACCAGACCCCTGCAGGAAGATGCTCTCCGTGCCCGTGACACATTTTGGTTTAGAGCCCATCAACGGGAGGCACAAACCATCTCTGGCAATCCCAATCCCAGGAATTCCAGCTCCTGGCCCAGCAGCACCAGTTACACCCACTGGGCTCCCGGTTCCGAGCCCCACTCTGGGTGCTGGGTCCTGCCTGAACTGGGAACCACCACTGACAAAATCCATCAACTCAGTTTTTGTGTCCATGAAGAAATTTCTTGTTTTATTGAGGAGTTTCTTGTTGTATTGAGGAGTTCCTTGTTTTATTGAGGAATTTTTTGTTTTATTAAGGAATTTCCTGTTTTATTGAGGAGTTTCTTGTTTTATTAAAGAATTTCTCGTTTCATTCAGGAATTCATCCCATCACGCTGCCCTGGATGTTCCCACTCCTCGGTGAGAGCAGCACTGGGAGCCCCAGAGCACTGGGGCACCACCAAGACATCCAGTTTTGGATCTCTCCCCCTTGCTGGATGGGATCTCTGCAGCCGGGAGCTCAGCAGAGGGATGGGGATTGTGCCGTAATTCCCACCAAGAGAAAAAAAAAGCCGATTTTATTTTAGCCTAAAAGCAGCTCCTGGAACGGCAGAGCGACTCCTGCAAAAGCCTTTTCCAGCCCATCTCTGCTCCAGCCAAGCCCTGAGAACCTCCCTGGTGGGTTTTTGGCGGGCCCAGCCCATCCCAGCACACCCCAAGGAAGGAGAGAGGAGCTCCCCCCACCCCGATCTCTGCAAACTCTGCCAGCAGCAGAGGCAATTACAAACCTCTTAAACTTTACCAGCTACCAGGCTCGTGATTAATGAGTTCAAATGTCCACGTCTCTAAAAAACAGGGCGGGGGGGAAGGAATTAGAAGCCAAGCAGCTCCAATTACAGGCAGCCGAGGGACTCTGGCCCACTCCCGTGCCGTAAGAACATATATCCAGAAAGGTTATGTTAATTTTTAATGTACGAGGCCGTAATTAATTCCTGGGGCCGGCTGGATTAGCGGGGAGTGTAAATTCCAGCCTCGGCTCGGGCTGCAGATAAACCAACACCGCTGAGGGCTCAGGGCTCTCTCCAGGCTGGAGCGAAGCCAAGGCCACGGCTTTCGGTGGCTCCTGGGGGTGGCTTTTGGTGTCCTCCCAGCTGGCCACGACCCCCTCTGCCAGCCCTGCTGGCACCAGGGATGGAGTTGCCACCGAGGTTCCGCCCACCCCTGCACCACGTCCGGCCTCGGAGGTGCTGCAGCATCCAGAGCTGCTTTGGAAAGGTGAAAGCTCGGAAAAATCCCTCCAGAAGGCTTTGGAGAGGCTGGAAGGGAAGGGTCTGGACCCGGCAGGCAGGGACCATGTGGCCTGGAAGTGCAGGGAGTTTTTAAAGGGAAGAAAAGGCTCCATTATTCTCCCATTAAAGTCTCCCCCTCTCTCCCTTCCCTCTGTCAGTCTCTCCTTCGCTCGCTGACTTCCCCCAGCCTCTCCGAAGACAGATCGTTCCCTTAATCATTCTGGAAAAGAACCCCAAGCTGATATAATATTATAATTAATTAATTCACTAAAAAGGTATTAAATTTCTTTTCCCCCCTGTGGATATTATCTGAATTCATTGACCTTTAGAAAAATCACCCTCTAATTGTAACCAGGTTCAAGTGCATTTCCAGCCTGTCCCTTTTACATTAATAATATCTTCCAGGACTCCACTATGCTGCTTAAATATTGTATAAATTTCTCTGCCCCCTCAAAAAAAAAGGAGAGAGAGAGAGAGAAAGGCACGGAATGAAAACCGGGAGCTGATTAAACCAGCTCCGGAGCGTGGCGGGGGGAAGAGAAGGGGAAAAGAACTCCACGGCGGCGTGGGAGGTGGACAAACGCCCGGCAGCGCCCTGAAGGGGCTCGGGAGGAGGAATCCCGCATTCCCAAGGAGGAAAATCCCGGGATGGGGACGCAGGGTGGGTGCCAGGCTGGGAGAGGGCAGTGCCAGGCTTTGGGGTGCCAGCCTGCCGGGGGAAGGGGTCTCGGCGTGCCCGCCACGACCTCTTCGGGAGAGAAGGGAATTCCCAACGGGATTTCCGAACAGCGGGACAATCGAGGCGCTGCTCCCCTCGGCCTGGCTCTCCACGGGGTCCCAGCACCCCCAGGAGCCGCTGCCCCGCTGTGCCCTGGGGTTCTGCTGCTGCTCCGGCCCTTCCTGGTGCCCGCTGTCCCCTCTCCCGTGCTCTGATCCCGGCGCAGCTGCGCTCAAACAGGCGGCCAGGAGCTGCTTCAGCATCCAGGGCTGTAAATCCAGCGGCAGGCACGGAAAATCCAGCTGGGCTGGGAGGCTGTGGGGCCAAAGCTGCCCTGGCAGCCAGCCCAGCCCTGCCAGGGCCGGTGGAGCGGGGCCATGTGGCTCCGGAGGAGCTTTGGGGGTGCAAATTCCTGCGGATCCACACGGGAGGCAGAACTGAGCCTCTCCCAGCACCCCAAAAACGGTCTGAGCTGGCTCTGGCATGCACAGCCAGCCACGAGGGATTTTTTTCGCGGGTTTTGCTCCCTGGGGGATGTTTGCATCCTGTGGGAAAGGGGCTGCACCCCAGGAAAGGGCTGGGTCAGTTCCCTGTGTCACCCTCGGCATCCTCACCCGGACACGGAGGAAACTGAGGCAGGAACCGTCCACCTGCACCTCATTTCCCTCTCCCAGGGGTTTTTTCCAGCACATCCATTGCCCTCTTCCCAACTCCACCATCCTTCACCACCCAGTTCTTTGGTTTGGAGCACACGGCTGCTTCCAGAAATCCTCAATTAAACCAGGAGCGACGGCTCCCCAGAGAATCCAGAGGGCTCCCCAGAGAATCCAAAGGGCTCCCCAGGTAATCCAGAGGGCTCCCCAAACAATCCAAAGGCTCCCCAAAAATCCCAAAGGGCTCCCCAGGTAATCCAAAAGGTTTCCTAGAGAATCCAAAGGGCTCCCCAAACAATCCAAAGGGCTCCCCAGACAATCCAAAGGGCTCCCCAAACAATCCAAAAGGTTTCCCAGGTAATCCAAAGGGCTCCCCAAACAATCCAAAGGGTTCCCCAGACAATCTAAAGGGCTCCCCAAACAATCCAAAAGGTTTCCCAGGTAATCCAAAGGGCTCCCCAGACAACCCAAAGGGCTCCCCAAACAATCCAAAGGGCTCCCCAGGTAATCCAAAGGGCTCCCCAGACAACCCAAAGGGCTCCCCAACCCCACGGCCTCGAAAAGCTGCCGATGGAAAAGCAGCAGGCCAAACACACCCAGGGAAAGACCCTCCCCAGCCAGAGACCCACCCAGGGACCCACCGAGCCCCTTCCCTTTTGGAATCCATTTCTGGACGGGCATCAGAGGTTTCCCAGCCTCTCCCTCTTTATCACAGAGGTTTCTGATCTGGTTTCGGGGAGCCGAGGCCGCTGCGGGGCTGCTCCCCCACCTGAACAAGCCATCCCTGCCTCCTCACCTCATCCCAAACGCTGCCACAACCACCCCGGGAGAGACAGCAGGACCGAAGGTGTGGATGCTGAAAAAGCTCCAGCAGAGAATTTCTTCAGCTCTCTGCAGCATTTTTGTGAGAGTTCTGTCTTTCCCATGCAAGTAAGACAAAACAATGTTACAGTTTTGTAAACTTCTTGCAGCTGCGGATTGTTTTGGAAGAATTGTTATGGTTCTAACTAGAAAAACACTCAGAGATGGGTGACTTAGAACTTGACCAATCCCCTTAAGGGGTGGATGGCAAAAAACCAATTACCTTATGCCACTTAATACACTTTTGTGAACTAACATATAAAAGTCTTCTGAGAATTCATTAAAGCACTTCCATTTATCCCTGTGTGGACACTGAAAAGCTTTAGCAGAGAGATTTTCCAGCTTTCTGCAGCATTTTTGTGAGAGTTCTGTCTTTCCCATGCAAGTAACTCAAAGCAATGCTACCGTTTTGTAAACTTCTTGCAGCTGCAGGTTGTTTTGCAGGATTGTTATGGTTCTAACTAGAAAAACACTCAGAGATGGGTGTCTTAGAACTTGACCAATCCCCTCAGGGGGTGGATGGCAAAAACCAATTACCTTATGCCATTTAATGCACTTTGCGAACTAACCTATAAAAGCCTTCTGAGAATTCATTAAATCATCCTCCATTGATCCCTGAGCCTGGACTTCGTGTCGTTTCTCTGCTCGTCCGTGGGGAAAACAGCGACAGGAGGGTTTGGGTTTCAGGTGGGGAAGGAGCAGCAGCAGCAGCTGAAGCGCTCAAACTGCAGAGAGGGCTCGGAGAGAGCCAGAAAGGAAATGAAGGGAGACGGTGGGAGAAGGAAAACTCAGCCCGAGGCAGGGAATGGATTCCAGATCACGGGGCTGGGCTGGCCCGTGCCGGGGATGCCACGAGTTCAGGGAGCCCAAGATTTGGGGTGAAACCCCTTGATTTTCCCACTCCTCTTGCAGCTCTCCGCTGCTCTCCTGCTCAGGTGTCCAGGGCTTGGCCCAGCATCTCCAGAGGTGCTGAGGGAGTGAATCCGCTCGGCTCGTGCTCATTCCTGCTTCCCTCAGGATCCAGCCCATCCTCTGTCACGTTAAAGATTATTTTTCTCTCCCCAAGAAAACTTTCTGCAGAAAACATCTCTGGGATTTTGAGAAACAACTTGAAACGAGGATTTGTGAGGGGGCTGGGGAAACAACTTGCCACGAGCGCTTGTGAGGGGGGTGGAGACACATCCAGAGGCCGGTGCAGGGACACCTTCCACTATCCCAGGTTGTTCCAAGCCCTGTCCAGCCTGGCCTTGGACACTTCCAGGGATCCAGGGGCAGCCACAGCTTCTCTGGGCACCCTGTGCCAGGACCTGCCCACCCTCCCAGCCAGGAATTCCTTCCCAATATCCCATCCATCCCTGCCCTCTGGCAGTGGGAAGCCATTCCCTGTGTCCTGTCCCTCGATCCCTTGTCCCCAGTCCTTTTCCAGCTCTCCTGGAGCCCCTTTAGGCCCTGCAAGGGGCTCTGAGCTCTGCCTGGATCCTTTTCTCCTCCAGGTGATCACCCCCAGCTCTCCCAGCCTGGCTCCAGAGGGGCTCCAGCCCTCGGAGCATCCTTGGTGCCTGCTCTGGATTTGCTCCAGCAGCTCCTTGTGCTGTCGGACCGAAAGCTGGAGGCGGCTCTGCAGGTGGGGTCTCACCTGAGCGGGGCCGTGGATGGAGGGATGGATGGACGGACGGACGGACGGATGGATGGATGGACGGATGGATGGATTTGGGGGCTGAGAGCCCAAATCGCCGTGTCCAGGACCCGGAGCACCGCAGAGCCCCCGGGGAGCGCCCCATTCCCGTTCCCGTTCCCGTTCCCGGGAGCCGGCGGGGCTCGGGCCGCTCCTCCCGCGCAGCCGCGGCTCCTCCGCAACCTTCGGGCTCTCTCTTGTGGCTGCTCAGCCCCGCTGCAGCCTCGCCGCTCCCGTCCCGACCCTCCCGGAGCCCGAGGCCACCGCGCCCGGCCCGTGTCCCCTGCCGGGGTCCCCTCCACCCTCTCCCGACGTCCCCATCCTTCCTCTTCCCATGGGATCAGCCCCAGCACTGGGAAAGCACCGCGGGACCGGCGGTCGGACAGCGGCCGGGACCCTCCCGGTGCGGTGGCTGCCGTGCTGTGCCCATCCCGCGGCTCTGTGCCCCCATCCCAGTCCGTCCCAGTCCGTCCCAGTCCGTCCCGGCAGGCAGAGCCCGGCACTAACCCATCACCCCCAGCCCCAGCCAGCGCTGCCTCCCTTTTCTCTCCCACTCGCAGCCTTGACACCGCTTTTTTTTTCCGTGGGTGGCTCCCAGACTGTAATTAAGAGCCTCCTCTCCCGTCTCCACGGCCGCTGTGGAAGCCAAGGAAAGCCCCTTTCGTCCTCTCTCTCCTTTATAATTTTATTTTTCCCCCCGCCCTCCCCTCTCCCTCCGGCGCATAAAGCGGTGACAGCGCTCCGAGCCGGGCTCTTTTGCATTTCTGAGTTGGTTCTGTTAATTGGAAGGAGGGTTAAGAATCTGCAAGGTCGTTTCAATCTCCATCTGACCTTCAGAGTAATCCTCTATGCCAACACCAGAGCATGTCATTAAAATGAGGCCCCTCTTCCATATCCCGGCATCCCTTTATTCTCTCCTTGTGCACATTAATTGCTCATAAGTTGATTTGATCTCCCTATTCTGCAAGAAGTAAATTGCCCTCTTATTTCGCCATTTTCATCCTGTTTTCTTAATTAGGCCCTTAAAAATCTCTAGGGCCTCAGCCGGGCCGCAGGCCTCATCCTGGGAATAAATTTTGATCTCAGCCTGATAAAGAGTGAGCAAACCCCAAGCTGGAACAATGTCGTGGGCTCCCCTCCCTCCCTGTGCGCTATTCTCCTGACATGAAAAGGCTATCAGTTTTTCTCTGTGTTAATATAGGAAATAATTCACACTTCAGGCGTTGTTCTCTATTTAGTGCTCACACTCCCCTGATAAATCAAATCAGGGATTTTTTTTTTTTTTCATTTCAATTTTTTTTTTTATTTCAGTTTTTTTTTTTATTTCAGTTTTTTTTTCCCCTCTGAAGTGTCTGGAACCACTCGCTCCTTCTCTTCCCCTTCCACCACCACCACCTTCGGCCTCTTCTCACTCATTTTTCCCCCCTCCTTCTCCTTTTAATAAACTTTCCAAGATTAGCCCCTGTGATTTCCCAGTCTGTTTTAAGGTGGATTTTCTTGCTTTTTCTCCCCCTCCTGTGTGTGTTTAACACCAGCACCGAGGGCAGTGGGGACCTGGCACGTGGCTGAGGGGCTGCAGACGAGGGCTGCGATGAGTTTTGCCAGGCACAGGCTCAGCAGGACACTTTATAAGTAGATTTTTCCTTTTGCACTGGGCAGGAGAGTCCCCAAACCCTGCCTGGACCAGCCCCCAGAGGGGTTTTGTAGGTGATGCAGATCCGGTCGTCCTCCAGGACAAAGAAGAAGCTGCCACGCTCCGGGATGTTGTAAATAAATATATTTTTAATGATTCTTCTTCCATTCCAGTTCATTCTTTTTATACATTTATTTATAAAACAGTAGTAAAATTTTTTTTTAATCAGAGCACAGTGCATTAAAAAAACAAAAAAAAAAACAAAAAAAGAAAAACAAAAAAAAAAAGAAAAACAAAAAAAAAAAAGAAAAACAAACAGAACTCCCAAAAAGATTAAAAAAAAATAGTAATTATAATCCACAACTGTTTACTCACAGCCAGGGGAGACATCTCGTGCTGAGCAGTGGCCAGGCCTTGCCCACAGGTGCCCAAGGGCATCCTAAAGCCACAATAATCCAAATTTCCCGTGGGATTTGGTGTGCCTGCCCCTCCGGAGGGCCCCAGCTCGGCCAGGGGTGACCCCGGCAGGGACAATTCTCTTTCCAGGCACTGATGGCAGCACACAAAGGGTGCCAAGGCCTCCTGTGAACACGCCCAGCCCCTCCAGCTCAGAACCCAGAGCCCCTCTCTGCTCCCCCAGTGTCCCCTCGGGTCCCTTCCCGCTCCCTGCCCCGCTCCAGGGCCGCTCCAACTCCTCCTCCTCCTCCTCTTCCTCCCCACCTTCCGCACTTCCCCGCACCCTCACGTCCCGCAGGCCCCTCTCCAGGGCTGTCCCCCACCTCCAATCCCAAATCCAGCCACCACGGGGCACCTCTGTCCCCCCCAGGTCCGGGACGGGGGGCACCCAGTGACCCCCAGCCCCACACGGGCACCCACAGCCCAGGGCGGGACGATGGCCAAGGGGTCTCCTCTCCCCAGCCCCCCTCCTCTCCCTCAATAAATCCATGTGTTGAGGGAGTGTTTTCCCTGTGAACGGCACTTCCCTGCCCTTCCCAGAGCCCTCCCAGCCTCCAGCTGGATGGAGGAGCCGGGCCATGAGGCAGAGCCCAAAGCAGCTCCCCAGTACAGACCAGTCCTGGCTGGGGAACGAGCTGGTGGCACCGGGAAGAGAAACAACCCCCCAATTCCAAGCAGGTCAGGTTTGGCAGCCGGCACAAACCATTCCCTGGTCAGAGCCCAAACCTTCACGCCCACACGGGGCAGGACTCTCAAGAAGTTTATCTCCAAAAAACGAAGTGTAAAGGCCCTTTTATCCTCCCAGGAAAGAGCCGGGGCTCGGTGCCACGGGGCAGGGGCACTGCGGGGACACCTCGAGGAGCCTCGGGGTCACCCGGCACCTCTGCCCGGAGCTTTTGGGGTGGTGGGTGCTGCCCCACGAGGTGGGGGTGACAGCAGGGGGTGGGTGGAGCATCAAACCCCTCCCCAGCCCCAAGTGCCTGCAGCACCCACCTGCAGACAGCACGCCCGGCGCCGCATTAACGAAGGTGCACCAATTAACGCCTTGTCACCCTTCTGCCACCCCAGACGCAGCGGGTGCTCCCAGGAAGGAGGAACTGGATGGACTGGGAAGCATCCAGGGGCTGGGGATGACTCCGTGGGGATGAAGGATCCCAGAGCAAGACGCCAAAGCAGACGCAAAGCTCGCAGCATCGTCCCTCTGCTCCCGGGGGGCTCGAGGCTCCGAGGCACCACGCCAGGGGAAGGGGGTGAGGCCAGGAGGGTTCTGCTGAAAGGCAAAGCAGCCGAGATCTCACTGCCAGGCTGTGGAATCTTGCAGTCAGGCCAACGCCACGGCAAAGCCAGCAAGGTCCATCCCCGCTCCCGGCAAAAAAGAAGCTGCGAAAGACACGGCGGCACCCAGCGGGCCCGACCCGAGCCCCCGTTGCATAGAGAAATGACTCCTGGGAAGATTCAAGTGCGTGGCAGGACGGGCTCCTCCTGCCAGGAGAGTCCTGGGACTTGCCCACCCAAAGCTGGCGCTGCAGCCCTCGCCCCGGCAGCTCCCCATCACAGCATGTCCGCGTCCTCCATGCTGAAGCTGCTCCGGCGACTGCTGGCCTTGGAGGCCTCCGGGGACATGGCCGAGAACAAGGGGTCAGAGGCCAGCGGCAGCATCGTGTCCTGCATCAGCATCAAGTCCAGCTCCTTCTTGGATAGGGATGGGAAGGAAGCGCTGTGGCCAGGCTCCAGGCTGTCCGGGAAGCCCTGGGAGCCGTCGTCGAAGCTCAGGCTGTGGGTAAAGTCCAGCTGGTGATAGGGAGACTGGGGCGGCGCGGGCAGCGCCGGCTGCGGCTGCGATTCGGGGTCCGGGGGTGGCAGCAGCGGCTCCAGGGTGCCCTCGTCCCCGCTGGCTTCTTGCTTGACCACCTGCTGAGCCAGCTCGGCCACGTTGACGCCCGAGGGCGAGGAGGTGGGCAGCCCGTGGACGCGGGCCTGCATCTCCAGCTCCTGCCAAGGGGACACAGCGGGGCTTTGGTGGGGGTGTCACACTCGGGGACACGGCATGGGGACATTTATGGGGGTGGCAGCGACTGAGAAGCTCCCAGGGAAGGAGCCCATGGAAGATCCATGGTGATCCATGCAAAGCTCAGCACGGTCCGACATCAGGTTTGCCTCAAGACTTTGCTCCTGGTCGCTTCCCAGCCAAAAAAAAGGCAGGAGACCCCCCTGCCACGCCCTCGGTGGGACAGGAGTGAGGGGCTGGTGGGGCTGGGGCAGAGCAGAGGGAGGGCAGAACCCAGGCAAGCTCACCTGGATGCGGAGCAGCAGCTGCTTGTTGGTCATCTCCAGGCGCCGCGAGTGATTCTCCAGGTCCCGGGACCTCTGCAGGTCCTTCTGCATCCTCTTGATGTAGTCCACGGACGCCTTCAGGATCGTCCCCTTGTTCCAGCGCACGTCCCTGTCACCCGGGATGGGAAAAGAGATGGACCTGGATGCCAGCAGCGTGGCCCCTCACCCCTGCTCCACCAAAAAGCCCCCAGTGATCCCCGTGATCCCAGCCCGGCAGCAGCCACGGATACGCACAGGTCGTTGGCCTTGGGGATCAGCATCCCCAGCTCCTTGATGCGGTCGTTGATGTTGAACCTTCGCCGCCTCTCGACTGCGGGTGAGAGGAGAGGGATGGAAGTGAGGGGGCAGCAGGAGCACGTGTCCCTCATGTCCTTCATGTCCCTCATGTCCCACAATCCCACTGTTCCCTCTGGAACTGGGCAGGAACCTCAGGAGCCACCCCTGCTCTACCCCTGGCCCAGCAGGTCTGAGCTCCCCCCAGGAGGACAGCGAGGTGGCTCCTGTACCCCACTTTGCCAGGAAAGAAGGGGCTCAGGGGGTCTTTCCTGAGGGTCAGCTGGGATGGGAAGGGGGACACAGCTCAGAGAAAGCGGGAACGAGGATGAAGAGTGATGGAAAAATGGGGTCAGGAGAGGGGAAGGCAGTGCTGAACTCACTCAGGTTGTGATTGTCTTTCTTCTGGCGCTCTTTGGCCAGGGCTCTGCTCTCGGCATCTGCAAGAGACCCACGATGTCACCCCGAGGGGACAAGGCTGCACCTCACCCCACGAGCATCCCGGGCTGGCACTGGAGCCCCCACGCCCCCGTGGGGACAGGCCAGCCCCAGGTTTGTCACTCGCTGTCACCCCGGGGCCGGGACACACCTGTGAGTTCTCTCTTCTGCGTGAGGTCGGCGGGGCAGGAGCTGCTGGTGACACCAACGAGCGACGCCGTCACCTGGGGGTCCCCGCTGTAGACATTCATGTGACTGCTGGACATGGGCAGCTGGAAAGCAGAGGGACAGCCGGGTCAGCCGCACGCAGGGCTGGGGACCACGATCCAGCCCAGCTGGGATGGGAGTGCACGGCCTGGCCAGGTGGAATTGTCTTCCCAAGTCCTTAAAGCAGCTTTCATCAAAGAAAACAGGACTTCAAAGGGCACAGCTGATCCCCTCCCATGGCCAACATCTAAAATAAATAGGGCAGATGAATCACATCTGGGAAGGGCTGGGCAGGGTGAATCCCACTGGGAGGCACAAGCTGCCACATGGAGCTGACCCAGGACACGGTGCTGCTCTGGGGAAGCTCCTGCCCGGGAAACCTCGCCCGGCTCTCCCATCTCCCCACCCTTGGTCCCTCCCCATGCTTCTCTAGCTTTTTAAAAGGGTTCCCAGTTGTCCTCAGGGGGGAAAAAAAGCTGGAGAATTGATTCTTGTGGGTGTTGCTGCCTCCAGGGACAAGGCTGGCTTGGGTGCCGCCAAGGCACCGCCGTGGGGATGTGGCAGAAGGTCCCCTCTGTGCCACCTCCGTCCCTGCAAGGACAGGGCTGTGGGACCCCCAGGTCTGGCCCCTTCCCGTCACCCCTCACTCACCGTGTTGGGCATGTGGACTTCAGGGTTCATGTAGCCCAAAACGTCGTCCAGGCGCATGATGTCATCGATGACCTCATCGAACTGAAAGGGAAAAGGACAAGTGGGCTCCTCTGCCCTTCCCAGCACCCGGTGTGTGTCCCCAGCAGCCCGGTGACACCCCCTCACCTCCCGCTCGGGGTTGGAGCCGATGTTGAGCATGGCCATGGGGCTGTTGGGAGCGCTGTTGCCCGCCGAGGAGGACAGCACGTGGCCGGGCCGGACACCGGGGGACGCGGCCGGGGGTGGCTTGGGAGAGTGGCTGGCGGGGCTGACGTGGGCAGCGAACTTGTTCCCGTAGGTCTCGGAGAGATAAGCCTGGACCTTCTTGTCCCGAGACTTCTGCAGGTGGTAGGTGGTGGGGTTCTCCAGGTAGGACTGGACCTGAGGGGACAAAACCCATCAGGGACCCCGCGGGCTGCCCCACGCCCGGGGAAGGGGGACACCACGGTACCTTGAGGACCTCTCCGGGCACGGGCGGAGGGGACTGGAAGTGGACGGGGGTGTTGATGGCGGGGCTGGAGGCCACGGGCATGCGCTGCTGCTGCATGTAGTTCATCATCATCTGCTGCTGCACCCGCTCCCGCTCCGCTTCCTGCTGCGCCTGCTGCTTCATCAGCTCCATGCGCAGCCCGATGCGCGACGCCATGGTGAGACACCAGGCCGGGAGCCGCGAGCCCGCCTGGCACACAGGTCACCCTGCGAGGAGGACACGGCACATCACCGACAGCCCCGCACAGCGGGGAAACTGAGGCACGAGGAGGGAGGAGAAATCCCAGAGCGCCCACGCTGGATGGTGACTGATCCAGGAGGATCATCCCAATGCTGGAGCTGCTGTCACAGAGCAGGAGGAGCAGGTCCCAGCACCCAGCCTGGCTGCAGGACCCCCCCATCAGCTGCCTCCTTACAGAAAACGGGTGAGAAAGTCAAAAACACCCCCGGGAAGCTCCTGAGAAGGGGAACTGCCGAGGATGAGGATGGGGAACGGTGGCCGGAGCTGGGATTGACAAGGAGAGGGGGAAATCAGAGTCTGGCAGGAAGGGCCAGCCGGGAACCCCGACGGAGCAGCCAGGACCCCGCGCCGTGCACTCACCCCGGAGCCACTTCAGCGACGGCAGAACCCAGAGCGAGCCCGGCAGCGAAACGGAAAGAGAAAGCGAGGGAAGAGCAGGAAGAAAAGGCCGGCGGGTGCCAGGAGCCGGGGGCCGGTTTAAGCCCCAGCCCGGCCGTGCCCAAGGCCGGCTCCGGCGCGGGGCGAACAAGGCGGGCTCTGTGCGGGGCCGGCACGCGAGCGCGGGGACGGGGGGGACCGCAGCGGCCCCCGCCCGGCACAGACCGGCCCTTGTTCGCCCGGACAAAGGGGACGGCGGCCCGCGGAGGGTGGAGGATGCCGGGGCACGGGGAACCGCCCCAGCCACGGCCGCCAGGGCTTTCCACGGGGCCGCTTTCCCACGCGGGGTTGGGATGCGGGAGGTGCCTTCAGGGATGCGGGTCTGGAGCGGAGCACGGCAGGGAAGCGGAGCACGGGAGGCAGAGGAAAAGCTGCGAGGGGAACAGGCAGGAAGGGAAAAGCAGACGGGTCTGGGGGGGTTTTTTGCTGTTTAAATGCGAGGTGGGATCAGAAACGGAGGGGCCGCGGCGGTGGCGGCCACGCAGAGCCGGTGCCACGCGCTGCCCGGAGGGGAAATTAAATCAAGGCAGCACGGACGGCAACGCGATTACACAGCTCAAGAGCAGCTATTGAGCGGCGAGGGGAAGGGAATTAATTAGCCATGGTGGCCTGTCCGGAGGGGGATGGGAGCCCGGAGCCTGGGCCAGCGATCCACCGGAGCTTCGTTCAGGGGGATGTGCAAACAGCCCGAGAGGAGGGCACGGCGGGTGCTGGGATGAGAAACAGCAGAAGCCTGGAAAAGACCCCAGTGAGAGCTCACAGAGGATGGAACAAGGCTGAATTAAGGGGGAAACCCAGAGCTGACGCCCACGGGGGATGTACAACCCCAAACACGAAGGGAAGGGCGAGAGGCTCTTCTCACGAAGGGCTGGGACTCGTGGGAGCTCGAGGGTGTCACGGGAAGGGTGCCGAGGCACAGCCGCCCACAACACAGCACCCACTGAGCCCTGCTGGCCCCGGGGCCACCACCCAGCCTGGCTGCAGGATTCCCCCCTTATAGAAAACGGGGCTGGGAGAGTCAAAAGCTCCCCCAAAAGAGCTGCAGAAGATGAGGAGGAGGATGGGGAAGGGTGGCCGGAGCTGGGCTTGGTGGGGAGAAGGGGGAAATTAGGTCAGGTTTAAAATAACCCCTTTGGTTCTGCTTGGCTTCCCCCCCACCCCCCAAAACGCTGAGCAGCTTCTGCTTTCGCTCTGAGTCAGCGCTGGCAGGAGGGCGGCAGCGGGACAGGACGGGGACCCGGGGCCCACGTCCCACCCCGGGGACACATCCCACCCTCCCCTGATCCATCTCCAGAAGAGCACATGGGATGGCAGCTCCATCCTGTTATTCCTGCACCCCGAGGTTCTCCCACTGAGCCGGATCCCGGCACCAGTGGGAGCCCCAAACTGGTCCCTGCTGGAAGGAGACCCTGGCGAGGCTCATCCTGGTGCACAGGGAGGCACAGCAGTGCTGGGAGGCCCAGCGTGGGAGATGGAGCAGCTGGGAAGGAGATGGAGGGCCTGAAGGGTGGCTGATGGGGAGGGAAAAGCTGGATGATCCCAGCCCCTCTCCACAGCCCAAATCCACTTTTCCCGTCCGGAGAAAAGCAGGACACGGGGCTGTCCGGGCTCCAGCCGTGCTCCATCAGCACCCCCCAGCCCCACAGCAGGGCCGGAGCCAGGGAATGCATCTCCCTCCCAAATATCGCTGCTGCTACTCAGCACCACGGTTATTTCTGGCCCTTCCTTGCTCTCTCTCTGGGGGTGTTATTTCAGCAAGAACCCAGCGTCCCGGGATGGCACTTGGGGGTGGCTCCAGCTGGAGGATCCCCAGAGCTGCCCCAACCCTCCCTCAGCCCCCTCGGGACTTTGCACAACCCCGAGCTGTCCCTCAGCCCTGCGGTGACAGTGAGAGTGACAGTGAGAGTGACAGTGACAGTGACAGCCGGCGGTGGCACGGGGGCAGCTGGGATGTGCTGGAGGGACATCGGGCACTGCCCCGCAATGCCAGGGGCTGGGCTGGTGACAGACCCACTGCCCGGGCTGGCAGGGGGCACCCAGTGCCACCTGAAGGGACACAACACCTGGAGAAGCCACGCCAGCGTCCCCAGGCTCAGGTGTGGGTGAGAAATCCAAGCTGCCCGGGTTGGCGTTTTCCAGATTTAGCCCCGGGGATCGCGTTACCCTCCCAGGGGAGGTGGCACCGTCCTGCCCGCCTGGCACGGCCGCAGCGGCCCCTGCGAGTGTCACACACCTCCTCCTGCCACCCTTCTGAGCAGGGGGAGCGATGCCCTGCCCAGCTGAGAACCCCCAAATTCACTGCGCCAGGCCCCGCTCCCGCCCGTGTTTTATTTCCCGGCCGATCGTGGTCGTTTGTGAGCGGAAAAATCAATCAGCGAAAATCAATCAGCAGCTCCAGGCGGGAGTGGGGACCCCCGGGGAAAGGAGGGGGGACAGGGCAGGGACCATGCACCCACCCAAACCCCGCGCTGGGCTGGCAGCTGAGGGGCAGTGGGAAGGAAAAGGAGAAGAAAGAAGTGAAAACAGCTTCGCTGCTCGCCACCGGCCGGCCCAGCCTTCCCTTCCTTCCTTCCTTCCTTCCTTCCTCGTTTCTCGTTTTCAAACGCCGGCGGGCGGGGAAGGACACGGCGGTGGCGGGGAGGGAGCACAGGGGACCCCAGCCCAGGCAGGCACAGCAGGGTCCAGGCAGCTCCGAGCCCAGGGTTGGCTCCAGGAGCATCCCATGTCACCCAGCTGCCACCCCACGGGCACCCACGAAGCCACCCCGTGTGTGCCCCAGCCTGGGGACGGGCTCTGCTGTCACCCTGCTGTGTGGGGACAGGGGGGACAATGAGGCAGGGGTTATCTGGGACCCTGCAGGTGCCAGGGCCAGCAGGTCACAGCTCCTCCGCGCTCCGGGCCGGCCCCGTGTTCCTCATTTTCAGCGGCCACGAGGGGAGCAGGGGTGGGGGGAAGTTGCAAAAAAAAAAAACAAAACAAAAAAAACAACCCTCCAAACCTGCTCGTTTTTGTCATTGCAGCACAGGAGTGAGCAACAGGGCTGAGAAAAAGCGTGGAAAAATTGATGCAGCCACTGCCACCGGGGCACAGGAGCCAGGGCTGGGTCTGTCCCAAGGGGCTGCAGGGACACCTCTGTAAAAATACAGAGGGGCAAAAGCTGTCCCTTGTCCAAAAGCTGTCCCCACTCCAGGGGATGTGGCACACAGGGATCCCTCATCCTCTGTGTGCCCAGAGTGGGTGCAGAGCAAGCACCTGGATTACAGGTGGAAAAGAGGCTGGAAAAGACGAAGTTTAGGGAAGGTGACAAGAAAGATGGAGAGAGAAAAGGGCCTGGAGTGCCAGGACACAGGGAATGGCTTCAAACTGCCACAGGGCAGGGATAGATGGGATATTGGGATAAAATTCCTCCCTGTGAGGGTGGGCAGGGACTGGCACAGAGTGCCCAGACTTGGCAAGGCCACCCTGGGGGTGACTGATGCCGTGACAGGGCACCCACAGTGCCAGGGCTCAGGAGAATCCTTCATCTCCCTGGGAAGGCTCGGGGTGGGCAGCCCCAGGAAGGAGCCCCAGGATGGGGGTCTCAGGAGAGGATTCAGAGTGGGCAGCCCCAAAAAGAGCTGCTGTGGGATGGGGGTCTCAGGAAAGGATTCGGGGTGGGCAGCCCCAGGAAGGAGCTGTGGTATGGGGGTCTCAGGAAAGGATTCGGGGTGGGCAGCCCTGGGAAGGAGCTGCAGGATGGGAGGGTCTCAGGAAAGGATTCGGGGTGGGCAGCCCCAGGAAGGAGCCCCAGGATGGGGGTCTCAGGAAGGATTCGGGGTCAGCAGCCCCAGGAAGGAGCTGCAGGACGGGGGTCTCAGGAAAGGATTCCTCCCCACACACAGGGCCACCTGGCAGCAGGGCCATCCTCGGAAGCCCTGATCCAACACCAACACCGACCATGAGGTCAGACCAAACACTCCAGAGATCCCACCCAGCCTCGGCGATGAGGAAAACAGGAGGATAACCCCATTTCCAACCCCAGCGAGCAGCAGCACCCTCCCCATCACCCACCCAGGAGCCGCACGGGGCGGCTGGACGGGACAGAGTTCCCGGGATCCCTGGGAACCATCCCAGCCCCATCCAAAGGCTCCTTCCCCGCGCTCCGCTCCGAGCACGAAGCCCTGAAAGGGAGAAGGAGCAGGCAAAGGAGGGGCTTGGCAGAGCCACGGCGGGGTCAGTTGACAGCAGCAGCGAGAGCCTGAGTCACCGGGACTGTTTTTAGCCCCGGCATCCGAGCAACGCGGAGCGGGACGTTGTTAACAGGCGCTGGGTCAGAGGCCAAATGTTTTCCCTGCCCCGCGTTAAACACCGCGCCTGGAAAAGGCCGAGGGATCCGGCACGGGAAAAAACATTACCAAGGGCTGGCCCAAAACACCCAGGTAAGCCCGGCCCGCCCAGGACGGGGGTCAGGGAGTCGGTGGAGGGAGAAGCATCGGTGCCCGGTGCCACGCAGGGCTGCGTGTCCTTTGTCACGGCGTCGCTGAGTGAATGGGGGCCAGAAAAAGCCCCCCTTGTTCTGAGGGTGCCAAGGCACGGCCATTATGGGGTTAATGATACACACACAGCCTCGCCCCGGTGTCTCTCCACCCCAAAAGTCCTCTCTTTCGCCCCAAAAAAGCCACCCAGCTGAGGGATGGCTGCAGATCACGCTCACAGGTGGAGGTTGGCAACTCCGGGCCAGAGTTTGGGTGCAGGGAGAGGCAGGGGGACCCTCGGGACCCCAAAACGGAGAGGCTGGACCCTCTACAGCTGAGCAGGAGCTGCAGAGGCCTGATTGAAACATCACTGTCCGACTGACCGCGCTGGGAATTCACAGCCCCTGCCCCCTGCGCGGCCTCCCCCCCGGCGGCAGCAATTAAAAATAAAAGTGTGAACAGGCAGGAGAGGAGGATGGGCTGAGCCGCGGTGATTAATCAGCGCCGTATCGCGGGGACACAGGAGGGGACCGCGGTGACCTTGGAGGGGACGGGCAGGCTCCAGGTCCTGCTCCACATCCCGCTGGCTCCCTCCGGGAAAGGAGAGAGCCGGGAGCGCAGCCCCGAAGGAAAAACCCGGCTCGGGGTCACTGCGGGCGGTTTGGGTGTTGGCTTTTTTTAAATAACCCCGTACACGAGCAATCAGGGGAACCGCACATCCCGGTCCCCAGCTGGCATCCAGCCGGGCGGACACCGCGCCAGGGGGCTGGGACAGCACCGCCACACGCTCCAAAATCCTCGAAACCACCCCAAAAAGTGGGGATGCTCGGCAAATGCAGCCCAGCAGCTCCACGCGCCCCCAGGCTCGCGGTGCCACCTGCCACCAGCGCAAGGTGCAAGGTGACAGCGGCCACCCCGTGCCCCCCTGCCCGTGCCAGAGGCACTCCCAGCGCCGCCTCCATCCCTCCTCCCTCCCTCCCTCCCTCCCTGCTGCTGGAAGGAGGTAATATTTATAAATACGCCGTGTCCAGCCCCCAGCGCCCGGCCTGGAGGCTCGGTGGAGGCAGAGCCCGTGGCACCACAGCAGGGCCGGCAGCCCCAGGAATAAACAAAGCGGGGACAGCCCATGGGGACTGCCCTCCCAAAGCACCCCAGGGCTCGCCATCCCCACCCTGGCAGCACCTCTCGTGCCCGGCCGGCGCCTCTTACCCGCTCGGGAGAGATTTGTGCCGTCCCCTCCTTTCTGCCAGGCTCAGCCAGGCACTTCCCTGCTCCGTGAAGGTCAAACTGTTCTCTCGGGAGCCCCCGCTGCCAATCCAGCCCCTGGCCTGGCACGGTGCCGGCGCCACCGGGGCTGGTCCTCGCCACGGGTGCTGCCGCCTCTCCCGGGCACGTTGCGCCGGTTGGACCCGTGGAGGAGCCCAGAGGTTTTTCCCATCAGGCTGGGAATTCTCCTTCGCCTGCCCCGGTCCCCAAAATACTCAGCCGAACCCGCTGGCACCTACTCCCTCCTCCCATGGGAGCAGGGGAACGCTCCCCGTGTGTGCCAGGCGGCTGCAGCCCCCTCCCCACCTCCTCCAAAAAAATTCCCACCCCGTGCGGCTCCCCCAAAATCCCGAGGGCTCCGCCTGGGCAGGAGCCAGCGCTGCTGCCCTCGCTTGCCCCCGAGGCTCCAAGAACTGCTCTGGCAGTGCCCACACTGGGAGTTTCAGGTTTATCCGGAATTTGCACCCATTTAAGCAAAGGACGTGGGGAGTTTGTTTGGAGCCGAACGCACTCGGAGGAGAGGTGACAAAACCCCCGGGGCGATTCTTAGAAGAGGCTTTAAAGATAAGGTGGCACAGCCTCTGGGGACCGTGGGGATGCGGCACTGGGACACCCTGAACCCTTCCCAGGTGATGCCACCCAACACCCGCTGCAAATCATCCCACGGTGCCCATCCCAAAGCTCCTGCTCCGGCTCTGCAGGACTGACCTCCCCAAAACACCCCCCAAAACCGCCCCTGTGCCTCCAGAGATGGAGCATCCCCCATTCCCGGTTTTCTCAGCCTTCCTGGACAGCGAGGAGCAGGACCCAGAGCTGATCCTGCAGCACAGGACTCCTGCATTCCTGGGCTGACCGTGCCAGGGGACCCCGTGCAGGCAAACACACACGGAAAACCCTCTCCAACCAAAAGCCAGGTGCCAGGAGGGGCGACACGAACTCGGAATGGATTAGGGAAGAGCCATCGGGGCTTTTCCTGGACATGCCAGCGAGAGGAAAAAATCCCTGACCACATAATCCCGGTGTGGTCAGGAAGAGATCGCTGCTCCCCCCTTCCACCCTTCCAAGTGTCACAGCGCCGGTGACAACGACCACGGCTCGTCCCGGGACTCATCCACACCGGGATCGCGCAGCTTGGCAGAGCTCATGGAGGTGGTGGCACCACGGGAAGGCCACCACAGGGCGGTGACAGCACACCTGGCACCTCCAAGCACCCTCTGCTGTTCTACAGTGGGGTCAAACACCCAGTGCTGGCTCCTTGGGATCCTCCTGGGATCCCTGGGATCCCTGGGAACCTCCCACAGCAAACAGGGGGTCTGGGAAGTTGTCACGGAACAGCCACCACCGGCACGGCTGCCACGATGCTGCCACAGGGACGTGCGGTGGCACTGCCAGGCCGCAGCCCCACGCCCAGGACGCCGCTGCTTCCCCCTGTCCACTTCCTCTTTGTCCGGGATATGGGATAACCCCACACAGGGCAGTTACAAAACAGCTCCCTCGGGGCGAGTCCAGCTTGAGGTGCCCTCTAAAACCACCCCAGAAACTCCAGCTGTCCCCAGGCGTGGAGCACAGAGGGGACAGGGATGCGGCAGCTCCGTCCCTCCTGCCTGCATCCCAGGAAAGGAGGGAGAAACGGCAATCCAGGGATGAGATCCCATCACATCAGACCCCCAGCTCCCCGTTCCCACACAGGAGGATCCGTGAGGAGCCAGAGGATGTTTTTACCCTCAGCACGGTGGATTTTTTGAGGGGAACACCCCCAGCGTGGCCTCCCCAGCCAACATTTCCCTGCTTGTTGTGCTGCTCGGGCCACCCCACCCTCGGCCCTGGGAATGTCCCCCCTGCTCTGATGATCCCCCACATTATCCCAAGGGGCTCTTCCCGTTCCCCACGGCACTTCCAGACAAACAGGGAACCGCGGGCAGGGCAGGGAAGGGCAGGGGGGGACCAAGAACGCACACGTGCCGCGAACTGGGCGCCGTGGAGCGTGGAAAAAGCAATAAAAGGCCTGGCTGGAATCACAGCTCCATCCCAAACACCCGGATGCTGGATGGCCCCGCTGCAGCCAGCTCCACCCCGGCGCAGTTTCCGACTGATAAGGGCCAGGCCAGGCCGGCATCCCTCGGAAAACAGGCAGGGCCAGCATCCCTCATCCCTCGGGAAGCGAACCCAGAATCCCTCAGGAAGCGAAGGCAGCATCCCTGGGAAAACACCGGGCTCCCCTCCGCGGGTCACCACGTGCTGGCCTGACCCACGGCCACCATCCCCACCCGAAGCCGGGTGTGTTCCCACCTCCGGCCACCCCCATCCCCTGAATTCCCACCGCTCCCCAGCGCGGTTTTTTCCGCGCCGGATCCTTCCTGCGGCAGGTGAGCGAGGGCAGGCTGGGACAAACCAGCCCCGATCCCAGCTCCGGCCGGAGCAGCCGTGCATGAAGCCGAGCAAACACGGCAGGGAAGTACAGAGAAAGGAGGAGGGGGAAAGAAAAAATAACCCCCCCCAGCCCGTCCCTTCGCTGCCTGCCGGACTCTGTTATATAAAAAACACCAACTCCCCCCGTGCCCCAAGGGCCGGGAACGCGCAGGAGCGCCGGGATTCCTGGAAGCGGGCCCTGCTTTTCCCCGGACTCGCACCGGCTTATTTATTTATCTTAGAGGAGCACAATAACCACCAGATTTTCTTCGTGTTTCTATTTTTTTCTTCTTTTTTTTTCGGTTTTTTGGTTGTTTTTTTTTTTTTTTTTAAGGAAATTTCCCCCCATCATCTGACTCCCCGAAGCTCTGGGGGCTACGTAATCCTTTCCTGCCTCGCAATTAAGTCATGAATATAATTAATCGGCCTCTGGAGGCTCGGGGCAGCCCCCTCTATGCCCCCCCCAAAATTCCCCGGGAGGGAGGGGACACACTGTGTGTCCTCTTGGTGACCCCCTAAAAGCCGTGTGACACGAGGCAGCCCAACTTTTCCCACCCTTTCAGACCCCAAAAGGGGTCCCACTTGGTGTCCCCCAAACCCGGGGGATGCCCGGGACCCCCCCAGCGCACCTCGGCTGTCCTGGAGCATCCGTGCCTCAGTTTCCCCACGCGCGGACCACCGGGTTCGGGGGGGGGGTTCCCGATGGGAAAGGCGACCCGGGCAGGTCCCCCCGGGCTACCGGGGGTCTCGCAGCCCCCAGGACCGCTGTTTTTTGGGAGGGGGCACCGGGACGAGCTGCCGGAGACCCCCCAAAAACCCCGCAGTGCCAGGAGCAGCCGGGCTGGAGCTTCCCGGGGGGCGCTGCCGGGGGCGAGGGGAGGCACGGGGAGGGGAGGAGGTTATTATTTACAGCAAAATAAGGGGAAAAAGAGCAACTACGAGTTCAAAGCGCCTCGAGATGGCGCAGGAGGGGGGGGGAGAGCACCCCAACACCCCCATACCACCCCCACAAGGTGGGCTCTGAGCCGAGGGGGCCCCGCTGCACGGCTGCTGAGCCCCCCCTGCCCGGGGACCCCCGGGACCCCTTGCCCCTGCACTCACCCGTGGGGAGCGGCGAAGGAAACGAAGTGGTTCGGCTGCGCTCGGCTGCGCTCGGGTCTGCTCGGCCTCGCTCGGCTGCTCTCGGCCCGGCTCGGTTCCGCTCCTCGGCTCTGTTCAGCTCGGTTCGGCTCCGCTCGGGTCAGTTCGACTCTGTTCGGGTCTGTTCGGCCTCGCTCGGTTGCTCTCGGCCCGGCTCGGTTCCGCTCCTCGGCTCTGTTCAGTTCAGTTCGGCCCCGCTCGGGCCGGTTCGGCTGCGCTCGTTTGGGCTCCTCGGCTCAGTTCGGCTCCACTCGGCTCTGCTCGCCCCGGCTCAGTTCGGGTTCTCGACTCGGTTCGGCTCGGTTCGGCTGCGCTCGGGCCGGTTCGGCTGCGCTCGGCGCGGTTCGGTCGGGCTGCTCGGCTCGGCTCGGCGCAGTCTGGCCCGGTTCGGCTCGGCTCGGCCCGGCTCGGCCCCGTGCCGAGGGAGGGCAGCAGCAGCGCCCGCCCGGCCCGGCGCGGCCCGGCCCGTTCCGCTGCCCTCGCTCCGCTCCGCCGGCCCCGGGCACGCCGGGAGCTGTAGTCCGCGCCTGCCGGGACTTGTAGTCCCCGCCCGGGCCACGGCGGGAGTTTGGGCTTGGTGGTTTCCGTCCCTGAAATGGGGGGGGTTCCTCCCCAAAAATGCTTTTTTTTCTCCCCGGAAGTGGGGGTTTCCACCCCAAAAACGGGTCAGGAGGGGAGGGATGGGGTGGGAGGTGAAGGCAGCGCTGTGTTCGGGTTGTGCGGTCCCGTGAACCAGGATCGTGCATCCCTTTTCACCAGGAACACACGGGGATCAGGGAGCTCCTCGCACCAGGATCCCGCATCCATTCGGACCAGGATCCTGCGTCCCCTTGCACCAGGAACACCCAGGGATCAGGGAGCTCCTCGCACCAGGATCCTGCATCCCTTCGGACCAGGATCCTGCATCCCTTTTCACCAGGAACACCCAGGGATCAGGGAGCTCCTCGCACCAGGATCCCGCATCCCTTTGGACCAGGATCCTGCATCCCTTTTCACCAGGAACACCCAGGGATCAGGGAGCTCCTCGCACCAGGATCCCGCATCCCTTTGGACCAGGATCCTGCATCCCTTTTCACCAGGAACACACGGGGATCAGGGAGCTCCTCACACCAGGATCCCGCATCCCCTTGCACCAGGAACACCCAGGGATCAGGGAGCTCCTCGCACCAGGGTTTCAGCGCTCCTTGCACCAGGACTGTGCAGCTGGTTGTGGCCATGGAGGGGGAGCAGTGACCTGCAGGGAGCTGCTCGAGGCATGGGGGGCTTTGCCCCCTCCTTACGGGACCCTCGGGGTCCGGGGGGTGCCAGGGAAGCTGTGCCGGGAAATTTGGGATGAGGTGAATCAGGAACACGGGGCTGTGGCAGGAGGGGGCGGTGGGGACCCTGCCCGGCTGCAGACAGGGCACCCCATGGCACCTCGAGTCCCCAGGTGACCCTGCCACCTCCCTGCCTGTGGCCACAGGATGGGGTTTCGGTGGCCAGGATCATCCTGCTGGTAGATTCGGCTGGAAACAGCAGATTTTTGGGGTGGTCACGTGCCACGGGCAATATCCTGTGTCTCCTGAGCATCATCACCCGCACTGGACAGCCTGGGTCATCCCTGGGCACCCTGCACTGTCCCACTGCATCTGACACCGCATCCAGCGGCTCCTCTCGGGGGGCATCCACACATCCCAAGCCCCAGGAACCTCAAATCCCTCCTCCCCGCCCTCCTTGGAGGCTGCAGCCATGAGTTTTATCCCTGGAGAACAAACCCAGGGTGTTTTCCTCAACTGGAGCGTCTTTGCATGACACCTTAATCCCTGATTTAATCCCTGATTTATTTGCAAATACACGTGGGCAAGTCCCCCCTTGGAGAAAAAAAAACCCCAAGGAACCTGGAGCTGTTCACACGCAGCTCCTCGCTCTGCACGTCCTGCTCCAAACTGGTTCCCGAAGCCTCCAGCCAGGGCTCAGCCCTGGAATCCTCCACCTGAGCACAGCCTGAAATTCTCCCACTCATCCCATTTTCCCAGCCAGCTCCAACAGGGATCTGGGTCCCATTAAAAATAAAAATGAAAGCCCCCACGTTTGTCGCTGCCGCAATCCGAAAGCTCAGGGAGTGCCTGGAAAGCCTCGAGCTGGATTCAGAGTCCTTTATTCACAACTCATCACCACACCCCGATCCCAGGGAGCAGAAGGGGTTCCAAGGGATAAAATCCCTTGTGGATGATGCTCAGCACCCCTAAGCTGCCGTGGCAAAGCCCACTCTGTTGTTGGCCATGTCGAAGATGGAATAATACTGCCGGAGGAAGAGATTCCCGAGGATCCAGAGGGGCTGGCCGCTGGCGGAGGACACGTAGGTGCTCTCCACCCCCACGGTGCAAACGCCATCATTCTGGGGCAAAAAGAGCCGATTCCAGCACCGTTCCCAAGCCAATTCCCTCCCCATGGCCACAGGCAGGCAGCGGAATCTCCGTGAGGTGGGGCGTTGGGAAGAAACTCTGATTTTCTCCTGGGCAGAAGCGGAAATTCCCGCTGGGATGGGGAAACCTCACCTACCTGCAGGACGTAGACAGCGGGAGGCAGCGGTAACCAGGCTCCACCGATGGCAAAGTAGAGGGTGGGCATTTCTGGGACAGAGCTGCAGTCAACCAGGAACTGCAGGAGAGGCACAGAGGGGTCAGGACACCCAGGACCGGCCCTGGCCTTTGTCCAGTGCTCGCCACAGCCACGCTCCCGAAGGGTCAGCACAGCTCTGACGGTGCCAGCCCCGCATTTATCAAATTATTCTGTTTTTACCCCACTGCAGGCCTGCTCCAAGTGGGATATTTTGCTCCTTTGGGGCCGCTGGGAGCCTCCACAGCTCAGCATCATCCCCGTCCTGCCCACCTACCCCGTAGTCGCTCTGCTCTGCGCCCAGAGCCTGCAGCAGGGCCGGCAGGAACTGGCCTGGGATGGTCAGCAGGAACGTCCCAGTGTCCACAATCCCGTGGCAGCCTCGGCTGCACCAACCAGTGACCGACAGCCCGATGGAGAACCTGGGGAAGCAGCAGGAAAAGGGTCGGGAAAGGTTTCCCACCCCGAACCCGCTGCGAGATGTGGCGCAGCTCTTACCCCTCAATGCCGATCTTCCAGTACAATTCCTGGACCACGGGAGCCCATAAAACCTCCCCGGAGAACAGCTGGGGGTCAACCCCTCCCAGGATGACTTCCCCACCGTAATTATACGTCGGGTTGCTGGAAAGACACAAAATCAGCCCCGAAATCAGGCCAAAATCTGAATTTCTGCTCCGTAGAAAGCGGTGGAGCACGGAGGGGTGCGGGGACAAGGCGTGGATGGAGGGAAGGACGGATCCAGGCCGCGCCCATGGAAAAGGGAGCTGCTGCCTGAGGGTCTCACCGGGAGAAGTAGAAGCTGAAGAGGGGTTTGCTGAGCTGGCGCTGCTGCAGCAAGTTCTGCAGCAGCGTGGGGAAACCGCGGATGGCAACGCCGGGGTAAGCCAGGCCCAAAATCCCGTCAAAGTCCAGGTAGTAGAAGGGTCTGCTGGGCTCATCCAGGCTCAGGCCGAACTCCTGGTTCCTGAGGATGATGTTCTGGATCTGGAGGGAGAGGGAAGGTGCTGGGAGATGTCGGGGTTTGGTGGCAAAATTAAATCTGCACTGGGAGAGGCTGAGCTCTTCCCCGTCGCCCATGGGGTTGGGAACAGCCTGACTCCCAGTTTAGTCCCACTCACCCTTTTTATTCCATCAAAATACCCACAAACCCCGTTTTGCCTCTTAAATCGGTTTAAAATCCCGTTTTCGCTGCGTGCAGGTCTCGCACGGAACATTCCTTATTGTCCCGGAACGACAGAGCTCAGACGTACACACAAAGCAAATCCTTGTGGCCAAAGATATCCCTCCCTTATCCCGGATCGGGGCTGGAAAGCCCAGAGGACTGGGAATGAGTTTGTTTGCAGATCCCAGTCTCGGAGTGAATTCATGCTGACACACCTTAAACTAATCAGCAACCAACCCCCAGAAGAAAAAGGCACTTTTAAGGCACTCCCTGAGTTTAAAACTGAGTTTAAAACTGGTTTTTCCCTGATGTGTCCGTGCGCCAGCCCCTCGGGGGTCACTCACTGTCACGGTGTCGCACCCCAACGCCACGGCCACGTCCCCAAACCCGTAGCTCAGGGTGTAGCTCGCCTCAGTGCCCAGGAAGGTGGAGGACAGGCTGTGGTTGAACCTGGCGTGGTCCCCTGCAGGGACAGAAGGTGACAGCCCCCAGGTGACATCCCTGTCCCCACAGAGACAGGCTTCACAGGGAAAGGGCCACAAAACCGCTCTGGTGGCCCCAAACCCCCTCGGGTAGTACTGGTTTCTCGGTCACAGCTCCCACGGGTGTCCCCCCCCGCCCCAGGGGTGCTCACCGCAGGCTGGGCTCTGGCAGTAGGTGGAGGGCACCCACAGGTTGGCAGAGCCGGTGTCAAAGATCACCAGGAAATTCTGGGGAGGGGTCCCGATGCCGATCTCCCCGAAGTAGAAGGTCTGTGAACAAGAGCGTGGGTGGGTTTCTGCTCCTGCCCGATTTTCTGGAGGAGGTTTCTGAACCCCAAACTGCTGCTCGTGGTCCTGGAGGCCACCAGAGCACAGAGCGACAGTGATTCACCCGGGACACGGAGCAGGAATGGTGGATCTGCCCTGGAACCATCAGCTCTGCTTTTTTGCAGAAGGGATTTCCCTGTCCCAGCTCCAGTTGATGCCTCCTGCCCTCCCAGCACCACCCAGCCCTCGGGTCCAGCCTAAACCCCCAAAAAACCCCTTCCCAAGGCCCTGAACTGGGGAGTGGGAGGGAGCTGAGCCCCCACGGCAGCCAGGAAAGCCAAGAAGGGCTCCCCAAAAAGCCGAGTCGGCTCAGAGGGGAAGGCGAAGCTGCAGCACTCACATCCAGGTGGTTCAGCAGAGGTTCGGAAGCCACGGCCCCTCCGAGCTGGTATTTCCTCCCCGGGTCCCCTCGCAGGTCGTTCAGGAAGCCCTCGGGCAGCCCTTTCTCTCTCATCACCTCCCGCACGGACCTGCCCCTCCTCAGGGGGATCCTGCGGCGTGCAGAGATCCAGCTGTGCACCCCCTGTGCCGGGGGGAGCCCCTCTCCACGCCACACCCCTCATCCTCGCCCCAATCCTGCCCCCAGACCCCTCATCCTCACCCTCATCCTGTCCCAGACCCCTCATCCTCACCCCAATCCTGTCCCAGACCCCTCATCCTCGCCCCCATCCTGTCCCAGACCCCTCATCCTCACCCCAATCCTGCCCCCAGACCCCTCATCCTCATCTCCACATCCCTCATCCTTGCCCCTATCCTGCCTCCAGACCCCTCATCCTGATCCCCATCCTGTCCCAAACCCCTCATCCTCATCCTCATGCCCATCCTGTCCCAGACCCCTCATCCTCACCCCCAAACTCCTCATCTTCACCCCCATCTGGCCCCCAGACCCCTCATCCTCATGCCCATCCTGTCCCAGACCCCTCATCCTCACCCCCACCCCCATCCTGTCCCAGACCTCTCATCCTCACCCGCAAACCCCTCATCCTCACCCCCGTCTGGCCCCCACACCCCTCATCCTCATCCCCATCCTGTCCCACACCCCTCATCCTCACCCCCAGACTCCTCATCCTCATCCCCACCCCAATCCTGCCCCCAGACTCCTCATCCTCATCCCCACCCCAATCCTGCCCCCAGACCCCTCATCCTCATCCTAAACCTCATCCTGTCCCACACCCCTCATCCTCACCCCTATCCCCATCTTGCCCCCAGATCCCTCATCCTTGCCCCCAGACTCCTCACCCCCACCCCAATCCTGCCCCAGACCCCCCATCCTCACCCTCATCCTGTCCCAGACCCCTCACCCCCAGACCCCTCACCCCCACCCCAATCCTGTCCCAGACCCCCCATCCTCACCCTCATCCTGTCCCAGACCCCTCACTCCCAGACCCCTCACCCCCACCCCAATCTTGCCCCAGACCCCTCATCCTGTCCCAGACCCCTCACCACCACCCCAATCCTGTCCCAGGCCCCTCATCCTCATCCTCACCCCCAGACCCCTCACCCCCACCCCAATCCTGCCCCAGTCCCACCTGAGCGTCCCCTCCCCGAGCGGGAGGCACAGCAGGGCCAGCGCCAGCCCCCACATGTCCCCGGTGCCGGCGGTGCCTCGGTGGCCGCTCCGGGCCGGGGACAGGGTGGGAATGGGCAGAGCCGTGCCCAGCTCCTTCCTCCTTCCCCCAGTCTCTGCTCCCACCCTCCTCTTCGTCACCGCATCCACCCCGATTTCCCTCCTCACCCAGCTCTCGGGGCAGCGCCGCTGATAGCGAGACCAAATATGGGACATCTGATAAAAAGCAAAACGCGGTCGTTATCACCAAGTTCAAGGGTTTTTCTCCCGCCTTCAGCCCCAGCTCCAGCTTTCCGGAAAACAAAGGCAAAACCACACACACCCTTTCCAGCGAATTCCTGCCGCTGGCGTTCTGGGAATGGGCCGTGTTTGGGGTGCCCGCAGCCCTGCTGGCCACTTCCGGCCAAGTTTTTGGGGATGGAATGATGCTTGGAATCTTCAGAAGCTCGGGAAATTTCCCCCTCTCCCACCCCGCAAATTTCCCTTCCTCCTCCATCGCATCCTGATGGATCTGCCTTGGCCTGGACAGATCCTGCAGGGAGCAAAGGGGAGAGCAAAGACCGGCAGGGACGTGGTCAGCATTTGCCTGTCCCCTCCTGCCACGGCCAGCCCGTTTCCAGCAGAAAATTCCCATTCCAGGGGGAGGAGGAGGAGGAAGAGGAGGAGGAATGCCCTTCCCTGCCGTCCGTGCCCACTCAATCTGTGTCTCAGGGCGCTCAGCTTGCGTCGATATTTTGACACCAAGCACGGAGCGCTTCGTGTCCTTCCCCCGGGAGCGACAGAGCTGCGAACGCACCTGAGAGCGAGCGCCGGTGACAAAGAACTTCTGAGAAACCACTCTGGCTCCCGGGAAAGAGCGGGGTCACCCAACCTCCCCCCGCCCGGGGTGTTCCCCATCCCCTTCGGCCACATCCTCCCCCCAAATTCCTGATATTCCAGCGCAGTTTTCCCAGGCTGAACAGCCCCACTGGAGGGTTTAGGGGTCATTGGGGTGTCGTGACTCACCTCATGGCCTCACATTCCCACCTGGAGAAACCACGGGGCTTTGTCAAACCTTTTCCAGCTGCAAGGAAGGTCCGGGGCTTCTCCCGCTGAGGTTTCCCGAGGGTTGGAGGTGGGCGCTGCCCATCCCTGGGGCTTTATCCCAGGGCCTGGAGCTTATCCCAGCACTTACCTTGCTGGAGGAAGCGATTGTGAGCCACAGGACCCCTCAGGCTGCTCCCAACAAACCCAGGAGCGCAGAGACCGTTTGGGATGTTGCGGTTTATTTGTTACGGGAGGCGGTGAGGACACACCGACACCGAAATCCCGAGGGATGGGGCTCGTGTGGGCACGGAAAGGTCCCTGGGAATGCTGTGGCACTCCAGCAGCGTTGGCAGAGCTGCGCCGGGCCGGGAGAGGGGCTGGGATTTGCTGCCTCGTCCCTCTAGGCCGACAGGGCGAAGCCCACGCGGTTGTTGGCCATGTCGAAGACGGTGTAATATTCCCTGAGGAAAATGTCTCCCAGGATCCAGAGGGGCTGCCCGTCCAGGGAGGGCAGGTAGGTGACCTCGATGCCCAGGGTGCAGTAGCCATTGCTCTGTAGGAGGGGAAGAACGGGCGGTCAGAGCCTCGAACGGGCACAGGGAGAGCATCGCTGGCGGCCAGGGAGCTCCGGGTTCCTCCCAGTGCCTCGGGAATTCAGCAGGATGGAGCCCATGGGGGATTCGGCAGGATGGAGCCCACAGGGAATTCTCAGGATGAAGCCCACGGGGAATTCAGCAGGATGGAGCCCACAGGGAATTCTCAGGATGGAGCCCACGGGTGATTCTCAGGATGGAGCCCACAGGGAATTCTCAGGATGGAGCCCATGGGGAATTCAGCAGGATGGAGCCCACAGGGAATTCTCAGGATGAAGCCCACGGGGATTCAGCAGGATGGAGCCCATGGGGAATTCAGCAGGATGGAGCCCATGGGGGATTCTCAGGGTGGAGCCCACAGGGAATTCTCAGGATGGAGCCCACGGGTGATTCTCAGGATGGAGCCCACAGGGAATTCTCAGGATGGAGCCCATGGGGAATTCAGCAGGATGGAGCCCACAGGGAATTCTCAGGATGGAGCCCACGGGTGATTCTCAGGATGGAGCCCACGGGAAATTCAGCAGGATGGAGCCCATGGGTGATTCTCAGGGTGGATCCCACAGGGAATTTTCAGGGTGGATCCCACAGGGAATTCTCAGGGTGGATCCCACACGCACGTTCAGGACGTAGGCGGAGGGGGAGAGCGGGAGCCGAGCGCCGCCGATGACGAAGGTGATGGGGGGCATGTTCTGGGTGCCGTTGCAGTCCACTGCGTACTGCGGGGACAGGGACAGAGCAGGTGGTGGCACGGAGAGGACAGAGGCCATGGTGTGCCACGGTGGCAAACACTCCATCCCCTGGCAGTGCCACAGCGTGGAATCATGGAATGGTTTGGGTTGGAAGGGAATTAAAGCTCATCCCATCCCACCCCTCTGCCAGGCAGGGACACCTCCCACTATCCCAGGGTGCTCCAAGCCCCATCCAGCCTGGCCTTGGACACTTCCAGGGATCCAGAGGCAGCCACAGTTTCTCTGGGAATGCCATCCCAGCTCCTCCCCACCCTCACAGGGAAGAATTCTTTCCCTATATCAAACCACAATTTCCTCTCCTTCAGTCTGAACCCATTCCCCCTTGTCCCGTCACTCCAGGCCCCTCTCCCACGTCTCCCTCCGGCTTCCCTGTAGCCCCCTCAGATCCTGGAAGGGGCTGTGAAGTCTCCACACAAAATTCTCTTCCCCACCTCTCTCAGCCTGATGTCCCCTCATCCTCACTGTCACTTGTCCTGCAGCTGCCACACAAGTTTTGTGGGACCTGGTCGAGCCCAGGGCTCTGATTCCCCTGCAAGGCTCCCCAGTGCTCCACGCCCCCCAAAATCCCCACATTCACCCCAAAGCTGGTCTCCTGGGCTCCCAGGGCCTCCAGGATGCTCTCTATGTACTCCTGGGGCACCGTCACCAGGAACGTCCCCGTGTCCACGATGGCCTGGCAGCCCTGGCTGCACCAGCCGGTCACTGACTGCTCGATGGCGAACCTGGGAGGAGAACGGGGACAAGGACGTGGCTTTGGGGGCCCGCTGGCCCCTAAACCCGATGCATCGAGCCTCGAGCCCTGCAAAGCTGCAGCTGAGCCAGGGGGGAGATGGCCAGAGGTACGAACGCCACTCACTTCTCAAGTGCCACCTGCCAGTAGAGCTCCTGTGTCACCGGCGCCCACGTGATGTCCCCCTGGAAGAGCCGAGGGTCAGTGCCCCCGAGGATGAGCTCTCCCCCGTACTCGTAGGTGGGCTGGCTGCAAAAAAGCAGAGTCCCGGCAGCAGGGATGGGGAAATCCATGTGATAAACATGGGCTAGAGAGGGATAAATCCCGAAGGAACCCCCCTGGGGACGGGCAGGGCACACCGGGATGCGCAGAGCGCCCTGAAAGGTTTTTTACCGTGAGAAGTAAAAGCTGAAGACGGGCTCGGCGAGCTGGTTCTGCTCCAGCATCCCCTCCAGAGCCGTGGCCATCCCTGGCACTGCCAGCGAGGGGTAGGCCATTCCCAGGATCCCATCGAAATCCGCGAAGTAGAAAGGCTGGGTGGGCTCGTCCTGGCTGAGCCCGAACTCCTGGTTGGTGATGGTGATGCTCTGGATCTGCAGGGGGAAGGGGATCCGGGGTCAGCCGGGCAAACCCGAGGGGTGGCTGCTGCTCCGAAAGCACTGCAGGGTCACAGCTGGTGCCAACAGCAGCAGGCAGTGGGGAAAATTGGGAAAAACCCCCAGGAATTGGGTTAAGACCCAGGCAAAGCCCAGCTGGGTGGCTGAGGGTGGAAATAAACGCTTTCTGTCAGTTCTGCCCAGGGTTTGTCCAAGCCTTGGCTACACAGGACGTGAGATCGGCCCTGAGGCTGCTCCCGGGCTCATTCCATGGGGCCACCCAGGCAGGACACAGCCGCGGGAGGGCAGGGAGGGCACGGGGAGCGCTCACCCTGAGCGTGTCGTAGCCCAGCGCGATGGTGACGGAGCCGCTGCCGTAGGACACGGTGCAGGACTGGCCACTGGGGGTGAACGTGGCAGAGTCGCGGGGCTTGAACTTGGCGTGGTTGACTGGGGGAGAGAGAGAAGAAGGGAAAAGCCCTGGGCGTGTGCTGCAGTGGGATTTCACTGCCGGATGCTCCGCTGGGATCATCCCCAGGGAGCGGGACAGGCTGCTCCTCTGCCCCGTGGTTCCCTCTCAGGATTTGGGGTTTGCAGCTCAGTTTTGCCCGGACCCCTCTGCAGGGATCACAAGCACAACAGCAAAGCCCTCGCGGTGAAATCCCCATCGCTCTCCCGCCGTGAGGGATGAGCTCTGCTGGCAGCGGGACACCAGCTCCGCAATTCCCGGTTTTCCTCTTCCCTCCGATGGCCAGGGAGCACTCTGAGATTCCCGGGATGGCTGTGGGGATTTGGCCATCCCTGAAGCAGGCAGGGGGCTCTGAGCTTCCCAAGGAAGGCATCGGCTATCCCAGATCAGCATCCCGGGGTCATCTGTGGTCTGGCATCGGGATGTCCCCAACATGACAGGGGAAGGAGAGGGAAAAACAGGGACAAGGACGAGGCACCCACGGGCACCTAAACCCATCTTGGCTTGGTCAGTCTGGGATGCTCTGAAACGCATCGAGCCCTGAGCCCTGCAGTGCTGCTATAATAGCTGGTGCTAATTAGCACTAATTACTCCTAGGAGCTGTAGTAGCTCCGCTCACAGCATCTGGGGGTACTCACAGCAGGCAGGACTCTTGCAGTCCGTGGAGGGCACCCAAAGGTTGGAGGAGCCGGTGTCGAAGAGCACCAGAAACTTCTGGGGGGGTTCCCCGATGCTGATCTCCCCGAAGTAGGAGGACTGCAAAAACCAGGGAATCTCCACTGGCCACGGGCTCAGGGACAGACCAGGCTTCCCCCTGGCACCCCAGTGCCAGGCTCACTCTCAGACCCAACCACACAGGAGCACACTGAGCTCTCACCCTGCTTTTTCTCCCCCCTCCCAAAAAAAAATGAAACGTTAAATAGTTATTGTGGGTTTGTTACATACAGAAAAGCCTCGCTCTTTGTGGCTGGGGGAAAACTTCCTTAAAGTTCCAAACAGAAGCTTAAAAGAGTGGGGGGAAAAAAAAGGAATTTCTTGTTCCTGAAGGCTCAGGGGTGTCCAGATTGCTCTGGCAGCTGGGAAGGAGGGAGGACAGGCAGTGAGGGGGAGTGGGGCACTCACGTCCAGGTGGTTGGTTATGGGCTGGCTGACCACAGAGCCCTGGCTGGCCTGGTATTTCTTCACGGGATCGTATTTAATGTGCTTCAGGAAATCAGCCAGCACCCCTGCTGCCCTCATCTTGTCCCGGATGGACTGGCCTTTCTTCAGACTGATCCTGCACAGAGGGGGAGAAAACTCAAATGAGCAGAACAGAAAATAAGAAGATTTGGGCATTTTCAAAGGCTCAGTTCTCTGGGCTCCTTTGAGCCATGGCAGGAGCTCCCCGTGTCCCAGGGGCTGCTCTCCAGGTCCCCAGGAGCCCTCCAGGTCCCAGGAGCTACTCTCCAGATTCCTAGGAGCTGCTTTCCATGTCCCAGGAGCTCTCCATGCCCCAGGAGCTGCTCCCCATGCCCCAGGAGCTGCTCTCCATGTTCCAGGAGCTGCTCTCCATGTCCCCAGGAGCTCCCCATGTCCCAGGAGCTGCTCTCCATGTCCCAGGAGTTCTCCAGGTCCCCAGGAGCTGCTCCCAAGATCTCAGGAGCTCTCCATGTTCCAGGAGCTGCTCTCCAGGTCCCCAGGACCTCTCCATGTCCCAGGAGCTCTCCATGCCCCACGAGCTGCTCTCCATGTCCCAGGAGCTGCTCTCCATGTCCCCCAAAGCTCCCCATGTTCCAGGAGCTGCTCTCCAGGTCCCCAGGAGCTCTCCATGTCCCAGGAGCTGCTCCCCAGATCCCAGGAGCTCCTCATGTCCCCAGGAGTGGCTCCCCATGTCCCCAGGAGCTGCTCTCCATGTCCCAGGAGCTGATCCGAGCTGATCCCCAACCAGCATGTCCCCAGGAGCTCTCCATGTCCCATGTCCCAGGAGCTGCTCTCCATGTCCCCAGGAGCTCCCCATGTCCCCAGGAGCTCCTCATGTCCCCAGGAGCTGCCCCGGGCTGTGCCCACGCCGTGGAGGTGCCGCCCGCCGCTCTCCCCGCGGCTCAGCATCCTCGGCCTCCGTTCTCCGCCCTCTCCCCGCTCCTCCCGCACAGCTCACCCACCTCACCGCCCCCTCCGCCAGCTGCAGACACGCCAGGACCACCAGGAGCCACTTCATGGTGCCCAGCAGTTCCACGGTCACCCCTCGGGAGGCGGCAGCAGCCGGGCAGGGCTGCCCGGGCTCCCGCTTTTATCCCGGGAGGCAGCGCCAGCCCTTATCTGCTCACCTCCGCTTTCCATTAGCACCTCTCGCAGCCCCGGCCTCAAGGGCTTCTTTGTGCCCCGGGCCACGAGGACCCTGCGGGATCGGCGTCCCGAGGGCAGAGCCGCGCACGCCTCGGGGGCGAGATCAAAGGGGAACGATCCGATAAGGGGTCGGCGCTTATCGGGGACGAGGGACCCGACGTCGTCACCGCGCTGCGCTCGCCGAAACCTGCGCAAGCCTTGCCCCGGGACAAAGGGACTCGCGGCTCTTGGCGAGGGAGGGAAACGCTTTTGTCTGCCCTCCTTCCGCCGCTGGAGAGAGCGGGGATGGAGGCTGCCGGCCGAGAGGCTTTCCCGGGACACGCGGCGAGGAGATGGAGCCCGTCGGCTTCCTTCTCTCGTTTGCACCAAGGTGGTCCCCAACCTCCTTCTCTGGCTTCCTCCAAGGTGGTCCCCAACCTCCTTCTCTGGCTTCCTCCAAGGTGGTCCCCAGGTTCCTTCTCTCATTTCCTCCAGGATGGTCCCCGGCTTCCTTCCCTCGGTTTTTCCAGGATGGTCTCCAGGTTCCTTCTCTCGTTTCCTCCAGGATGGTCCCCAGCTTCCTTCTCTGGTTTCCTCCAAAGTGGTCTCCAGGTTCCTCCTCTCATTTCCACCAAGGGGTTCCCCAGGTTCCTTCCCTTGGTTTTTCCAGGGTGGTCTCCAGGTTCCTTCTCTCTTTTCCTCCAAGGTGGTCCCCAGTGCTGTCCTGCCTGCTCCTCTTCATCAGCATCCCAGACCTTCACTCCAGGAGATGAGCTCGTTTCCATGTCCTACCTGCTCCTGCTTTCCCTATTTGGACAGAAATCACCCATTTTTCCATGCATTTGTTTATTTTGTGGAGCACATGATTCCCTCCCCATCCCATATCCAAAGGTGGGTGCTGCAACCCCCAGGAAGGTGCAACCCACACCCTCGGGGTTTAACCCACACTCCTCATCCTCACACCAGCCCAGAAAGTCAGAAAATTCCTTGTTTGCTTTTTCTTCCTGTGAAAACAAACACACATTTCCCAAATTGCCAACAAGCGCAATTCCCACACCAAACCAACCAGAACATTTTGAGTTATAACCCGAATATTCTCTAGGAAACGCACCAAAATGGGTTTGCTCACGACCTAAATATTTTCTAGCGAACAAACCAAAGCTTTTTTGGTCACAACCTAAATATTTTCTGGCAAACGCGCCGTTATCCTTTCAGTTAGAGCCCAGGTATCCTCCAGAGCTCCTCCAGCCCTGCTTACATCCCGAATCCAAGCAGCACAGCTCTTGGAAAAACCTTCTCCATCACCCGGCACCGCTCTCGCCGCTCACCCCGCGCCGATTCCATTCCCTCCGGAGCGCCGGGGAGCGCGCGTGTCCTCCTCTGGATGTTGAGGCTGTCCCACGGCGATTGTGGTGTTTGCCAGCAGGATCGGTGCAAAGATCGGGGCACTGAGGTTGGGTAAAGAAGCGGATCCTGGCGGGAAGCGGGGCGCGGTTATGGGAACGCCAGCAGAGCATCGCCCGCTCCCGGGGCACGGGAATGAGGTGCCCTCTGCAGCCCTCACCCACATTCCGCTTTCGGGCATTTCTTGACCCAAAGTGGGGCAGCTCTGAGGGAATTACTCCAGCAGGAATTATGGATTCATGGTTTCCAGCAGCAGGGGCAGCTCTGAGGGAATTACTCCAGCAGGAATTACGGATTCGCGGTTTCCAGCAGCAGGGGCAGCTCTGAGGGAATTACTCCAGCAGGAATTACGGATTCGCGGTTTCCAGCAGCAGGGGCAGCTCTGAGGGAATTACTCCAGCAGGAATTATGGATTCATGGTTTCCAGCAGCAGGGGCAGCTCTGAGGGAATTACTCCAGCAGGAATTACGGATTCGCGGTTTCCGGCAGCAGAGAGCCGGGGTCACCGCGCGGAGCGGGGATCGCGCACCCGCGCTGCTCCCGGGATTTCCCTCAGGACCGGGCTCTGGGCGTTCCCTCTCCTTTGCTTTCAGCTCCTCTTCTGAGTTGGTTTGGTGGCCCAGCTCCAGTCCAGGGAATCCCATCTTGGACTCCAGCACCTTTCCCGGGATGCTGCAGGGGGTGAGCCCAGCGCTCCAGAGGAGCCGGCGGAACCTGGAGAAGAGGAGGTTCTGTGGAGACCTCACAGCCCCTTCCAGGACCTGGAGGGGCTCCGAGGAGCTGGAGAGGGGCTGTTCATCAGGAACTGGAGTGAGGGAAAAGGGGAATGGGTTCAGGCTGAAAGAGAGGAAATTTAGCTTTGATATTGGGAAGGAATTCTTCCCTGTGAGGGCGGGGAGGAGCTGGGATGGAATTCCCAGAGAAGCTGTGGCTGCTCCACCCCTGCAAGTGTCCAAGGTTGGGTTGGACGGGGCTTGGAGCAACCTGGGATGGTGGAAGGTGTCCCTGGCATGGCAGGGGTGGAATTGGATGATTTTTAAGTTCCTTCCCACCCAAACCAGTCTGGGATTCCATGGTTCTCTGCCCCCGGAGCAGCTGTGTTTATGAACCCACACAAGCTCTCCGATCCTTCCCTCGGTGCTGCACCAGCTGCTTTCAGTGTTTTATTTCCAAAACAGAGGCCACAGGACACAGGACCAGCTTCCAGCACATCAAAATAAAGACTCCTCTTTCCCTGTGAGGAAAAGATGGGTAAATAAACTGTAAATAAAGGGTTGGGCCCCAGGTCGGGCATTTAAATTCCCAAACCAGGAGAGGATCGGCCACTTCTTGATGATCAGAACCTGAAGGGGCTCTAAGGGAGCTGGAGAGGGATTTTGGATAAGGGCGTGGAGAGACAGGACAAAGGAAATGGCTTCGAAGTGACAGAGGGGAAGCAGCACCAGGAATTGTCCTGTAAAGGTGTCACCAGCCAGGACAACCATCCTATTCCATTTATTGTGCACAGTTTCACATTTCCAGGCAAACCAGGAGCCATCCTCAGGGCACAGAGCTGTTCCTCAGAGAGGGAATGCCTGCATTTCCGTGGGAATAACCCAAAGGAACGACTGCACAGCAACCCCCGGCTCAGAGCAGCCGAATCCCCACAGCACCTTTGCTTCTCTGCCGCATCAGAAATTCAGTGGCCAAGGCACCAGCACAGGTGACAGGGACAGGAATGGCACGGGAGGGGTTTGAGGTGACACTGAAGCATCTGGGCCTTTCAGCTGGAAAAATCCTACTCACTTAGGGAAGGAAAACAAATTAGATCCCATCTTTGCAATGAGCCTTTTCCAGCCCCTGGCCTGTAATTGCCAACTTCAAAGCTCCCAGGGTTCTCACTAATGAATTCAGCCCCAGTAACAGCAACCCAAACCTGTTCTGCTGCCTCTGAGCAGCATTTCCAGACCAGCCGAGTTTGGGGGAAAGACAAAAATTCCCAGAAACACGGAGGGCAGCCCTCCCAGAGGCTGGAATTAGGAAATGGGTTCGTTAACGATCGTTCATTAATGATCCTCCACCTGAGAGGGGCTGAGCAGCATCACACAGAGAGACAATGAGAGAACAGGGAGCTGGAGTGCCACCCCTGGTTTGGTTTTTCTGCCAGTAAACAGCACAATTTAGGTAATAAAAGCAACAATTCCTCAGAAATAACAAACACTTTTGAGTCTCTCTGCAGGAACATTGATCCTTCAACCCTCAGCACCTCTCCTCTCCCCTCCCTGTAAGGCAGGCACAGCTCACAGGGATTCCCACCCCCTTCCCTGAGGGAAAAGCACCTAAAATGGGTTAAAAGGAGGAAAAAGCCCTCCCATGGTAAGACACTGGAGCGCTGGGAGAAGCTCTGTTCCTATCAACAGGTTCTTGGGAAAGGGAACAGGAGGAGATCTACTTGGGAATCCAGCAGGGGGGAAATATCAGGGGAAGAAATCCGATGGATTAACTCGGACTCAAACAAGAACCACTTAGAAAGGTCAAGGCTGTGATATTCCCTCTGCTCAGGTCATAGCTGCTCACAAAACATCCCTAAACTACAATTCCAAGTGGAGGAAGGAGCCCAGAGAGGACAGGTCAGCCCCCAGTGGGGCCACACAGACCCAGTCCCCAGCCAAGCACTGGAACCTCCAGCCCAGCTCCCACGCCCAGGGCTCAGCCACCACCCGAATTCATCTCATTTCACTGCCCAAACCCTTTTCGAGAACCAAAGTCTCAGCAAACATTCCACAGTTCGCAGCTCCTTTCCCAATTCTCCAGTTCCCAGAACACCAAGCTGAACCATCTGAGCTCGGGAGAGAGAGGAGGAGAGCTCAGAGCGTCCCCTCAGCTTCAGGGACAAACTCCAGAGCAGGTTTTGGATGGTTTTTCCTACCCATCTGTGCCAGCTGGATGCACAGAGGATGGGATGGATCCCTGAAACCCGAACACAGATTTATGGATGCACCCACCGAGGGTGAGGATTCTGCTGAAAACTGGGAGGATATTCCATGGCTGGAGGGATCACCGGGTATCCCATCCAGTTTCCCATCCAAGTCAGCAGCGCATCCACGGGGAAAGCCCAGCAGAGCGGTGTCAGACCCAAAGGAAAATCCATAAAATCCACCTTGACAAGGTTCCGTAAGGATACAACAGATTGGGGAAAACATTCCCAACCCAAATCGAACAGCCACGGGGAACAACTCCGAAAAGACCCAAATCACAGAACCGAAGGGATGCGAGAACTCGGATTCCCTCCTCACTTCCCAACCCAAACCCGGATCCTCCTCTGGAATCGTTTCCCCCACGGCCGCTAGAGGAAGCTGCGACACTGCGCCGGAGAATCCCAAACGTGTCACCTGAGCTGCCGGTGCCGGCCCCTCCGCTCCTTCCCTGCGCTTCCCCTCTTCCTGGAAAAACGAACATTGCGGAATTCTCAGAGTCCTCGTGGCTTGGTGCGGGCACAGCTCTGGGGGAGTGTTCCAGAAGAGCAAAAAAAGAGGGAAAATCACTGGGATGTGAACGCGACGCACACCCTGAAATCCCTAAGTTCCATCCTGGCTGCCGGCACTACAATTCCCATTTAACGGCTCGAACGTGGAACAACCCACCTCAAACAATGAGCTGAGACCGGCTTTTCATTCCCAAAGCTTCCCGGGGAGTTTGGGATCGCGCTGGAGCTCAGCCCGCTGAGCCAGCAGGGCCGCGGCCACCGGGGAGAGGGGACACGAGGGGACGCGGAGCACGGGATGCTCCACGCTGGGATGTGCAGCTGCCACCAGCTCGGTCCTTTCTCATCTTCAAGGTCCAGGGAATTCTTCTCCTTCCTAGAAGAGGAGCAGCATCCCACAGGATAACCGGGATAAGGATGTGCTGTGTGAGCGCATCCCTGTCACTGCCGCTTCCAGCGTCCTTTGGCAGCACTGGGTTCACCAAGGAGGGAAGGGAGGCCCAGGTGGGACAGCCCAGATCACCTGGAGGACGTAAAATCAGCAGTTCAAGTGATCCAAGATGGATTTCCCAACACAAAGCTCTCATGGAGCCACCGAAATGGGACTGGCAGACTTTTTAAGGAACACCAGAGGGAATTCCCTGATCCCAGGAGCTCATAGACCCTTCCATCCCACCCTCAGGGACACGTGGCCGCACTGGTGGCACCGGGCAGCACCCAGGGACAGCCCCAGCCCCGAGCTGCTGCCACCCAAGGCACAAAGAGCCCAGCCCAGCACCTTCCCTGGAACTTAACCCACCTGGAAAGGGGCTGGGAAAGGTCCCTCACCTCCTCCTCCACGGAAATGGAAAACATTTCATCCTCTTTTCCCTTTCTGGGGAAAAAGGGAAAAGGAATTTTGTATTTCTCAGCTCCAGCAGGTTCCTACAGAGGCTCCAGAGGGAGCTCCGCTGTCCCAGAGGGTGACACCGACAGCTTAGAAACTCTTTATTTAAATACTTTATTTAAAGCTTAACGCAGTTAACTTTTATATATATATATATATAGATATATAAACAATTTCTTCTCTCACTTCCCTAAATGAAAGCTGGATTTAGGGGGGATACATTACTTGGGGGGTTGGTTTTTTTTTTTTTCCTTCAAATAAAGTCATTTGTTCTACATATAAAAATATATTACTTGGGTTTCCTTTCTGTTACGGGCGACACAAGGGACGGGGCGGACGAAAGAATGGAAGACGAGCACGAGGACTTCCAAAATGGAAAGAAAAACCAGTGGATTGAAGCATGTGGCACACTTGGAATTTATAGTGCAACAGCAAGCCAAGAACTCCACGTTCTGCGACACAAACATGGCACCACTCAGACTTGGGACACGTGGCCTCGCTCCCGACAGGGTCACGGCTCAATAGGACATGACAGCACCAAAAACCAAAAAAAAAAAACCAGGCTGAACTTCCAAACCCTGGGAATCAAGCTCCTGGCCCTCAGAAGCAGCTTGGAGCTGGGGGATGGGGTTCTTTCCTCTTCCACGGACGTCAACACTGGGAAACACCAAAGGACGAGGGGGATGCGAGGCTTGGCAACGTCTCTGCAGGCAGCGGGACCCTCGCTGGGCACGGATCCAGCTCCTGTCCCAGGAGGAACAAGGACACAGCCAGCAGGAGGTGAGGCTCCAGAGCATCCCAGAGCGCTGCTCTCCATTGGAACAGGCACAGAGAAATCCAGGGAAGGGCCGAGCTGCTGCGTGTCCCGCAGGGAGGGGCTGGGGGGAACATCCTGGGGCAGCTCAGCGCAGCAGCCCCGGCGTCGAGACGAAAAATCCACAGCAAAAGGCCACAAATTTACCCGAAATTTTAGCCCTTCCAGGTCCGTAGTTGAGGGAACAAACTGCACACTCACTCCCAACACTGAACAGAAGCTGCTCCCGGCCCCAGCCAGGCACGTGGGTGTAGGCAACGACTTTGATGCCACTCCAAGCTCAGCTGCCCGGCGGCTCCGCTCCCACTCCCACATCTCCCATTCCATTTCCCACCCACCCCGTGACAGTCAGGCCCGAGCTCAGAAATTCCTGATTCCCAGCTGCTCTTTTCCACAGTGTTTTCCCCCCAGCTGGTGGCTCAGCAAAGCCACCAAGATCTTTTGGGACCTGTCCCCCAAGCAGGAGCGAGCCCCAGGACTGGCACCAGTTTGGCAACGAACTGGGATGCGAAGGAGCAGTTCATAAATAAATAAGTAAACAAATAAATAAATCCACAACGCTTCTCAGCAGCTGCCGAAAAGAACCCTCCAAAGAAACAAAGCAGGGTATGGCACAAGTGAAGTTTTCCAGACCAAACTTCCAACCTCCCTCATGGCTGTGGCCTTTCCCTCCTCTTCTAAAGCAGGGAAGGGAATTTTAAGGATTTAGGCAATCAGGTTTCTGTGATCACAGTGAGTGCCCATGGCTCTGTGTCCTCCTCGTTGAATTGCAGCTGCCCAATTTAAATTGAATCTGAGACAGGGACAGAAGGATAAAAAGCTTCAGGAACACAGGGAACGGTGAGCTGAGGGGGGAAAGGCCACGGCGTGAGCTCCCTCATCTCCAGGGACCTCTGGAACCACAAGGCAAATCCCAGCTCTGGAGTGGCCTCCTGGAGCTCTCCTGGAGGTGTGAAATCCACAGGGACCAGGCTCGATCGGCACGGAGCTCCTAAAGCAGCCCGGTTTTGGGAGCACTGCCCCAGGGCACTGCCCAGCTCTGCCTCCGCTCTGCCCCACCCCAGGCCGTGCCGCGTCACTGCTGGCACCTCCCGCCGGGAATTCAACCCTCAGAGTCACCAAACATCCCGCAAGGCTTGAAAAACGAGCGACACAGAGGAGGGGAGGACGGACAGACAGACGAGCCTCAAGAGCAGCGGCCGCAGGAGCCACGCGGGACCCCGCGGGGAATGGGCGAACACACGGGGCAGGGCACGGCGAGGGGCAGGGACCGAAGCCACGACACGGGGCTGGCACTTGGGGCCCCTCAGAGGGGCAGGTCAGTGCTGTTGTGCCGCGTTTTCCTCGAGGTGCCATCGTCCCTGGGCAGTGCCCGCTGCAGGCTGGACATGGCCGCCGTCTTTTTGAGGTCAATCACGGCGTACGAGCCGGTGCGGCGGGCACCGGGGCTGGCGGGGGGTGGCACCCGGGGGTCCTGCTGTCCCTTGCAGGGCTCAGGCTCCAGCTCCACCTGGATGTAGTTGAGCTGCCGTGGAGGCTCCGGGCAGGGCCGGGGGAAGTCGAAGCTGAAGACGTTGGGCAGGCGGCTGCGCCGGGCTCTGGGCAGGAAGGAGCGGCGAGGCTGCGGGGCCGCGCTCTCCGAGCTCAGGGAATTCTGCAGGGGCTCCTCCTCGCCGGCCTCGGAGAAGCCATTGGGGGATGGCGTGGGTGCCGTGCCAGCGTCCTCGTCCCTGTGCCGGCCCGGTTGGAGCTCCCACACCGGCGGCAGCGCCGGCAGGTTCTCGTAGTGCAGCAGCGCCGAGCGGCGATGGGAGCAGCTCCCGTCCTCCCGGGACGCTTTGGAGCGGCCGGCCCTGCACAGGGATGAGGTGCTGGGAGCCACCAGCCCGTTGAGGTTCTCGTAGACGCACTGAGGGGACGGACACCCCTCCTGACACTCGTTGTTGTTGTTGTTGGGAGGGCAGAGGTGCGCCCGGCATTCCCGGGGGTGCCGGCACAGCCGGCGGTAGCCGGAGGTGGGAGCCAGCACGAATTTCACCTCCCCTGGCTGCAGGAAGACCTGGGGGTTGCGGTCTTCCAGGGAGCAGCTGTGGTTCCTAGGGGGGAAAGGAGGGTGGGCTTCAGGCAAGGAGTGCATACAGTGCCGGCCCCTCGGCTCCGGCTCCCCGGTGGCCGTGTTGACGTAGGTGTGGGACTGCAAGGAGAGAAGCAGAGGGACAGTGACAGGAGGAGAGAGCAGAGACCAGAGCAAAGCAGCTGAGAAACCACTGGGAGAAGGGAATTCGGCTGGTGGAACAGGAGAAAAAGGGGTTTTGGAAGTCGGGAAGGTGTTGGGAGGCAAAATGTAAAAGTTGATTTAGGTTTTGTGGGCTGGGAGAGAGACAAAAGGAGTCCAGCTGCAGATCCGTGCTGCGTGTCCACACGGTCGGACACCTGCAGGAATTTCCTCATGGAAAGGGTGGTCAGGCTTTGGAAGGCGCTGCCCAGGGAGGTTTGGAGGTGTCACCTGGACGTGGCACTCAGTGCTCTGGGCTGGGTGACAGGTGGGATTTGGGCACAGGTTGGATTTAATCTTTTCCAAGGTCTTTTCCAGCCTCAGTGATTCCGGGATTCTGTGTCATGCTTGATGCACGTGGCCACTCACAAACTGCCTCCTCTAGTGATCCCACAACCCTCACACCTGCCCAGGCCTCCCAGCTGGGTTGTGTAGGAAAAACCTTAAAATTCTACAACAGAGAGCAGAGAGCTGAACCCCAAAAACGAAACTAAAGAGGGTCTGAATGTAGGGGTTGTGTGACAGCCGACAGGTGACTGCCACCCAAATACCAGTGGGTTGAGGACACAACTCAGATTTTTGGGACAGAGCATCAGTTCTAGTGAAGTGTCAGAGAGCAGGAGCCTCCAGGAGCAAAATGAAGGAAAGAGAATAAAAACAGTGACAAGATGTGAGGATCCCCTGAGCTCTGAGGGAGGGAAACCCAGAATTTCACACAGCAGAGTTTAGGGTGGGTTTACCTGCTCCTCAGGGCCCAGGAGGGGGTGAGTTGAGTCTTCCCCCACAGAGGAATGTCTCAGGCTGCTCACTGAGGGGTGCCGGGCTGCAGAGTAGGACAGGGATTCTCCAGGGAAGCTGTGAAATCCATTGGGAAGTCCAGTGTAGCCCAGACCTGCGAGAGAATCAGGGCAGAGAAGCATTAAATTGGTACCAAATAGAATTATTACACTTGCAGAGTGAGCTGGGCTCTTCTGGACACCCCGGAAGGTAAAACCAGCCTGTCCAGGGGACACACACAAAGGCAAGGCCCTCCTTTAAATCTTAAATCCATGAATTCCTCATGGAGACAGGAATTGAGCCATTCCAGATGCGCCTTCCTGCAGAAACCACCCGACCCTCACAAGTGCTACTGAGGAGAGGCCCCTTGGCAGCGGTGGCCCAGCGAAATCCAGCTGAGGGGCGACAGCTCCGACTCTCTGAAGGGCTTCTCCTGCCGTCGTTTCCTCGGAAACCAAATTCCCCACGGGAAACGAGCGTGGGGCCTTAAAACAGGAGCACACACGGGACAGATCCACGGGAAGCTGGATGGGAGCACTGCAGACGTCACCCCCCAGCCCTGTGTCCCCTCTGCTGTCCCCACACGCTGATGGGCTCTTACTGGGGGGTGGCTGGGGGCTCCGGGCCAGCTCCCGCTCCGAGGGGTGGCTGCTCCTGGTGATCACCACGGGCTCTTCCACCACGTTGATGCTGTTGCACTGCATCAGCTCCTGCAGCAGGTTGAAGATCTCCTCTGCTCGGGAGCACTTGAAGGCAAAAATCCCTGCCAGGGCCAGAGAGGAGGGTCAGAGCGGCAAGGAAGTGATCCTGCTTTAAAAATACGAGTTATTCCCTCTTCTAAATGAATTCTGATCTCTTCTGCTGTTGTTTAACACGATCAAGCCACAGCCACACAAAACCAACCCAAACCCTGTGGATTATTCAGGAAATAACACCGGAAGTCATGGAATACAGAAGGGTTTGGGTGGGAAGAGACCTTAAAGATCATCCAGTTCCACTCCCGGCCTTCCACAAGCCCAGGTTGCTCAGAGCTCCATCCAGCCTGGCTTCAAACCCCCTCAGAGCTGTGGAGAGCCACACGAGTGTGGAGGGCATGGGGAACTGGTCAGCTCTTCCATCCCAACTCCCCTGGCACCCAGTCCATCCCTTCCCAGGGGAAAATCCAGGCAGTGACTCCTCAGAGCTGGACTGGGCCCTGTGCACAGGAGGGAGGGAGGGAGGGAAGGGAACGTTGCGGTTCGAAAAATCTCTGGGATTGAAGAGTCTCTCCCCAAAGGAGCAGCCCAGCCCAGGAGCCAATCCCAGGCTGGCACACGCACACACCAAAGCCATGGCAACAGGAACAGCCTGGCAACGAGGGCTGCTCCCAAAGAACCACGTTTTCCACGTCCTGGCCAAAAAAAAAAAAAAAAAAAATAGCTGGATCTGCCTTGAATCAGGTGGGGAGCAGCATCAGCAAGGAGGCCTCCAGGTAAAGTTAATAAACAGGATAAAATACTACAAGGAAGGGAGAAAATTCAACAAAACCCATAATCCTTCTAATTTCTGCTTTAAGTGTTCATGGTAAAAATTCTGCAGGATGGGAGAGCTCTGCCTGGACCCGAACAGAACCAAACCACACAGAGGGGCAGAATTTTTATCACTGCATTAAATTTTCATCACTGATCCTCAACGCTGCAAAAGGCAAAGCAGAAACCAAAGCACAAATTCCCTGACAGGAGAGGAAAACCCCACTGAAATCAGCATTAAAAAGCAGCAGATGCCACTGCAGCTTCACACAGACCCTGAGCACGCACGGGAGTCCTTTTGGAGTTTACAAACACATTAACAGAACGAGGAAACAACTTCTTTTTCTTCCTCCCAAGGGGATGCACATGCCAAGAAAATGTTCAGCTCTTTTTAAAAGCAAGAGAGACAGACTGGTAAAGGAACCAAGAGGCCCCATTGTCGAACTGCAATTCCTCTATTCCCAGACTATTCCCAGTGCTCCTGGGTGACTCACTTCCCTCTGCACACTCAGAACATCAGGGAGACGTGGAACTCTTCCTCCTCTGTCACAAAGTGCTGCCAGAGCCAAAATCAGAGCTCTGAGCAGAACCAGCGCTGACCAATTTAGGGGAAAACACAACTCAACCAATTGTTGCTCTGTGGAATAAATAATCCTAAAAAGGACCTGGAAAAAGGTGCAGGTGCTGCTTTATCCAGAGCTACGCAAAGCTTCAAGTCTTGCAAACGCTTTTTAGCTCGCGAGGAAGGCCCAGCAACCCCTCCTGCCCCAGAGCACAGAGTAACAACCCCAAAAATGCTTCACCAGCATCCCCACGAGCACCAGCAAGGCAAGGCCACCAGATTTACACCCAGTTTAACCCTTTTAATCCACAGCACCCCCCCCCAACGTGTGCACCAACACTCTGGGGGAAGAGGCTGCGGACACCCTGAGCGCCAGGAATTTGGGGAGACACGGGCACCAGCTGCCTTTGGGGAGAGAAACCTCAGCACTGCTGCCCCCAGGGAGCCCCCCCGGGGACTGACCCTGCCCGGTGTGGCAGCGGCGGCCGCTCTCGAAGGAGAAGAGGTTGGAGTCGAAGCCGTAGCGGCGCAGGCACAGGTAGGGCCACCTGACGGCGTCGCGCTTGTGCGTGTGCAGGATGAGCTCCCTCTGCGTCAGCTCCATCACCCCCGAGCCCAGCTCGTGCCCCTCATCGTCCACGTTGGTCACCTGCAGGGGGCACAGCGGGAAAATCAGAGCCACGGATTGGAAAAGAGCTCCGGGATCAGCGAGTTCAAAATCCCCGCTTTGATGGATCGCCAGGTGGGCACCGCCAGGGCTGGGGACTCCAAAGCTCCCTGGGCAGTTCCAAGGCCTGGCCACGCTTTCCACGCAGAAATTCCTCCTGATTTCCAGCCTAAACCTCCCCCGATGCAGCTTGAGGCTGATTCCTCATCCTGTCCCTTGAGGCTGATTCCTCATCCAACCCCACCCCAGCTGCCCCCTCCTGTCAGGGAGTTCTGCAGAGCCACAAGATCCCCCCTGAGCCTCCTTTTCTCCAGGCTGAGCCCCTTTCCCAGCTCCCTCAGGAGTTCTCCAGACCCTTCTCCAGGTGCTCCAGCTCCATTCCCTTCCCTGGACACGGCCCCAGCCCCTCAATGTCTCCCTCACCGTGAGGGCCCAGAGCTGGGCACGGCCCTCCAGGTGCCCCTCACCGCTACCCAAAGCAGCCCACCCACGAGGCACCGCAATTCCATGGATTCCCCTCCCTTTCCTGCTGCCTTTTTCCCAGCTGAGAGCAGGGATTCATGGCTGGCAGAGGCGCCGAGCTGTCAGCCCCGGAGTCCGCGAGCTTGGCAGCTCAGCCGCGGTGTCTGAGGCCAGGCTCTGGAACACAGCCCTGAGCAATAAAAGGTTTTTCTCTCCGGTCCCCCATTTCCTCACATTTCCCAAGCAGAGGCAATTCAGCAGCAAACACAAACACATTTGCAGCAGGAGTTTTTTAAGGAAAAGGGGGGAAAAAAAAAAAAAACCCAAACCCAGAGCAGAAGTGATGAATTTACAAATCCTCTCGAGGGATGTTTGTGTGCAGGGGCAGAGCTTTGCTCTCCCCTCGTGCGGTCAGAGCTGTCCCACACCCTCTGATGGGGCTGAAGGGGTAAAAAATTTACCTTAAATTTGGTGGGGTGGTTGTCTGGGATGCTGTCTGTGCACAGACAGCTGCAGCAGCTCCCCATGACGCCAGGCAGAGAGGCAATCCCTGGGGACAGGACACAAAGCGGGGCACAATCACATTCCCAGTCCAACTCTCCCACCCTCTCCCAACATCCCTCCCCCATCCATCCCAGGGGGTTTGGAGCTCCAGCTCTTCACTCTGCTCCTTGATTAATGTGACACTAATTAAAACCAACAGGTTTCTTACCATCAGGCAGTTGTTGGGGTTGTTTTGGAGAAGGAATTCCCACTGCAGTCCCTCTATCTCCCTCGGGACTTCATGGCAAGCAGGTTTCACCTAAAACACGAGAGAAACACTCCCATCTTCCACCTGGCAAGGAGAAGACAATTAAACAGTGATAAAAGCAGGGAAAATGAAAAAGCAGGGGGTGGGAGAGTGACTGAACTTCCCTTCAAACACCCCAAGGAAGGTGGGTGCATTTCGTGTTTAATTAACTACATTTACATCAACACAGAAAACTCTGCGCGACAACGAAAAACACGCAGCTAAAACAAAAATTAAATAAGAGATGTTTTGCTTCCTGGCTTTGGGATCCTAAAAGGATCCTTAGGATCCGACAGAGGAGTGAATAAAAGAAAACTGAGCAGCCAGGGGTGGTGAGGCAGCTGCTGCTGAGGAATGCGGAGGTGCCTTCACTGCAGGGAAGGTCCTTCAGGGTCAGAGAACCAGCAGCTGCTCTGCTTTGGAGTAGGAGAAGCAAAAAAGGCCAGAAAACACTAAAATTCTGATATCTGACCCAGTCACTGCAAGGAGCAGGCAGGAGTGGCACGCAGTAGGAGTGAGAAATACTCCTGGGTTTTGCACCTGTGGTGAGAAACGTGAAATTCTGCTGTCCCTGATGGAAACTTAAAGGACTCCAGATCCAGCCCCGGGCAGGTAACGGGGGATGATGCCAGGTGTGCCCTGAGAGCAGCTCAGGACCTCTCCATCCGAGCCACCAGGATGATCCCAGCCCGGCAGCAGGGCAGTAAATGGCAAATTGGGAACCTCTTTCCATGGGGAGCCTCTTTCCATGGGGAACCTCTTTCCATTGGGAGCCTTTCCATGGGGAGCCTCTTTCCATTGGGAGCCTTTCCATTGGGAGCCTCTTTCCATGGGGAGCCTCTTTCCATGGGGAACCTCTTTCCATTGGGAGCCTTTCCATGGGGAACCTCTTTCCATGGGGAACCTCTTTCCACTGGGAGCCTTTCCATGGGGAACCTCTTTCCATGGGGAACCTCTTTCCACTGGGAGTCTCTTTCCACTGGGAGCCTCTCCTTCTGCCATGCCAGAGTCTGCCTCCCCCCTCTCCAAATCAGATCACGGAGTGGCAGAGCTGCCCTGGGCCCCATTCCAGCCTGGAGGGAGGGGGAAGAGCCACCCCTGAGCTGCCAAGGGGTGCCATTCTATTTTTACATCAAAACAGCTCCTAAATCACCTCCCACTGCACCCCCACTTTGGCCCTTGGAGAATTCCCCACCTTGCCCCAGCCCTGCCAAGTGCCCGGAATGTTTCTCAGGAACAAAGGCAGCCGGTGCCAGCTGCCCTCCTGCACACACCTGCCAGCCCTACAGCACCGCCACACCCTCCCTGTGCCGCCCCACACCCTGCCCCACACCAGCCTGCCTGCTCTCCTGGGCTCAGCACGGGTTTGTTCCCCTCACAGGTCAATAATTTAGCAACAGATCCTGCTCGGTCTGATCTGGGCACTGGGGGCTGTGTCCTCTCTGGTTGTGCCTCCCACTCCCTCCTCAGGACCTCCCAGATCCCTCAGGAACAACAGCTGGGGAAAACATTCTGCCTTTGCCCCCTCTTTCTTTATTCCCCTCTCCCTCCACCCTCATCTACGAGGGGTCAGCCTGAAGTGCTGTGGCAGATCAAGGACAGTTTTTACAGTGAGGACTGAACAAATGAACTAAAAAACCACCACGAGCTCCCCGAGCACTCCCTCGGCGCTTCCCACCGCTCCTCGCTGGTGAATATTTCAGCAGCATCCCCTTCACACAGAAACTCCCGAGCCTCCAGGCTGCTGCTCTGCACTTCCAACACGTTCCCAACACCTGTGTGCCAGTTCAGAGCTCAGCCAGCCACTAAAAACACCCCAGGAGCCCAACACGGTTCCCCACAGCAGGAGTGGCTCCCTCCTAAGACCACCAGCCCCATCCAGGCTCCCAGGATCCCAACCTAAATCCTCCTCAGCCCTGCTTAGACCAGGCTCAGCTCTGCCAAATTCCTCTCCTCCCAAACCCCCAGCCTGCAGAAGCCCCTCGTGCCTTCACCCTCTTCCAAGCCCTCCTCTTAAACCCAGAGCTGGAGAAGAGGATCCCCCTAATCCCAAAGGACCGGGGCACCCTGACACCCCCTGCACAGGGACACACGGACACCTCGTGTGGAAAAGCACCTGGTCCCACATCAACCCCTCCAGGGACACGCAGGGACAGAGCCAACACATCCCCCCGGCCTGGGAGGGAGCAGGGGGGCAGCTCTGGGGGCAGGAGGGGCAAGGAGAAGGGGCTGGAGAGATGAGGAAGGGGCTGGAGGAAGGAGGAAAGGGATGGAGGGATGACGAAGGGGCTGCAGAGATGGGGAAGGGGATGCAGGGATGGGAAAGGGGATGCAGGACAAGGAAAAGGATGGAGGAAGGCGGAAGGGGCTGCAGGGAGGAGGAGGATGGGGCTGCAGGGACATGGAAGGGGATGAAGGGCTGAGGAAGGGGATGGAGGGAGGAGGACGGGCCTGCAGAGCCCGTGGGACCGAGGGGCCTGAGGAAGGGGCGAGTCCCGGGGGGTACCGGGGAATTGGCTGCGAGGGGCGGCCGGGGGAGCCCGGGGGGGGCACGAGGGGAGGGGACAGGGGGCGATGCCGCGGCCCCGCCCCAGGCGCGGCTCGGTACCTGAGGCGCTCCCGGCTCCGCCGTCCGGGAGCTGCGGCCCGGGGCCCCCGGCCCGGCCCTTCCCGGAGCCCGGAGCGTGTCGGGGCGCCCGGCCCGGCCTTTCCCGGGGCCCGGAGCGTGTCGGAGCCCCCGGCCCGGCCCTGCCCCTGCCCGGCCCGGCGGGTCCGGGGGTCCCCGGTCGGGCCCGGAGCGATCGGGGCCGGGCCGGGCCCGCCGGAGCAGCGACACCGCGCGAGCGCCGCGGGCCGCCAGGGGGCGCCACGGGGGCGCGGCGGCGGCGAGGGGGCGGAACTGAAGTGGGCGTGGCCTAGAGGGGCGTGGCCTAGAGGGGCGTGGTCGAGGAGGGGGATGAAGGGGAGGGTTTTTGGGGGGTCAGTGAGAGGGTTTGGGGGCCTGAGGCAGGAGAGGACGCTGGGGTGGGTCAGCGCAGGGGGATTTGGGGGTCTGGGGTCAGGGGATGCTCGATGGGGATCAGTGGAGGGGAATTGGGCAGGGGTCTGGGGAAGGAGAGGGGCTGGGGGGTCAGTGGAAGGGGATTTGGGGTTGGGGGGATGGTCGTAGGGGATCAGTGGAGGAGGATTGGGCAGGGGTCTGGGGAAGGAGAGGGGCTGAGGGGTCAGTGCAGGGGGATTTGGGGGGTCTGGGTTGGAGAGATGCTCAAGGAAGGGTCAGTGGAGGGGGATTTTGGAGGGTCTGGGATGGAAGGATGCTCTCGGGGGTCAGTGGAGGGGGTTTGGGGGGGGATCTGGAGTAGAGGGAGACTCTAGAGGGGCATTGGGGAAGGAGGGGGCTCGGCGGGGCTGAAGCACTCACAGCGTCCCCGGCCCAGTCCCACCAGTCCCAGAGCACCAAACCAGTGCGGGCAATGCCGGGGTGGTGCTGGGGTCCCGCTGCACGCCCAGACCGCCTCCCTGGGCTCCTGATCACCGGACATCAGCCCTGGGTTTGGAGCCGCCGGCTCCTCATCCCAACATTCCCGCACGGAGCCCCCAAGCTGTGTCCCTGCCCTCCGTGGGGACACTGCGGCCACGCGCCGGGGCCACCGCGCTGCTCCGGGCTGTCGCCATGGAGCGGTGGCTGGTGCCGCCTCGGGAAGCCCCGAGTGACCCATCTGTCCCCGTGGCCGGCATCTCTCCGCGGGAGGACTTTGCCCATGAATCCTCCGCCCTGCGCAGGGATGGGGGAGCAGGGGAGGAAGGGGGGCCCTGCCACCACCCGCGGGGACAAAGTCCAGAGCAGCAAACGGGCCAAGATGAAGCTGCAGGGACCAAGCTCCCAGTGAAGCTAAACAGCGGATTCACAGCCCGGGGACCTCGGAGGCCTCAAAGGGACCCTGGGGAGTGACAGCCCCGGCTGGACAGCCCCGCTGGGACCCCTGCACGGGGAGGGAGAGCGGCAGCATGTGGAGGTGCTCAGCCCTCCTCCTCTTCCTCCCACTTCTCTCCTTGCCCAGGGGATTTTGCAGAGAATCCTCAAATGGTTTGGGTTGGAAGCGACCTTAAAAATCCCATTCCTGCCACAGGCAGGGACATCTTCTGCTGTCCCAGATTGCTCCAAGCCCCGTCCATCCTGGCCTTGGACACTTCCAGGGATGGGGCAACCACTTCCATAAAGCAGCACAATAACCTGTGCCCCGACACCGCCCTGCCCGGCCTCGCCCAGCGGTGCCACGGGCTTGTCACGGAGCCCGGCCACCTCCTCTGCCAAATTGCCAAATTAACCACCCCTGTGGATTTTGGCTGCAGTCCTGACCCTGTTCCCAGAACCCACACGAGCCATCTGCACCCCTCGGGGCTCCCAAAACGAGCCGCAGCTCCCGGGACCACGCAGGTGGCAGAGATCCAGCCTGGTGCCCGCAGCCGTGGGGGTTTTTTGGGGGGATGCTGTGTCCCTGCTCATCCCCAAAGTCCCATCAGCAGGCAGGAAAATCTTACGGCATCGTGAGAAACCCACAGAAACACAACAAGGACGCTGTGCCTCGCGTCAGGCTCTGATAAATTTTACCCTGACTCCTGCCCGGGTGGAATTGCTGCAGCCGGAGCCGGTCTGGAATGGCTTGGAGGAGCCTCGTCAGGTGTTCAGGGCTTGTGGAAACTAGGACATCCTGACTTGCCGCTGGCTAACTCCTTTGTGAGAGCCCAGCCAAAGTTTCTCCACCTCTAAATTGGGGTGTAATGACACTTCCCCCTCTTTCATGAAGCTTCAGCTCTTTCTGATCTCGGCAGGGAAATAAATCACCGCGCGGGATCACAGAAGTCATCAAACGGCAACCTGGGGTGAACCGAGCCGCAGATGGAGGGAAGGGCGCGGGCGCTCGGAAAATGAGAGGTAGGAGCGAGCCAGATGTCATCGGGAGCTCTTTCCCCTGTAGGGTTAATGTACCCCCCCCCTTCCCCTCCCTGCCTGCCCTGGAATTCCAGCCATTGGCTGGCTCCCGAGGTTTAGGCTAAAAAGCCTGTAATTAGGACCCCGGCTGCCGCGGAGCCAGTGCCTGGGCAGGCAGGGGAAAAAAAACAGAGAGAGAGAGAGGAAAGGGAAAAAAAAAAAAGAAGAAAAAAAAAAAGTGTTTCCCTGACTGAGCTTGGATGTTTTCCTTTCGCTTTGCAAAGTTTTCCCAGCCCAGGCTCCATTCCCTCGCGTCCTCCGGAGCAGGGCGGGACGGCGGCGGCGGCCGGCGCGGGGCTGGAGCGGGCGGCCGAGCCCGCAGCGGCGGAGCGCGGGGCCCGGAGCGCCGGGAAAGGGCAGGTACGTGCGGCTGGAAGGGGCTGCCGGGCTCGGCTCTCCCAGCCCCGTGTGGAGATGGAGCTGGGGGAGAGGGAGATTTAGAGGAGGGGGCAGCGGGAGGGTCCCGCGTCGGGAGTTGCTGCGAGGGGAAGGGGACGGGAGCGAGGGAGAGCAGGGGGATTTGGGCTGTTTGGAGATAATATCGCTGCCCCCGCGGTCTTTGTTGTCGGAAAAATGTCCCCGGCGAGCAGGAGGTGACGCCCGTTCCATCGTGCCAGGCTCTGCCAGCCCGCAGCGGGCAGGTGCGCGGGCAGCGCTGCCCGGCAGGACGGGGGGCTCGGGGAAGGGCGGCTGGTCCCACCATCCCTCCCCACCTGGGACTGGCCGGGAATGGGATGGTTCGGGCTTGGGGATGGAGCTGGGCCCCTTCAGACGTGCCGGGCTGAAATCTGGTGGCCACAGCGAGGGGTGGGGTGGGGGGTCTTCATCCCGGTGGTCACGGGGAGAGGAGGGGTCGCGAATCTTCATCCCGGTGGCCACAGGGAGGGGTGGGGGCCTTCATCCCGGTGGTCACGGGGAGAGGAGGGGTCGCGAATCTTCATCTCGGTGGTCACGGGGAGAGGAGGGGTCGCGAATCTTCATCCTGGTGGCCACAGGGAGGGGTGGGGTGGGGGGTCTTCATCCCGGTGGTCACGGGGAGAGGAGGGGGCGCGAATCTTCATCTCGGTGGTCACGGGGAGAGGAGGGGTCACGAATCTTCATCTCGGTGGTCACAGGGAGGGGTGGGGGCCTTCATCCCGGTGGTCACGGGGAGAGGAGGGGTCGCGAATCTTCATCCCGATGGTCACGGGGAGGGGTGGGCATCTTCATCCCGGTGGTCACGGGGGGAGGAGGAGTGGGGGTCTCGGCCCGTCCCTGCGGATGTACGACTGGGCGAGCCAGGGTGGGTTAATGGGTTATTGCTCCCGGCCGTGCCTGCGGGATGAGGGGGAAACACAGCAGGAAAAGCCTTTTGCAGCACTGGCACATCCCCCGGTGAGCAAACAGGCCACGGTCCCCGCTGGTGACACGGTGCTGCATGGCAGAGCAGGGTGCTGAGACCCTCCCCCATCATTCTGGGGGGCTGCAAAGGCCTTTTTTAAAAGCCGGGGCCACCATGCTGCTGTGCCCAGCCAGTGGCACCAAGGGCTGCTCCACCTGGTGCCACCCCGGGTCCAAAAGGCACCGTGGGCTCCTCGGTGAGACCGGCTCCAGGGCGGGCAGGACTCGCTGCTCCGGCTCTCCTTGCCAGCCCTCAGCTTATCTCGCCCCAAAAGATGCATCTTTATTGCTCTGCATCTTTATTCCGCGCTCCTCCAGCGCAGCTGTGTTGACGGGAGCTCAAGCGAAAACAGGTTATCCCGTGGGTGAGGCCAGCGTGGAGCTGTGCCTCTGGGAGCTGCCGGTGCTGCTGAGGGGCTTTTTGGAGATGTTGTGTTTCCTGGGGACTCTACGAAAGCGAAGCCGGGGCAGGGATGCAGCTCCCTGGCCGTGCTGGGAACAGGGAGCCTGTGCTGAATTCCGAGCGGGCTGGGGTGGCTGCGCTCCAAGTTAATGTGTGACCTTGGCAGCAGAGGGCTGGGAGCCCACACAGGCTCCCACAGCCAGCTGGAGGCAGGGGCTGCTCCCGGGGAGCCAAAGCGGATTAATATTCCCAGGAATTTCAGCCTCTTGCAGCCAGGGAGCTGCGGCGGCTTCCGATCCTTTGGAGAGCAAGAGGAGCTGGGCGAACGCATCCGGAGGAGCTCGCACAGGCGGGACAAGAGGATTTACAGCCGAGGCAAATGACAGCCAGTGCCACCCAGCCTGCCCGACTGGTCTGTCACATGTCCCTTCTTGCTGGCAGGGAGAAGCAGCTCCCCAAAGTGCCACCACGGTGCCACCTCCCCCCAGGCGCCCGATCCCAGGGTTTGAGGCAGGCCGGGAGCATCACTGCATCCCTTGGCAGGCCAGCAGGGAAGGGCAACAGCAGGAGCGCCTGGAGGCAGCGAGGGAGGGCAGGAAGGAAGAGGGGACAGGGACGGGGAGCAGAGGAGCCAGACCTGTTGGGGCTGCCCGGCTCTTTAGCATGGGAGGCGCGTACCTCTGTCACCGTCTGGGGCTAATTACAGGGACTTGTTTACAGCCCAGACGGCTGCCAGCCAGCGTAATCGCATCAAACTGGGCTGGGCTGGGCTCTCCGGCACATCCCCGTGCGTTCACAGCAGCTACGAGCCCTGCCCAAGCCACTCTCCCCCAGCGTCACCCCACTGCTCTGGTGGCCCTTGGATGGGGTCCCTGTGCCACGCGGGGCTGGGGCCAGGCCGGCACCGCCAGCCCTGCTGAGCCTCCCGAGCATCGGAGGGGCCTAATTAACAGCAAAGCCCCAAGAGATTACACAAATGCAGCTTGGAGGCTTAATGAGCCAAGCGCAGCCCGGGAATGCCACCCACCTCCCACCGGGAAGAGAAACGGGGGCACCTGTCCCAAACCCGGCAGCAGCAGAGCTGGGGCTGGACACCAAACCCACGAGGGTCCCCTCTCAGCATCCCCAGGGTCTCACACCACCCTGTAGAGCTGAGGCTCTTTCCTGGCCCAGCAGTGGTTCCTCACCAAGCCAGCAAGGCCAGGGCTCTTTTTGGCCTGCAAATACCCAGTCGAGCCAGGTTATTTCACCCCTACCCCAAAGCACAGCTTTGAATAGCACCCCGCAGCCAGCCCCGCATCCCCCCCGGGCTGCCGCAGGGTTCCAGACCCCAAAGCCCAGGAAAAAGCCAGCAGCCCTTTTGTTTTACCTCGCTGATTAGCCGATCTGCAGCGTTAATCATTGACCCGGCAGCGGGGCAGGGAAACCTGAGCTGCCGCGGCTGATCCCACCTGCTCCCGGCTCCAGAGCTGCCCCCTTTGGGTGCCACATCCCGGCACCCCGAGGTGCTGCTCGGGAAGGGGCACACGGGGAGCAGGGGCTGAGCTGGGGGCGTTGGAGGTGCTTGGTGGGAGCAGTGGGGACACTGGGGTGTCCCTGGCAGGGGGGGCACAGCAGGACCATGCCAGCGTGGAGCAGGGGACGGCTCCTCGTGGTGGCAGAGGTGTAGGACGACCAAAATCTCGTGGTCTGGCAGTTCTCACCCCTCAACCCTGAGACTGTTTTGTGCATGAAACACTTTCCAGAGCAGCTGATCCATCCATGGTGGATGGATCTAGGGATTCATGGGATGAATCCCTGGGGGCATTTGGTCCCAGCCCCGTGATTTCCCCCCCGGGAGCAGCGGTTCAGCTCCATCCCACCCTCGCTGCCCATGCCAGGGCAGGAAGCACGGGCTGAGGGCGTCAGGCTCCGGGCTGGCATCCAGGGAACCCCAGGAGCCACCACATCAGCATCTCGCCTTTGTTTTGGAAAGCCAGGGCAGGAAGGAAGCGCGGTGGAAAGCGCCCGCGTGGGGAGGAGGGGACGGCAGCGGATGGGTTTCCACTGCGTAACCCCGAGCCAGGCGTGCGGGTGTGGGCTGGGACAGCCGGGCAGGAACGGCCCTGGGGCAGAACAATGGCAGCCCGAGGGGAAGGAATTATTTTCCACTGAGTTGGGCTCAGCCTCCGTCTGTTCCCACTCAGGGATGGGCCACTAGAGCCGGGATTAGCCGTGCCAGCAAAGGACTGGTGGCAGCTGGGGGAAAGCTGTGGGTGAGCGAACGGCCGGGGCTGTTTTCCAAAACCTTTTCCAGCTTGAGCTTGGGCACTTGGGGTGTTCCCTGCCTGGCTTCACCCCATTCCCATCCCCTCCCACCTGGCAGACAAAGCCCTGAGTGCCCAAATCCTCGGTGTGGGTTTGCTGTAACCCCCAAAGGGAAAGGAGCCCCCCAAAAATCCCTTGGACTCCTGCAGCGGTTCAGCCCTAAAGGTCTCGAGGTCGTGGTGGTGTGGAGCATCATCCCAGCTGGATCTGCGCCAGAGTCCCTCCCTGGGGCGAGGGGCTGCTTGACCATGGAGACAGGACACGTGTCCTGGGATGGATCCCTGCTCCCTGCCTCGTGTCTGACCAGCTCTGGCTCTCTGTCCCCAGCTCATGTCCCTGCAGAGCCCTGCATGGCCCCAGCGGGACGAGCCTTCCCCCTGCGGCACCACCACCGGCCTCCCCCCGGCCTCGTCCGACAGCGACTCCGGCTGTGCCCTGGAAGAGTACCTGGAACCCTCCGCGGACCCCGCACCCCCCGAGGTGGGCAGCACCCAGCTCTCCCCCAGCCCCGCGTGCTTCCTACAGCAGAGCACCCCCTTTCCCGGGCTTAAACACGCATTTCAGCAACTTCAAGCTAAACACAGTTTCATCCCCCTAAAATTCCGCCCGTTCCTCCCAAGGTCCCGCCGTGCTTCGGGCCCCGCTCGCCGCAGCCGGGCTCTCCCTCTGACAGGACCCGGCTCCGCGCCAGAGCCCTCCTGCAGCAGCTGCCTCCTCAGGACTGCGATGTAAGCCCCCTCTTCCTCGGCTGCTGCCCCCTCCCCGGGCTCGCCCCGTGCCCCCCTGACCCCCGTGCCCCCGCAGGAGCGGTACTGCCCCGGCCTCGCCGAGGAGGAGCGGCGGCAGCTCCGAGCCTTCAGCGCCCGCCGCAGACAGGAGGCCCTGGGCCAGGGGCTGGCGTGTCCCGTGCCGGGTCCGTGCCATGGCTGTCCCTGCAGGAAGGTGAGGTGGCCCCTCCAGCACCCATTTCCTGGCGGGGAGCTGTCCCCAAAAGCCAGCCCGGCCCCAAACCTTGTGTCCCTCTGCCTTGCAGTGCGGCCAGAGGCTGAACAAAGGGGACCCGGGGGTTTCAGCTTCTCGCCTGGGGGATCAGTTCTGGCACCCGTCCTGCTTCTCCTGCCACTTCTGCCAGCAGCAGCTGGTGGATCTCATCTACTTCCAGCAGGATGGGAGGATCTACTGCGGCCGGCACCACGCCGAGCTCTTCCGACCCCGCTGTGCCTCCTGCGACCAGGTGGGTGCTGGCCAGGGGGAGCCTTTGCCCTCCCTTTGGCTGTTAAATGCCCCCAGGCCTGGCTGGCGGGGCTCCAAACCCATCAGAACCGCTGATGGGCTGGAGGAATGTTCCTTCCTGAGCCTCGCAGAGAGCCCCACGGGCTGGGGGCTCCTCCTCACCCCTCAGCACGGCCGGGCCGCGGCTTTTCCAGCGGGGTGCTGAGAGGATGGGGGTTGTTTTCCCGCTCCAGCTGATCTTCATGGAGGAGTGCATCGAGGCCGAGGGCCGGCGCTGGCACCTGGAGCACTTCTGCTGCCTGGAATGCGACGAGCCCCTGCGAGGGCAGCGCTACGTGATGAGGAGCGGCCGGCCCTGCTGCCGGGGCTGCTTCGAGAGCCTCTTTGCCGAGCCGTGCCAGGCCTGCGGGGACCCCATCGGTACGGCCGTGACCCCGCCCGGCTCCCCTGCCCCCGGCTGGGAAGGCTGCGGAGCCGGAGCCCCGCGGCTCGGCACGGAGGATGGATTTGGGCACACGGGAGGGTGGATTTGGGCACACGGATGGATCTGGGCACATGAGAGGATGGATCTGGGCACACGGGAGGATCTGGGCACACGGGAGGATGGATTCGGGCACATGGGAGGGTGAATCTGGGCACACGGGAGGATCTGGGCACACGGGAGGGTGGATTCGGGTACACAGGAGGATGGATTCGGGCACATGGGAGGGTGGATCTGGGCACACGGGAGGTTCTGGGCACACGGGAGGATGGATTTGGGCACATGGATGGATCCGGGCACACGGGAGGATCTGGACACATGGGAAGATGGATCCGGGCACACGGGAGGGTGGAGTCTGGCACACGGGAGGGTGGATCTGGGCACATGAGAGGATGGATTTGGGCACATGGGAGGGTGGATCTGGGCACACAGGAGGATCCGGGCACACGGGAGGATGGATTTGGGCACACGGGAGGATGGATTTGGGCACACGGGAGGGTGGATCCGGGCACACGGGAGGATGTGGGCACACGGGAGGATGGATTTGGGCACACGGGAGGGTGGATCCGGGCACACGGGAGGATGGATCTGGGCACACGGGAGGGTGGATCCGGGCACTCCCCTCAGCTGTGGTTGCCCCCCAGGTGCTGACAGTGAGGAGGTCACACACCAGGGGCTGCACTGGCACGCCCGAGCCGCCTGCTTCTGCTGCAGCCTGTGCCGAAAGCCGCTGCGGGGACAGCCCCTCGCCTGCCGCCGCGGCCGCCTCTTCTGCTCCGACAGCTGCAGCCGGGGCCAGGATGCCTCTTCCACCGCCTCTTCCGACTCCTCCGACTCGGCTTTCGCCTCCGCTCCATCCCCGGACTCCACGCCCCTCTCCCGAGCCGGCCCGGCCGGCAGGAGCTCGGCAGCGGGGGGCTGCAGGCAGCGGGGGGAAGGGGCCGGTAGGATCCTGGTGGGCTGGTGGATGGGGTGGGACGGGAGTGGGAACAAATCCAGGCTCTGCCCAGCCCCTGGGGGCTTTACTGGGAATATCACAGCGTGGGAAGTGGTGATAAACCCCCAACCCGCCTCCCACGGGGGGAGCTGGGCGTGGGTCGGTGCCACCCCGTTGTGTCCCAAGACGACCCTTGCTGTGGGAGGGCTGTGGGAGGGCAGGCTCAGCTTTTCCCTTCCTCACTTAGCCCCACTTTCCCTCTTCCAGAGGCATTTTCAGATCAGGCCCCGGTGCACCCCGCCTTCAGGAGCCCAGAGGATCTGGGAGCAGCCGCAAAGGAGTGGAGCAGCGATGCTGCCAAGGAGCACATGGGGACACTGGGACCCCCAGCCGGCCACCCCTCGGCCCCCCAGCCCAGCCCAGAGGGGCCCAACGAGCCTGGAGCCTTGGGCCACCCGCTTTTGGGGGGCCCGGACCCCCAAACGGCCGCAGGCAGTGCAAACCCACAGCTCCAAGCGGGCACATCCCCTCCCTGGCACAGCCCCCGGCCAGAGGATGGCACGGAGGAGGACGACTCCTGGTGCCCCACCTGCTCCTCATCTTCGGACTCGGACTCGGAGGAGGAAGGATTCTTTTTCGGGAAGCCCATCCCCAAGCCCGGGATGAATTCCCTGGGCAGGGAGCCCCCGGGGAGGGGCAGGGGCAGGACGGCCAAGCACTGCAGTGTGTCCTAACCGCGGGCTCCCCGGGTGGCACTGCCAGGTCCTGCCAGGTCCTGCCATGGCCTCAACGCGTTCCAAGCGCGTCCTGGACGCGGCCCAAGGCTGGCGGGAGAAGCTGCTGGGATCCTTCCTCCCCGGCGGCTGCCGGCAGAGCAGAGCCTGCAATTCCTGCCGGCCTCTCCCGCAATTAGGAACAGGTAAAGCAGGAAGGGAGCGGGGCCGGCAGAGCCGAGCCGGGCCTCCAGCACCGCAGCCAAGGCGGCAGCTCCGGGGAGAGCGGCCGCGGCTCCAGACAAGGGCAGCTGCCTGCATCGCCCCACGGCTGGGGACCTTCCCTGGACTCCTCCGTGCCCCACTGCCACCCGCTCTCCAGCCCTGGTGGCACCGTGTCCCGCTGCCACCACGGGGAGGGCACCAGGGGCGCAGCTCTGCCGCTGACGAAGCTCCAATAAAGTTTGGCTGAAATCTGAACGCAGGAGGGTCCCCTGAGTCTGCCCCGGTCCTTCCCAGCCCCTTGTGACACTGACTGTGTCCCCAGGGGTGACCTCTGCCCTCTGCCACAGCCGGGGGTCACTGTGGGACCCCCCCGAGCAGCCCCAGGAGAGCGGGAGCAGAGCAAGGGCTGCAAAAAGAACACGGTTTATTTCTAGATTTAAACCCAAAAACAACTCTCCAGGGTTTGGGGACACATCCCCAGGAATCAGGAATGGAGGAGAGGGACTGCCGCCCTCCCTCCCATCACCCACCAGTAACACCAGTCAAACTTTTGCTGCCCACAGGGGTTTGGGCAGGGCTAAAACCAAACACATCCTGCTCACCCTCCTTCTCCAGGAGACAGAGCAGAGCTGCCAACGTGTCCATCCCACCCTGTTCCGCAGGCTCAGCACCCTCCCGAGCACCCCAAAGCGCTGTCGCAGCCCCCACCACCCCCCACCCAGCTGGCAGGAGGGCGTGGCTACTGTCAGAGGCTGGCGGTGGCCGAGTCGTAGCTGTCGATGAAATCCTCCAGCTCCTGCAGGTGGTGGATGCAGCACTGGCGGAGGTTGGCCCTGAGCGCCAGCCCCAGCGCCGCCTCCATCGAGGGCTCCTTCTGCAGCAGCATCGTGGCCACCACGGCGATGGTCAGGCTGAACTGCTGGTACGACTGCAGGGGAGGGGCGTGGGGTCAGCACCCCAAAAGCAGCACCAAACAACCCCTATTTTTAGTCCACAGAGCCCCAAAGAGCACCCGAGCCCCTGCAAACCCCTTATTGCCCCCAGCACCTTCCCCTGCAACCACCGGTGCCCCCCCAAAATGCCCCCCAAAATGCCAAATTCACACCCCCCAGCACCCAGCATCGCTCCCAAAGGTCCTCAGGTGAGTCCCCCCACCCTGCAGCCGGTCCCAGACCCCCAGGTGCTCACCCAGGGCCCGCCAGGACTCACCAGCTCGATCTCCGCTTTCCTGGCGAGGACGGCGGCGGAGCGGAAATCGATGCCGGCCGGGAACGGTGCGGGGAGCACGGAGCAGAGCTGGTGCCGGCCAGACACAGCCTGGCAGGTGGAAAAGGCGAGGAAGGGTCAGAGGGGAAAGGGACTGAGCCAAACTGGGGCTGTCAGTGCTGGTCACTAGCCCAGGACTGGCCACTCTGTGGAAGGAGCCACTGGTTTGTCACCCCTCCCTCAGATGCCAGAGCTGCCTGCACTCTCCCTCTGCCCCAATTTCTCTCCCTCGTTAGGCAGTAATTAAGCTGCTCTGGAGGGCTCTCCTCGGCTTCCTCAGAGCTCCAGTCCCAGGGTCGTTCACGCTCCAGCGCGCTCCCAAGCCTCCGGTTCCTTCCCTGGCTTCTTTCCCAGCCGTCTCCCGTTCACCGGCACGGCCGGCAGCGGGGCCGACACGGGCTCTGCCTCCAGACAAAGCCGCCCTTTAACCCCAGCCCGGGATCCTGCCAGGATCCCGCTCTAGGAATGGCAGCGTCCCCAAGCCCAGCACCCTGGCCCCGTGTGGGCACCCCGAGGTGCTCGGGGGGCACCCGGACCCCGTACCGGCTTTGTCTCACCGCACCCGGGCGGGTGCTGCGGCGCCGGGGAGGTCTCTGGCGCGGTGCAGGCAGCAGGAGAAGCCCGGCTGGGCTGTGCCTCGGGTTCTGCTGCAGCTCCTGGAGGGACCTGAGGGTTTTCGGGGGGCTGAAGGCTCTGCAGAGGCTGCGGGGGAGAGAGGAGGGTGGTGGCTGGGCAGGGACAGGGGACAGCGTTGCCAGCACGGCCCCACGGGGCTCTCACGCGGGGTGGGGACACGGCCCGGGGCTGCCCCACATCCCAAACTCACCCCATCCTGGGCAGCTGCTGCCTCGGCTTCTCCAGCTGCGCTCGGCTGCTGTTCCCAGGAAGGTGGGCTGAGCTCAGCCCCTGCCTCTCCAGAGGAGCTGGATTCCAGGAGTTCCCTCTTGGCAGGGTCCGGAGGGGCTGCTGGGCTCTGGGGATGTGACCCATCCCCGGTGCCAGCCTCGGGGACACCTGGAGTGCACGGCTCTACCTGGGGAAACGTTACCGAGTCCTCAGAGGGGACAAAGGGTCTGGGAACGGGGCTGTGCCTCCCTCCACGCTCTGCTTTGGGGTGGGAATGGAAAATATCCATAGGGAAGGCTCTGTGCTGCTGGTGGGAGCATTTGGGGAGCCTGGAGCTGAGCCAGTGCCGCTCCCCAGCGATCCCATACCTCAAGGTGCTCCCGGATCCCGGCAGAGCTCTCCTCCGGAGGGGCTGGATCTGTTCCCAAAGCACAGGGATCCTGATGCTGGCTGCCCACAGGGGTCTGCCCGGCTTCCAGCTCCACCTGGGGACAGGCAATGGCGTGAGGACACGTCTGTGCCGGGAGAAGAGCTGGGCATGGGGCGGACAGGGCGCTAAAACCCAAAGGAAATCACGGAGAAGAGCCTGGAAAAATCCCATGCCTGGCAGAGAGACAGCGAGGTGGAGAGGGAGAGGGCTGGAGAAGAGAGAGGAGAGAGAGGAGGGAGGTGTTACAGTGGAAGGAGACCCCCGAGCCGGGCAGCTCCGGAGGTGGGAGCACCCCTGGGAGAGGCGGGGGGATCTCCTACCGGTGTCACAGCACCGGCACCGGCAGCCGGGCTCTCCGGAGGGCTCCCAGCCGGGCTGGGGGGCTCCAGGCCATTCCCAGGAGGCAGAGCTTCCACTGGCACATCCTGGAGGGAGGAAACCACGACACCGTGCGAGGCTCAGGGTGAGCGCACGCCTGGCGTGGGGTGGGGGGGACACGGGTAAAACCCCACAACCTGCGCCTGTTTCGGCCTCTCCGCAGCGCCTCGGAGGGGTAGAAGGGGCTGGGGAGGATTTGGAGGCTGCAGCTCCTTCCTGGCCGCCGGCTGGCTCCTCTTGGAGAGGGCAGGAGAAGCCTTGGAGTGAGGCTTGTGCTCTGCAGGGGGAGAAACAGTGGGAGAGGCTCCTCGCCCTGCCCCGGGAGAGGCTGGAGAGCACCGGGGAGCGGCCACGGGGTCAGCACAGACCTCGGGGGGGTCGGGGACAGCACACCCGGGGGACCAGGGTCAGCTGCCGGTGGTGGCTCTGGCGGGGGTGGCGGCCGCGTCTCCCAGCCGGGCGGCGGCAGCTCCAGGGCGGGCGGTGTCCCCGGAAAGCCCCTCGGATCCTGCGGGAGCACAGCCCCAGGGCGGGGGGGTTTAGGCTGGGGAGGGTCTCTGTGCAATCCCAGCCTAGGCAGGGACAGCTTCCACCGTGTCACCCGTGGCTGTGCCCGGCCCCGGTGTCCCCGAGTGCCACCCCACAGCCCCCCGAGCCCCCCGAGCACAGCACCCACCGTGGAGGGCCGGCCAGGGGCCAGCGTGGGGGCTGCTCCTCCTCGGGGAATTCAGGCCAGGGCTCAGGCGGCAGCTCCTGCAGGGAATGGGGGGGGTTTAGGCAGGGAATGGGACAGGGGGAGCTGTGACTGCACGGCGCAGAGGGTCCCCACACGCTGCCCGTGTCACCGGGGCAGTGAGTGGCCCCCGCGCCGTTTCACCCACTCGGTCCTGCGGCTGCCGCCACCCCCCCAGCCCATCTCCCCCTCACCGGGTGCCAGCCCTCTCCAAAGCCGTCCTCAGGTCCTCGGAAGTCTCTGTCATCCCAAGGGGGTGGCGGGGCACAGTCGTGGGGTGCCCACCTCCCGTCCTCCTCCTCGTTCCAAGGGACATCACCAGGGCCCGGGAAGGGTCTGGGGGCCCCAGGGCTGGGCTGCAATGGGGAATTGCTGCCAGTGAGGACAGGGACACCCTGGGGACACTCACAAAGCTGCCAACCCCAGCCCACGTTCCCCTCACCGGGTGCCAGCCCTCTCCAAAGCCGTCCTCAGGTCCCTCGATGGCTTCTCTGTCATCCCAAGGGGGTGGCGGGGGACAGTTGTGGGGTGCCCATCTCCCGTCCTCCTCCTCGTTCCAAGGGCCGTCACCAGGGCCCGGGAAGGGTCTGGGGGCCCCAGGGCTGGGCTGCAGTGGGGAATTGCTGCCCATGAGGACAGGGATGCTCACAAAGCTGCCAACCCCAGCCCACGTTCCCCTTACCGGGTGCCAGCCCTCTCCAAAGCCGTCCTCAGGTCCTTGGAAGTCTCTGTCATCCCAAGGGGGTGGCGGGGGACACTCGTGGGGTGCCCATCTCCCGTCCTCCTCCTCCTCCTCCTCGTTCCAAGGGCCGTCACCAGGGCCAGGGAAGGGTCTGGGGGCCCTGGGACGGGGCTGCAGTGGGAATGGCCACTGGTGAGGACAAAACCCACTGGGATGTTGTGGTTTTCTTGCTGTTACCCCTCCCCACTGCGACCCTCAGCTCTTTCTGCCTCTCCTGCTCCCGAGGGAGCCCCTGCTTTGGGCTGCCCTGGCTTTGTGGGTGAATCCCTCCTCGCAGGGATGCAATCAGGGTGCGACAGCTCAGATTTCACCTAACTGTGAAACTTAGCAGCAGTGGAGGGGGGGATCAGGCTGCTGGAGAGCACTGAGAGCAGCCTGACCCAAATATCCCAAAACGAAACCCCACAGGGATGTGAAACCCTGAGAGCAGCTGGCACCGGCAGGGATGTGGGGGGCAGGTGTTTCCTGGGAGGAACCAGAGGGCAGCAATCACTTCTTTAAGCACAAACGGCCCACAAAGCGCCCGACATCCCTCAGCTGGTGCCATAAAAGCTCAATCCCACCTTAGAACAGCGGGGTTCCAGCACGGCCCTCCTGGGAGTGAGCGTGGATTCCTTCCTGGAGCCCTTCAAGGCCACTCCTCGAGGCCGAGCCGAGGAGTTTTGTGTGGGTCTGGGTGAGTAGCACCAGTCTCCACTTCATAATTGCTAATTTAACTTGGAAACTATCCATTTAATTAACAGTGCCCTGGCTATTAATCAGGTAACAGTGCCCAGGTCATTAATCCTTTAGTCCAATCATCACCATCCATGGAAATAAATTATTTATGTTACCTATGTAAATATATTTGTTTTGCCATTCTTAAGCCTTAAAGCTGTGGAATCCTTTAGACACAAACTGCTGGCCAGCTCCACAGCTGGATCCAGATGTGGCCAGACTCCTTTCGGAGAGGGAGTTTAGAGGGCCAGGGGGTCCTTTCCATGCCCGGGAGGGTCTCCCTGCCAAACTCCAAAGCTCCCGCCGTGCCTGTGCCACCTCCCTGTGCCACCTCCCTGTGCCACCTCCCCCCAGCCCCGTCCCTTACCGGGCACCGCCTGCGCCGGTGCTCCCAGGGTGGCTCATCCCAGGCGTCCTCGGGGCCGGGCGGGGGGCACGGCCCCGGCCCATCCCACCACGGGCCGGGCTGTGGAGAGATCAGAGCCGTGAGCCCACCCTCGCCCCAGCGAGGCAGGAGCCCACCCAGCCTCCCTCCTCTCCTCTGAAAGCCCAGATAATTCCTAATTCCTGCCCAAACCGCGGCGATGTTGTCCGGTCCCCCCAGCACCCCGAGGGACGGAGCAGCGGGCGCCCATCCCTGCCCCGGGAAGCTCCTGCGCTCCCACCCGGCTCCGGCAGCCCCAGCAGAGCCCCAAGCGCACGCACCTCCCTGGGGAAGCCTCTCCTGCAGCCCGGCGGGGGGAACATCCTGCCCGAGGGCCGTCCTGGCCCCTGGCCCGGGATCCGCTGCAAGGGAGAGGCTGGGTCAGCACGGCCCACAGGGACGTCACTGCCGGCCTGGGGACGCTGCCAGCCAGGTGCCACCCGTGGTGCTGCCAGCCAGGTGCCACCCGCGGTGCCGCCAGCCAGGTGCCACCCGTGGTGCTGCCAGCCAGGTGCCACCCGTGGTGCCGCCAGCCAGGTGCCACCCGTGGTGCTGCCAGCCAGGTGCCACCCGTGGTGCTGCCAGCCAGGTGCCACCCGCGGTCCCGCCAGCCAGGTGCCACCCGTGGTGCCGCCAGCCCCGCGCCCGGAGCGCTGCGACACCTCCAGAGCCACCCGGCGTCGCCACGGCGGAGCTGGGGACACCCGGACCCGCTGCCGGTCCCCCGGGGGTGACACGGGACTGGCGATGCCTCGGCACCCCCTTGGCCTGCCCGAGGCTCCGCTTGTCCCTGCCACGTGTCATCGCCACCGCCGCGGGTCACCCCGTGGTGTACCCAGAACGGGGGTTTCATGAGCCCCCCCGCCAGCCTGAAATCCCCACTTTTGTCCCTAAATCGCGGCTTTACCTGGGGTGTCAGCCTCAGGTCCTGCAAAGCAGCGCCGTGTGATGAGTAGAACCTTATTTGTTCATAAATCTTGCTTAATAAACTAAATGGTGCTTAATAATGTTGTAAATTTCCACTGTCTAAGACTTCGCTGTGAATTTTGTACGCGCACTCTATAGCACGCTGGAGCTCGGAGGGGGGTGCAATGGAGAGCGCTGCAGCCCTGCACCCCAATCCTGCAGCCCCGCACCCCAATCCTGCAGCCCCGCACCCCAAACCCGCAGCCCCGCACCCCAAACCTGCAGCCCCCCACCCCAATCCTGCAGCCCCGCACCCCAATCCCGCAGCCCCGCACCCCAATCCTGCAGCCCCGCACCCCAAACCCGCAGCCCCGCACCCCAAACCTGCAGCCCCGCACCCCAATCCTGCAGCCCCGCACCCCAAACCCACAGCCCCGCACCCCAAACCTGCAGCCCCGCACCCCAATCCTGCAGCCCCGCACCCCAAACCTGCAGCCCTGCACCCCAAACCTGCAGCCCCGCACCCCAAACCCCCAGCCCCGCACCCCAAACCCGCAGCCCCGCACCCCAAACCCCCAGCCCCGCACCCCAATCCTGCAGCCCTGCACCCCAATCCTGCAGCCCCGCACCCCAATCCTGCAGCCCCGCACCCCAAACCCGCAGCCCCGCACCCCAAACCCCCAGCCCCGCACCCCAATCCTGCAGCCCCGCACCCCAAACCTGCAGCCCCGCACCCCAAACCTGCAGCCCTGCACCCCAAACCCCCAGCCCCGCACCCCAAACCCCCAGCCCCGCACCCCAAACCTGCAGCCCCGCACCCCAATCCTGCAGCCCCGCACCCCAAACCCGCAGCCCCGCACCCCAAACCCCCAGCCCCGCACCCCAATCCTGCAGCCCCGCACCCCAAACCCCCAGCCCCGCACCCCAAACCTGCAGCCCCGCACCCCAATCCTGCAGCCTTTTGGAAAACAGAGAAATAAAAACAGAAAAGGCTTTGCTGTCGCCAGCTTTGCTGTGACGTGATCGAGCGGGTTGTGCAAAGGGGAATTTTTAGAGGTAAACGATAAATGCTGACGGTGTAATTGTGAATTGTGTAAAAAGAGAACAGCAACACCAAACCCAGCTGAGACCAGTTCTGTACGAACACAGGGAATTGAAAACCCCAAAATAGAAGGACTCTGTGAACACGGAGGAATTACGAGACCGCAAGAAGGTTGTGAAAGTGGCCGAGACCCGCAAAACAGATCTGCGCACGCCCACGAGGAAGAGGTAAAAAGTTCAGCCCCGAGGAAGACTACGAGCCTTCATCTGACGACCACCAGAGGACACTGCGCAGGAGCCAGCGGATGGAAACGAAGGCGGATCTATGCAAATCATCCCCCCGAAAGTATTATAATATCCCCATCCCTTCTGCGAAACCATAACACACCCGGAACGCGTTGCTGCAATATTAAATATTAAATATTAAGTATTAAAAACCTCGTACCCTCAGAGTTAACTCCGGCCACACGCCCAGCGCTGTAATAAAGCTTTGCTCCGCTGACTTTGTCCCCAGGTAAATTTTATTATGTGTGCTTGTTTCTCACAATCGCCACCCCCGTGACGTCCCCAAAGGATCCCGGTGTCGGGGCACAGGGGCTTGGATGAGCCCCTCCACCAGCCTGAAATCCCCATTTTTGTCCCTAAATTGTGGCTTTACCTGTGGTGTCAGCATCAGGTCCTGCAAAGCAGCGCTGGAGCATGGAGGGGGGTGCGATGGAGAGCCCTGCACCCCAATCCTGCAGCCCTGCACCCCAAAATCCCAATCCTTCCCTGCACCCCAATCCTGCGCCCCTGCACCCGGGCCCTGCACCCCAAACCTGCAAATTTGCAACGGCGCCCCAATCCTGCACCCCTACACCCCAATTCTGCACCCCTGCACCCTGAATCCCAATCCTTCCCTGCGCCCCAATCCTGCACCCCTGCGCCCCAATCCTGCACCCCTACAACCCAATCCTGCACTCCTGAATCCAAATCCTGCACCCCTGCACCCCTGAATCCCAATCCTTCCCTGCACCCCAATCCTGCACCCCTGAACCCCAATCCTGCACCCTGAATCCCTATCCCGCACCCCTGCACCCCAATCCTGCACTCCTGCACCCCTGAATCCCAATCCTGCACCCTTGAATCCCTATCCCGCACCCCTGCACCCCAATCCTGCACTCCTGCACCCCTGCACCCCAATGCTGCACCCCTGCACCCCAATCCTGCACCCCTGAATCCCAATCCCGCACCCCTGCACCCCAATGCTGCACCCCTGCACCCCAGTCCTGCACCCCTGAATCCCAATCCCGCACCCCTGCACCCCAACGCTGCCGCCCCGCAGCCGGACCCCATTCCACACCTATCTCCGGCGGGGGCCGATCCCCTCCCGAGGAGCTCACCCGGAGCTCTCCCGAGCGCTCCTGTCCCTCCCCCCGGCACATTTCCTTCCTCTTCCCATCCCGCTCCCGGCACCGATTCCGCTCCTGAGAACAACGGGAACGCGCAGAGCCCGGGAAGCTCCGCTTCCCCGATCCCCCGGGGACAGCCGGATTCCTCCGGGAATGTCGCATCCACAAACTGCACCCCATCAGCGCCCGGAGCCCCCCTGAAAGGGGGGTCCCTGCACCTCCAGGGCACGGAGCGTCCGTGGAAGAGGGGATCCTGCACCCCCAGGGCACGGAGAGTCCGTGGAAGAGGGGATCCCGGGGATCCTACACCCCCAGGGCATGGAGAGTCCGTGGAAGAGGGGATCCTGCACCCCCAGGGCATGGAGTGTGCGTGGAAGAGGGGATCCTGCACCCCCAGGGCATGGAGCGTCCGTGGAAGAGGGGATCCTGCACCCCCAGGGCACGGAGAGTCCGTGGAAGAGGGGATCCCGGGGATCCTACACCCCCAGGGCACGGAGAGTCCGTGGAAGAGGGGATCCCGGGGATCCTACACCCCCAGGGCACGGAATATCTGTGCCAGGGGGGTCCCTGCTCCCCCAGGGCACGAACGCTCCAGCTCCTGCCACCATCCACATGGATCAACCACATGGTCCCCGGGATGCTCCCAAACTTGTGCCGGGCTATTCGGGGGAGCAGGACCCCCATTCCCGGGGCTGGAGGAGGGGACAGAGAAGGGTGAGAGGGTTTGGAAAGCCCTGGCAGGACCCGGCTCCATCGCACCCACCTTTGCCGGCGCTGCCGGGCCGAGGAGCTCCTGGAGCTGCCGGTGGCTGTCGCCTCCCAACGTGTCCGTTCGTCTGTCACCTCCCAGCGTGCGGCTCAGAGGGTCTCCCAAACCCGCTGCCCGCCCAATTCATCACCTCCCGGGCCAGCCAGGCGCCTGCAGCCTCTCCTCCCCCCTATCCCCCTGCATTTCCCACCGGGAATGGCGCTCCCGGGGCTGCCGTGTCGGCTCAAGGCACCGCCATCCCGCCCTGCCCCCGGCGGATTTATCACCTTCCCCCGGCCCGGGAACACCCGCGGCAGCAGTTGGGGGTTTGGCTGGGACGCTCTGATAACGAACTGGTCTGAACTGGTCCGGCCGGCCACGCGAATTCCTGCATCCACACGGAGGTGCAGGAACGTGGGAGGAGGAGATAAGGGAGAGAAAGGGAGGTTCCGGCCGAGCTCGCCGATCCCAAAAGCCAGCGAAGGAGGCGGGAGAAAAGGGAGCCTCGGGGTGAACTCGCTGATCCCAAATGTCAACAAAGGAAGAGGGCGAACGGGAAAACCCCAAGCCCGAAGTGGAGTAAAACCCTCCCAAAACCCAAACAGGATGTGGGGCCCAGGCAGCCCGCGGGCGCTGGCTGCTCCCCAAGGCTGATCCCGCCGGGCAGATAACGCCCGGCTCTCCGGCTGCTCCCTTAATGAGAGTCCCTAATTATCATAAATCAATTAGCTCGCTGGGATTTGAGGAGAGAACCCCGCAGCAGGGACAGACGTGGCTGCAGCCCGGGCGGATGGATGGACAGCGTGGCCGGATGTCCCCACGGATCCAGGTCACACCCAAGCCTGGCCTGGTGACCTGGGTGTCCCCAAAGAAGAGGATAACCAGCTCCCACGGAGCAGGGAAATGGGAACAACAAAAACTCTGTGAATTCCAGAAATCCTGTGCAAGAAGAAGTTACTTTGATTGCTAAAAGCTTTGTATAATAATAATAAATCTCACTATAGCCACAGCCCTCATCCCACGGCATTGTGCGACACGCGGAGCACCCCGGTGTGCAACGCTTGGGTTTGGTCCTCCACGGGGACCTCCAGGTCCCGGTCCCGGTCCCGGTCCCGGTCCCAACCCTGTGATAAATTTACTCGAGACAATCAGTTAATAGTTCCATTCATATAATTTTATTAATTACAGCAAGCAAGCAAAAGGGGCAAAAGCAGCGCTGGGCGACAGGGGGATCACCGTCCCGCCAACTGCCGCACTATTCCGGGCTCTTTGTTGTTCTTTTAAGCGGTTCTATTTCCTGTTTTCATGGCGTTCTCGGTGTACTCTGCGCATGTCTTTTGTACTGTTGCCGGGGTCTTCTTAATATCTTCTATTGGTGTTGCAATCTACGTGCTTGTTCTGCTACAATTTCCTGAAAATGTAGCTTACACCGGAAGTTACAAAATCACATCCTTGATTAACTTGAACAAACATGTCCTATTATGGTTGCAAGCAGCTTACGCAAGCATATTTCACAGTTCAAAGGTTAAATGAACAAACATACTTTATCACAATCCCGATCCGAATCCCGATCCCGATCCGGTTCCGATCCGACCCCGCTCCCGCTCCCGCTCCCCGCCCGCACGTGGCACAGCGCGCGCCGGCGACGACGTCACGCTGCGCGTGTGACGTCACAGGCCGCCGCGTACGCCATCGGGCGGCGCGGGCAGGCGGCAGCAATGGCGGCGGCGGCGGCGGCGGGAGGAGGAGCAGGAGGAGCAGCGGGAGCAGCGGGAGCAGCGGGAGCGGTGGCGGCCCCGCCGCGGGGCATCCGCGCGTGGCTGCGGAGCGCGTTCCGCTTCGCCACCGACCGCAACGACTTCCGCAGGTCGGGAACGGGATCGGGATCGGGATCGGGATCGGGATCGGGGCCGAGATGATGGTCGGGATCGGGGCCGAGATGATGGTCGGGATCGGGGCGGGCACCGGAATAGGGGTCGGGGTTGGGATCGGGATCGGGACAGGGATCGGGAGCCCCGTGTCTGTGGCCGGGCTGTGTCAGGAGCGGGGCAGGGCCGTCCCTCAGGGCTGGGCGCTGTGAGGGGCCTCACCTCAGTCCCCGTGTCCGGTTCTGGGCTCCGCACTTGAGGGAGGACACGGAGGGGCTGGAGCGTGTCCAGGGAAGGGAGCGGAGCTGGGGAAGGGTTTGGAGAATCCTGAGGGATCTCGGGGGGGGCTCAGCCTGGAGAAAAGGGGGATCAGGGGGAATTTCTGGCTCTGCACAACTCCCTGACAGGAGGGGGCAGCCGGGGCGGATTTGGGATCTTATCCCAGGGAACAGGGACAGGAGGAGAGGGAACGGCCTCAGGCTGGGCCAGGGGAGGTTTAGGCTGGACATCAGCAGGAATTTCCTCATGGAAAGGGTTGGAAAGGGCTGCCCAGGGAGGTTTGGAGTGCCCATCCCTGGAGGTGTCAGCTGGAGGTGGCACTGAGTGCTCAGGGTGGGGACAAGGTGGGGATCGGGCACAGCTCGGACTCGGATGAACTTGCCCAAGGTCTTTTCCAACCTCGTTGATTCTGGGATTTTGTGATTCCAGGAACCTGCTGGTGAACCTGGGGCTGTTCGCCGCCGGGGTCTGGGTCGCCCGGAACCTGACGGACATTGACCTGATGGCCCCACAGCCCGTCCCGTAGCAACGGTCAGTGCTGGCGTGAGGGCACTGAGGGGCTGGGGGGCTCCACGGGGGTGGGATCGTGGAATTTCCCAACTTGGAAGGGACCCAGAGGGATCAAATCCAACTCCTGGCCTTGCACAGACACCCCAAAATCCCACCCTGGGCATCCCTGGGAGCTCTGGCAGCCTCGGGGCCGTGCCCATTCCCCGGGGAGCCTGGGCAGTGCCCAGCACCCTCTGGGGGAAGAACCTTTCCCTGATCTCCATCCCAAATCCCCCTGGCACAGCTCCAGCCGTTCCCTGGGCGCTGTCCCTGCTCACCAGAGTTCAGAGGGACTCCGAATTATGGAATATCCCCTCAGGAGAAGCTGCAGCCCCCTGAGGCCTCGAGGCTGAACAAACCCCCCCCTCCAAACTCATCCTGACCCCCCCAGGACAGCGCTGTCACCGCGTGGGGTGACACAAATCAGGGCTGAGCCCACCCCAGGGGCCCCAAACCCCACAGAAAGCCCTCTTCACGCAGAGTTTGGAAGCTGCCCCGTGGCAGAACCAGCTCCCCTGACGGTGCTGAATCCCTGTGCCAGGAAGGAGCCGGAGCTGCCGGGGGCAGAGCTCGCCCTCCTGCCAGGACCGGAGCCGTGGGGCTGCTCTGATCCCACCTGTCCTGCCTGGAGCAGTGACAAGGACAGAAGGTTGGATGCTGAGAGGGAGAATTCGGTTTCCCATTCATTCCTTCGGGAATCGTTTCCTCGAGGATGTGCACGGAATTTCCTCCTGTACCACCCCACGCCCCCAGATGTTTATTAAAGTTTATGGAATAACGACACGACCCGCTGGCATTTCTGTTTTTTGTTGTTCTGTTTTTTTTTTTTTTAATAAGAAACTTCAGCTTACAAAAACAAGGTGTAAAAAGAGTAAAAGATTTACAAAAAAAATCATAAAAACGTGATTTCTATTTCACACCCGAGAGCCAGAGGGATGAGCTCAGCCCCTGGGACCCATCAGCTGCTTCTGCCAGGGGAAATCCAGACTGGGATGAGCAACTCCAACCACTGAGTTTCCTGGGAAATGTCAGTGTAAAGCTGGGATGGGTGAAGGAATGATGGCTGTGGTGGGAGGAGAAGCCTTTGGGTGTTGCATAGCGTTGAGTGCCCTGGGCTGAGCTGTCACAGTCCAGCTCGGGGGGACAGCGGCAGCCCCAGGGGGGAGCTGTGGCTGTGATTTACTCACAGGTTACACCCCAGCTCCTCCAAGGTGCTGTGGGAGGAGCAGCAGCAGCAGCTCCCCAGCCCCGAGCTCTGGCAGTGGGATTCAGAATGGCTTCACATTCTTTGGACGTTTTCACAGGAGTTGGGAGTTTGGGACGTTCTCCTGAAGCGGCTGCCCCTCAGCTTTGGGGACAGAACTGCCCCTCGTGTGCCCCCCTCCCTCAAAAAAACCCCTCACTCTGCTCCCCATAAAAACCCTTAAAAATGCTGTTTTCAAAGCTGGTGTTGGAACATCCTGTAAAGAAACTGGAATTCCCTTTGAAGTGGGGATAATGGCAGCTATGCAGACACAGTTTCTGCGGGAAAAAGGGATTAATTAGGACGTTTCAGGCCCTTTGGAGTTAATCTCAGTTTTGATTTGCTCCCACTAATCCCCCCCCCAGCCGGGGGTCAGGCTGGGGCCAGGCCAGGCCAGGCCGTGGATCCAGGAGGTGATTTGGGGGTGTTGGGAACAAACCTGGCTGTGAGAAAAGCTGGGGAGGAGGCAGCTGGACAGAGCCAGGAATAGCCAGGAATTATGGAATATCCCGGAATTACGGAATATCCCGAGCTGGGAGGGGAACACAAGGATCATCCCCTCAGGAAGAACCCAGTGAGTTCTCCTCCTCCTCTCCATCTGAACGAGCCAAGTGCCCTCATCCCCTCCCACTCGTGTGGCCCCTCAAGGCCCTTCATTTGTAGCCCTTAATTAATTAATTGGATTCTCTTGTCACTTGCTGCTGCCTGGGAATGTCCTTGAGGAGGACACTCAGGCCCGGCACCGTCAGTGACACCAGGAGTGAACTTGGAGCAGAAATTTGAGGCTGTTCTGACTTAAAACCGCTGAAAAACCCAGAAAAAAAATCTGATTTAAAACTGCTGGAAAAAAAAACTCCAGGAGAATGGGAGAGTTTGTGGAATCCACCCAAACTCCAGCCTGGCTCCTCTATCCCAAGGAATCCCATCCCTCCTGTTTGCCAGGGGATTCCACAATGAGGGAAAACTCCTCTCCTGCCCAACAACTCCCTGCCAGGAGCCTGGAATTTAGGCTGGGATTAACTTTTTTTTTTTTTCTTTTCCTAAAAGTGCTGGAGATCAGCTTTAACTCTGCCCTCACCGAGTTCTCCACAAGCAGGAGAATCCTGCCCATCCTGCATGGAAAAGCAGATTTTTTTTCCTTTTCCTGTAAGGAAAGGTTTCACCAGGAATTCATCCTCGTTCCCTCCCCGGATGGAAAGCTGGGGCTCGACTTTGTGAGCAGCCTAAAGGCACCCCCAGGAATCAATCAATAATCATTAACTGGACGTGGAATTCATGAGGATTTTGATGATTTAAATGTATGAATTGAGAAGATTTGAGGATGCTCCACGATGCAGCTGCAATAAATGGAGCAATGTTGGGGTGACAGCCACCAAAAATCCGTGGAATTGTTGCTCAGGAAGCTGCCAGGCTCAGAGGGAATCCTGCAAACACATTAATTCCATGCACAATTAGTGATTATTAATTGATTTTTGGGGGTGCCCAGGACAATGGGAACTGGGGGTTGGATTTTTTTCTCCATTTCTAAACCAGGAATTAACATCAGGTTTGGGACAGAAATGATTCCCATCCTAAAAAAAAACCCCCACTGGAATTTTTCCTCCTTGCTCTGACAGATTTCCATGCCAGGCCAGGCTTGGATGGTGTGAAAAAAATACCTAAAAATCCAAATTTAACCCACCTTTGAGGCAGTAAATTCCAAGACATTCCTAAGGAATCCTCCCAGATCCTGCTGCATTTAGGGAACCGAAACCAAACCTGTTTTATCAGCACTGCTGCAAACTGCCTGATCTCCAAAAAAAATAAGAGAACATGACCCCAAAATGATAATTAATTGCTAAAAAAGACATTTCTTTTAGGCTCAGGAAGCAGCAGCTTGGTGGGAATATGGGAAATGGGAATTTTTAAGGGCACAGGAGACCTCGTGTGACGCCGTGCTCTGACACAATCCAAGTTTTTTGCCTGCTGTGCTCGCTCTGCCCAGGGACAGGAGGTTCAAAATGCCAGAAAAGAGGGGGATTTGGGAGCCTTTCCCCCACAACAACAAAGGTTGGCAGCTTGTGTTTATCTGCCAGGACAAAAGGAGGAAAAAAGGGAGGAGGAGAAACACTTTGAGAACTTCCTTGCCTGGAAATAGAACCTTTTTTTTTTTTTAAAAAACCCTATTTTAGGTTATTTCACCTTAAAAAAATAACCCAGATGAACAGGCATCAGCTCCAATATTCCGATTAAAACGTGAAATGCGAACAGCCAAGCCCCAAAACTACAAAAACCACACCTGAGGTGCAACTGTAGGCTGAGAAGTGACTCTGAACAGTCCACTGAGGCTCTGGGATTCCCTTGGAATTCCAAAATCAGGCTGATTTCAGGTACAGACTTTGTTTTGTTTGTTTTTTTGTGTAGCCTCTCCAACTCCACGTGGAATTATTTGGGATTTCACTACATTCCTTCCCTCGGGTGGCCCTGCAGGAATAGAGACCTCCAAGGCTGGGATCTGGGCACCACCCCTGTGACAACCACCATCAAATGACATTTTTCACTGATTTTTCACCCCAAAAGCAGTGACAGAACCCTCCCCCTCGCTGGGCCGTTCCCACCACCCTGCTCCCCTGAGGAAAACCAACCACCTTTGTACAAAAAGTGGGAGTTTGCCTCCCCAATTCCAACTTCTGCTGCCACAGCTTTTACAAACTCTTCCCAATCCTGGCGATGCCAGCAGAAACCTCGGCACGGGCTTTGGTTTGGCTGCCACGCAGAGATGGCACACGGGGACATTCCTGGGGGGGGGTTTTTTTGGGTGTTAAAACACATTTTTGTGATTAAAACCACATTTTTTGGGGTGTTAAAACGCATTTTTTTTTCCAGAGCAGAACTGCATTAAAATCCCATTTGGAGGGAATTCAGCTGCCAGCGCTGAGTTCAGCCCAGAGAACAAACCCCGGGGTGTGGCACTGGTGGCACTGGTGCCACTGGCACAGAGAGCTGCTGGCAGAGCTTCAGCCAGGGCACAGCAATCACGGGGGCAGCAGAGGGAAGAACTGAGGAGAACTGAAACGTTTCTCCAGCAGGAAGAGCTCTGGGAGCAGCCAGCTCCTTCCCAGGGCCTGGGATTCACCTTGGTCACTCGAGGGGAGGGTACTGTACCTGTTCCTCTCGGAGCTGGATCGGGATTTTTAGGGGTTGAAGGGTGTGGGTTCTCCTGTTTCCTGCTTGTGCTCATTCCTCTTTGACAGGGGATGAATGAAAAGCATCAAACTTCCTAATTTCGTTCTTTTTTTTGGGAGGGAGCCAACAAGACACTTGAAAGCCAAAATTCTGCCAACAATCAGAACTTCCCAGCTCCAGAGGCTTTTCCAGACAAACATCCTGCTGTGATCCCATTCCTGCAGCGAGTGGGTTTTCCCCATGAACAGGGGGAAGATGAACACCAATGGATCCCAAAAACAGCTGGGAGTGTCCCCCCTCCCCATCATGGGAACGTCAGTCTCGTGTCCTTGTCACTGGTTTTGGGTGGCACCTGAGCTTGGAGTTGTTTTTGTGAGATTCCTGCTTTGTCCTGCACTGTTCTCTGAGTGTAGAAGAGGATGTAGGCCTGGGTCTTGCACACCTCCTCCACGCTACATACATTCAGTTTGGAGTCATTGCAGTGCACCCAAAAACCTGGGAAACAAAGGGAAAAAAGAGGCTCTTAGCTGAGGCAGGATCCCTTCGGATTTTGGAACTGCTCACAGGAAACATCCACAGGAGAAAAGGCACCTCTGTCTTTTCCTCCAACCTGGAAAACGTTTTTTATATATATATATATATTTTTTTTTTTTTGGTGGTTTAGAAATATCAAATCTTCATTTAATCAGCCCCAAAAGCTCAACTAGGCAGACAAAAATCCCCTGGGGCCAGGCAATTTGTCCCTGCTCGTGCAGCCCGGAGGCAGAGTGACTCCCGATCCAGCTGCTGGGATCTCCCAGCCCCCTGCGGATGTTATTCATGAGCAGTTCCTGCCCAGCCTCAAAACACTTTGTGTTCATCTCCTCATGCCCAGGATCCTGGAGCAGCTCCACGGAGTGGCTCTGCCTGGCAGAATGAAGCATTCATGCCGTTCCCAGCCAGCAGGAAAAGGCTCCCCGACAAAAAACACCCCCCCAAAAAAACCCCAGAAATGACAAAAATTACAAAAAAATAGCAATACACTGAGGGGAGGGGGAGACAAAACTACTGAAGGGCAGGGAGGGGATTCCAAGTGATGCCTTAGGTTTGAAATTTTCTGTTTTTCAAATCCTGTACTGCCTGGTGTGTGACTCTGGAGTTCCTTGGAGCCTGTTCACTTCTGCTCTCTCCAGACATAACAAAGCCTCTCCAGGCCTGCTCTCCGGGGACACCCAGAGCATCCTAGGCTCAAAATGTGTAAACCAAAAGCTTCTAAAAGGGGGAAATGTTTTCTTCTAAAGCTTGGGGAAATGACCTCATTAACCGAAGCTTTAATTGGAGAATTTATGCTGATGTGGAAATGAACCGAACTTGTAAAAGTGTGAAGAACTCGTGAGCTGTCATCCACCTCGGGGTCCATTTTTGGCAGTAGCCTCTGGCTCCCCAGGGGTACCTTTGATGGCCTTTCCAATCAATACCCACCTTTATTCCCTCTCACCTTAAAAAAAACCAACCCAGATGAACAGACATCGGCTCCAATATCCCGATTAAAACGTGAAATGTGAACAGCCAAGCCCCGTAACAACCAAAACCACACCCGAGGCGCAACTGTCAGCTGAGAAGTGACTGAACACTCCGCTTACTCCTGCCCAGTGTGTGCTTTTAGGTGGCCTCCCAAGGCATCACAAGGAACCCCGAGGGAGGGAAGAGGAGTTGGTTGGGGTTTGCCCGGCCCCGGCACACGCACCTCCCTCCGTGTTGTAGCAATAGGCTGTGTAGTGTCCTGAGCCAAACCCCTTCCCGTGATGCATCACCACAGCCGAGAGGTCATAGACAAAGGTCTCTGTGGCAAGGGAGGACACAGAGTCCCTGCAGCAGTAAGGTTCCATGTTTAATACCTGCTCAAAGAGGACATGGACCCCGATCTTCTCGCGGTGATTGCGCTCAGACCACCTGCAAGCACAAAGAGCGCGCTCGGCATCTGCTAAATCCCGGGTTTTGAGCCCAAAATCCCCTGCAGCCGCCCCTCACGTGGAGCTCCTTCTGCTCTCTGGGGTGTTGGTGTCTTGGGGTGACTCTGTCACGTGTATCCCCTATCATGCTCTGTGCCCAAAAAGTCATTTTGTGCCTTCTCTGTGTCCTTGAGAAACTGCTTTGAAAAGTTCGTTTGTTTCTTTCTTTTCTCCAGCTCAGTTTAAAGGCACAGAGAAGGCACAAAATTGACTTTTTGGGCACAGAGCATGGTAGGGGATACACGTGACAGAGTCACCCCAAGACAGCTGGTTATGGATGGGGTCTCCTGACATCGAGGGGTTTTGTTTTAGGTGGGATCTCCTCATATTTTTGATTTTTTCTTTTAGGTGGGATCTCCTGATATTGATGATTTTTATTTTAGGTGAGGTCTCCTGACATTGATGATTTTTATTTTAGTTGGTGTCTCCTGACATTGATGATTTTTGTTTTAGGTGGGGTCTCCTTCTGCCATTGATAATTTTTGGTTTAGATGGGTTTTTGTGACACTGATGATTTTAATTTTAGGTGGGATCTCCTGACATTGATGATTTTCATTTTAGGTGGGATCTCCTGACACTGATGATTTTCCTTTTAGGTGGGGTCTCCTGCTACTGACGATTTTTAATTAGGTGAGGTTTCCTTCTGCCATTGATAACTTTTGTTTTAGGTGGTGTCTCCTGCCATTGATGATTTTTATTTTAGGCGGGATCTCCTGACATTGATGATTTTTATTTTAGGTGGGGTCTCCTTCTGTCACTGATGGTTTTTATTTTAGGTGGGGTCTCCTGCTATTGATAATTTTTGTTTTAGATGGGGTCTCATGACATTGATGATTTTTATTTTAGGTGGGATCTCCTCATGACATTGATAATTTTTATTTTAGGTGTGGTCTCCTGCTATTGATGATTTTTAATTTAGGTGAGATTTCCTTCTGCCATTGATGATTTTTGTTTTAGATGGGGTCTCCCTATGCCACTGATAATTTTTATTTTAGGTGGGATCTCCTGACACTGATGATTTTCCTTTTAGGTGGGGTCTCCCTCTGCCATTGATGATTTTTATTTTAGGTGGGTTCTCCTGATATTTTTGATTTTTTGTTTTAGATGGGCTCTCCCCATGCCATTGATAATTTTTGTTTTAGGTGGGGTCTCCTGCTATTGATGATTTTCCTTATAGGTGGGATCTCCTTCTGCCATTGATAATTTTTATTTTAGGTCGGGTCTTCTCCTGCCATTGATTTTTATTTTAGGTGGTGTCTCCTGCCATTGATTTGTATTTTAGGTGGTGTCTCCTGCCATTGATGATTTTTATTTTAGGTGGTGTCTCCTGCCACTGATGATTTTTATTTTAGGTGGTGTCTCCTGCCATTGATTTGTATTTTAGGTGGTGTCTCCTGCCATTGATTTGTATTTTAGGTGGTGTCTCCTGTCATTGATGATTTTTATTTTAGGTGGTGTCTCCTGCCATTGATTTGTATTTTAGGTGCTGTCTCCTCCTACCACTGATATTTTCTGTTCTAGGTGGGATACTGTTGAGCCAGATTCCTCCTGTGACCACCCTTAAAATCCTCGTTTCCACCAATAAACCCCCCCATACCCACCCTAACCACTTTAGAAACTTGTCCTAATATTTTGAGCTTTTTCTGCTTTTTATTCAGCAGGTAAACACCCAATATTGGCATTTAACCCTCAATCTCCCACCTTCAACAAATCCTTCACTCAACTCACTGACTTCTCCTCCTGCAAACTCGAGTAAAACTCAAGGAAATTAAGGATTAATATGCACAAAACATTAAACTGGGGCAGAAAACACCCTGCAAACGGGCGACATGAGGGGGTTGCACAAGGCTGACAGCTCCAAAGTCCCACAGCTGCCTTCAGCAGGAACTGAGGGAAGTTAAAGGCTCACTTTTGGTCACTTTTTTCCCCAAAAAACCCAGGGCCCAGTGGCTCACCTGAAGCGTTTAAGGTGCAGCCGGAGGACCTGAGGTAGTCTGTAGATCAGCAACTGCTTTTTAGCTTCGCTCAGAACAAGAGGTTTAGGAGAAGACTTTCGCCGTTTGCCTGCCAAAAAAAAAATAAAAACCAACCCCAAAACCCCCCAAGGCAAAGATTATTAGCATCCCATTAATCCCCCAGAGAGAAAAAACAGCACGGGGTGAACTCTTTTATTCCAGCACGGGGATGGCCACAGGAATAAACATTTCTGAATTCCTCCAGAGTGGGAACTTCTGTGGGATCAAAACTCTTCCCTTTCTCCTCAGCACACCAACATTTGTCACCTCCGAGCTGCTCCTGCTGGAAAAACACCAGGAATGCTGAGCCAGAGCTCAGGCCAAAGATTATCCTGGGCTGCAGCAGTTCCAGCAGGTGAATTCCAGCACACAAATATTGGGTATTTTATTCTCTCTGCTGCTTCGAGCTTCTCACAGAAGCTTTTAGGAGCAGGTTCCAGCAGCTCGAGAGGATTAAAAGAAGGCACAAAATGCAACAGCAAAGCTGGAGAAGAGGGAGAATTCCTCCCTCCTCTTCCCAGGAAAGCCAGGTGGCTGCCAGAGCTCCCAGTCAGGACCGGAGCTGTTAATTGGATTTGTGCCCCTCAGTGCAGCCCCAGCTCGGAGCAGATGGGGGCTGCTCCTGCAGCAGCTCTGCCACGCAGTGCCCCCACTGCTCCTGGCACGTGGGGCCTTCTCCCTGACTTTTTCCAGCTGGAAAATGCTCCCTTAGCCATTTAGAATTCCTCAGCCATTCACAATTCCTTAAAAGCCATTTAATTCTGAAGCGGCCGTTAAAATTCATTTCTTTTTTTTTTTTCCCCCCTCCCAAAGAAATCAAAGCAAACCGAGTTAAGACGAAGCTGAACTCGCCCAATTTGTGGATCAGGATTTATCCCAGGCATTCCTGGCTCTGTTCCAAGCACATCCAGTCAGGGATTATTTCCCAGCACTCTGGGAAGATGTTTGGTAACAGATTTGCCATTTGATGGAGAACACATCCCTGCAAGTATTTGCTGCTCCAGCTGCTCGGTTGCCACTCAAAACCGTGGGCATTTTCCTCCTGAGGGAATGAACATTTGCCATAAATACCTGCAAGGGAAAGATTCCCAATTCCAAGGAATTTCAATCCTGAGTGAGGATATCAAGTGGTTTTCAGGGATAAAAGGACTTTTTGCTCCGAGCTGCTGCAGGAAAGGAGGAATCGACCTTGTGGCTGAGCACAGCAAACACCTCACAGGTGATGGTAACACATTCCCAGGATATTCCCAGCTCTGTGCTTCCATAGAAAATGCCCATGGAGAGTTAAAACTCCCACCTGGCACCTTGGGAACTCTGATTTCTGGCTCAGGGATTCGCTAAAGAACAGGCAGCACGGAGGTGATGGGTGAGAAAAGCTTTCCTGCCACGCAGAGATGAGCAAAGTTCCTTCTTTGGCCTCGAAATCCAAAAAATTCTCACCCCCAAAATTCCTGAAGTGCTCTCCAGCACGAGGGAGAGCAGCTCTGAACACGCTCGTGTTAAACCCGTGGGGAATTGTGCTGCTGGGTGGCAGAGGTGAGGGAAATACAATGTGTCAGATGGAAAAATGATGTGGCAGGGGCAGAAAATGACAAGGCAGGGGCAGAAAATGACAAGGCAGGGGCAGAAAATGGCCCATAAGAGGCAAAAAGTGACATGTCAGAGCCAAAAATGACATGGCAGAGGCAAAAAATGACATTTCAGATCGAAAAAATGACACAACACAGCCAAAAAATGACACGGCAGAGGCAAAAAATGACACGGCAGAGGCAAAAAATGACATTTCAGACCAAAAAATGACACAACACAGCCAAAAAATTGCACGGCACAGCCAAAAAATGACACGGCAGAGGCAAAAAATGATGGCAGAGGAAAAAATGACACGGCAGAGCGAAAAAATGACATTTTCAGTAGTCCGAAATGACAACACAGCCAAAAAATGACACGGCAGAGGCAAAAAATGACACAACACAGCCAAAAAATGACATGGCAGAGGCAAAAAATGACACAACACAGCCAAAAAATGACACGGCAGAGGCAAAAAATGACATTTCAGACCGAAAAATGACACAGCACAGCCAAAAAATGACACGGCAGAGGCAAAAAATGACACATCAGAGGCAAAAAACGACATTTCAGATCGAAAAATGACACGGCAGAGGCAAAAAATGACATTTCAGACCAAAAAATGACACAACACAGCCAAAAAATTGCACGGCACAGCCAAAAAATGACACGGCAGAGGCAAAAAATGATGGCAGAGGAAAAATGACATTTCAGATCGAACAAATGACACAACACAGCCAAAAAATTGCACGGCAGAGCCAAAAAACGACATTTCAGATCGACAAATGACGCGGCAGAACCCAAGCGGAGCCCAAAGGAGCCGAAACCACGAATGGGAGGAACCCAACCAGCAGGAGCAGGAGATTTGCCCAGCCCCAATCCGTGTTTGCAGGCACGCAGGAGGTGTCCCCGGGCAAGGGACAGTCGCAGCCCACTCACTGTTGCACTGGTCACAGGCGTAGATCCTCCCCTCCAGGGCTTCGGTCTCGGTGAATTTGGCCAACATCTCGGTGAGCATGCACTCAGCCTGCTGCACTGGCACAAGCCCCTTCTCCAGGGAGTGGTAGCGCTCCGGGAATTCCAGGGAAAGGTCCCAGAAGGGCTCCACGGTGTTGGATTTGTAGTTGCACGTCCTGCAGGTGACCTGTGGAGGGGGGACAGGGACACGCGGGTGATGGTTTGGAGCTGGGACTCAAAAAACAACAACAAAAAAAAAAAAGCGGAGCAGCTCCACAGGCAAAGAGCTGGAAATGCTTCGATTCCCTTCTCAATTTTCAAAGAAAAATCCTTCACCTTTATGGGATTTATTTCCTTCCTCAGATGAACAGAAGAAACACCAGCTCACAGATGGGTAAAGGCATCTGGGATGTGTTTTCTGCTACAAAAAGTCAGCGTTTTTCATCCAACCTTCCTCCCACAGTCTCTTTTCTTTCCCTGAATATTCAGAGTGCCCAATTCCTTTAATGATTTGTCTGTTGTGTAAAAATTATTCCTGGGAGGAGCTTGAAAGGACCAATTTTAGCTGTGCTGGTTTTCTTATGTCACCCCAGTGCATCGTAAAAAACGGCAGGGAAGTTTTCGTGGGATTATTGAGGTTGGAAAAGCCCTCCAGGGTCATCAACCTGTGCCTGATCCCCACCCTGAGCCCTGAGTGCCACCTCCAGGGATGGGCACTCCAAACCTCCCTGGGCAGCCCTTTCCAACCCTTTCCATGAGGAAATTCCTGCTGATTTCCAGCCTAAACCTCCCCTGGCCCAGCCTGAGGCCGTTCCCTCTCCTGTCCCTGTTCCCTGGGATAAGATCCCAAAATTCCCCCCCGGCTGCCCCCTCCTGTCAGGGAGCTGTGGAATGAGAAGGTCCCTCCTGATCCCCCTTTTCTCCAGCCTGAGCCCCCTCAGCTCCCTCAGGATTTCTCCAGACCCTTCCCAGCTCCCTGAGGATTTCTCCAGACCCTTCCCAGCTCCCTCAGGATTTCTCCAGACCCTTCCCCAGCTCTCTCAGGATTTCTCCAGACCCTTCCCAGCTCCCTCAGGATTTCTCCAAACCCTTCCCAGCTCCCTGAGGATTTCTCCCAGATCCTTCCCAGCTCTCTCAGGATTTCTCCAGACCCTTCCCAGCTCCCTCAGGATTTCTCCAAACCCTTCCCAGCTCCCTGAGGATTTCTCCCAGATCCTTCCCAGCTCTCTCAGGATTTCTCCAGACCCTTCCCAGCTCTCTCAGGATTTCTCCCAGATCCTTCCCCAGCTCTCTCAGGGTTTCTCCAGACCCTTCCCAGCTCCCTCAGGATTCTCCAAACCCTTCCCAGCTCCCTCAGGATTTCTCCAGACCCTTCCCAACTCCCTCAGGATTCTCCAAACCCTTCCCAGCTCCCTCAGGATTTCTCCAAACCCTTCCCAGCTCCCTCAGGATTTCTCCAAACCCTTCCCAGCTCCCTCAGGATTCTCCAAACCCTTCCCAGCTCCCTCAGGATTTCTCCAGATCCTTCCCAGCTCTCTCAGGATTTCTCCAGACCCTTCCCAGCTCCCTCACGGCTCCTCCAGCCTCTCCAATTAAACTCAGAGGTAAAAACTGACCCCAAGAGGATCCAGCAGACAGGAAAGGAGCTCAGTGCACTAAAGGGGGTTTGAAATTCAACCCAGCACTTGCACACCAGGGCTCCAGGGGCAGAATAAACAGCTCAGGAGTTATTTAGAGTGGATCTCAGCAGCAGATAAATTCCACTGATTTGTATCTTCACACCACAACAGGGTCTGACCCAAGCACAACGCACCAGCCAAGGGCTGAGAGACACAACTGAGCACAGAACGTGGAGGAGCCCACGAGAAATCAAGAGTGGAAACGATTTAAATGAACTTGAGCTCTGTGACAGCACCCAGGGAACGGCTGGAGCTGTGCCAGGGGGATTTGGGATGGAGATCAGGGAAAGGTTCTTCCCCCAGATGGTGCTGGGCACTGCCCAGGCTCCCCGGGGAATGGGCACGGCCCCGAGGCTGCCAGAGCTCCCAGGGATGCCCAGGGTGGGATTTTGGGGTGTCTGTGCAGGGCCAGGGGTTGGATTTGATCCCTGTGGGTCCCTTCCAGCTCAGGTTATTCTATAATTACATGAACCACAACTTCAGGCATCCTTTCCCTGAAAGCCAGAAGCTTTAACTGGAAAAATCCACCTTTTAATGTCCAACACGCACGAAGTCCTAAGGAATGCTGAGCTCAGTGGCCCAGGGAAGGGCGACAGGAATTGTCCTGACAACACACAGAGAGCACACTTCGTGTCTGATCTGGCAAACCACCAGTTCTGCTCCCGTTGAATTCCTCCTGGAAAGCAAAGGGAGCTGGGACTTTCAAAATGCCTGGGGGATTTTGGGACTCTCGGGGTCTTCCTTGTGGGGAATGACACATTTCCAACAAGGAACAGCACAGGAAAAAGGAAAAACCAGCACCACAGGCACTTTCACCTCCCACACAAACCTTTGTTAAGAACATTCATTGTCTCTTGTGCTGGCAAAAAAAAATTGTCCCCAAGAGCTTGTCCTTTAAAGCACCAGAGGCGCCTCATCCTGTTCTTCCCAGGCACAGAAACACCACCAGAAAGGGGCAAAACGAATGCAAAGGCACCTTAAAAACACATTCAAACCTTAAAACCAAGAGCTCAGCACTTCTGTACTTGTGCAGGTTTTCATCTTGAAGCGGCAGAATGGAGGTGAATTTGTGATAAATGTGACAAGGATGGGAATGGTGGCACCTGCACAGCAACCCAAAGGGTTTTTTTCCTCGGGAATTGCTCCTAAGCCACTCCTTAACGGGATCCTCAACCACAGAGCCTTTGCTCCTCGGCGTGAACGGCTCCAACTGATCCCCGTGGAAAAGCAATTCCATACCTGGCTGAGCAACTGCCCATGGAAAATGGTGTTGACCACCTTGAGGACCTGCTTGGTGAGCTTCCTCTGCGAGAAGGGGATGAGGATCCTGCGCTTGGTGCCCTCGGACTCCAGCTCCTGCTGGACCTTGTCCAGCAGCTCGCAGAGGAATTCCTGAGCGTCCTGCTGGTCGTAGCCGCGGAAGGCGGGGATCAGGCTCCACACGGAGTGCAGCATGGCGAAGGGGGACACCAGGGCCCACTTGCCAGACCACATCACTCTGAAGAGCGTGTGCAGCTCGTGGCACAGGGAGATGTGCTTCGAGCTCGGCTCCTTGGGCTGGATCAGTTCTAAACTCCGGCTTATGGAGGAGCCCCCGTTTAAGCCAGCTGGCGAGCTCTGCGTGCCAGACGATCCCACCTTGTCAGGCTTCCCTGGCTCGTTAGCAGCAGCCCCGTTCGCCAGCTTGCCAGGCATCCTGGCCCTCCCGTTCACAGTTTTAGCTAAAAGTTCTTCCGTTTCACAGAGATCAAGAGTCAAGAAACATTCCCGGAACTTCTGGAGGTGGCTGAGCACCTGCAGGATGGAGTTCATGTAACAAGTGTTGCCCAGGTTCCTCAGCCCCGTCACCCCGGGCGTCATCAGGGGCTGGCGCCGGATGGAGTAGAACTGCTTGAATCTGCTGCTCTGCACCTGCCTTGAGGTAGGGGAAGCGCTGGCCACCTCCCTGAATTTCCTTGGGATCAAGCTCTCCCTGTGCACGTGGGACAGCAGCCTGGCGCTCTTCCTCGGCGGGGTGTTGGCCAGCTCCTCCAGGAGCTGCCTCTTCACCTCCTGCCGCCGCCGCCGAGCCGCCTCCTTCTTCTTCTCCAGCTCCTCCAGCTGTTTTTTTTCCTTTAATTTCAGCTGCCCCCGGGAGCTCTTGTGGAACCAGGTGCGCAGCGCCCTCGCCAGCAGGGCCTGGCGCCGGTGCCACAGCGCCGTGAGCATCTGCGACTGGCCCTGAGGGCTCCTCCTCCACGCGTCCTCCGCCAGCGCCATGGAGCGCAGCGTCCTCCCGCTCCTCTGCCCCTTGATGGCCGACAGGGAGCTCCTCAGCAGCTTCAGGTCGCCCTCGGGGTTGTCGTTCAGGACGTAATCCTGGCAGAGGTAACAGAAGACGTAGAGGTCGTGCACTTCCATGGCCAAGGGGTGCCGGGTCTCCTGGAAGTGCCTCAGGGCGTGCTCCTCGATGTAGCGGCCGCAGGCCACGTGCGAGCACTTGAGGCAGGCCCAGAGTGACTCGGTGGTGTGGCAGTCCACGCACTGCCACTTCTGAGGGTTCAGGATCGAGTGGTCCTGGGCGAGTCGTAGCCGCCCCACATGTTTGCATCTATCCATGTCTCACAGCAGGAGTCGCTGCTCCGACCTGGGGAGGCAAAAAAACGCAAGGAAAAGGATTTGAGAGCCATGATTTGGATGTGAAATCTCATTGTAGGGTCATGGGGTATCTTGATTGAAAGGGAGCCAAAAGGATCATCAGATCTGACTCGTGGCCCTGCACAGGACACCCCAAATTCCCCACATGCATCTATCCATGTTTCATAGGAGGCATCGCTGCTCCGACCTGGGGAGGCAAAGAACACAAGGAAAAGGATTTGAGAGCCGTGGTTTGGATCTGCGATCTTGCTGTAGGGTCATGGGGTATCTTGATTGAAAGGGAGCCAAAAGGATCATCAGATCTGACTCATGGCCCTGCACAGGACACCCCAAATTCCCCACATGCATCTATCCATGTTTCATAGGAGGCATCGCTGCTCCGACCTGGGGAGGCAAAGAACACAAGGAAAAGGATTTTAGAGCTGTGATTTGGATCTGTGACCTCGTTGTAGGGTCATGGGGTATGCTGAGTTGGAATCATCCGATCTGACTCGTGGCCCTGCACAGGACACCCCAAATTCCCCACATGTTTGCATCTATCTATGTTTCATAGGAGGAGTCGCTGCTCCGACCTGGGGAGGCAAAGAAACACAAGGAAAAGGATTTGAGAGCCGTGATTTGGATGTGAAATCTCGTTGTAGGGTCATGGGGTATCTTGATCGAAAGGGAGCCAAAAGGATCATCAGATCTGACTCGTGGCCCTGCATGGGACACCCCAAATTCCCCACATGTTTGCATCTATCCATGTCTCACAGGAGGAGTCGCTGCTCCGACCTGGGGAGGCAAAAAAATGCAAGGAAAAGGATTTTAGAGCCGTGATTTGGATGCGATCTCGTTGTAGGGTCATGGGGTATCTTGATCGAAAGGGAGCCAAAAGGATCATCAGATCTGACTCGTGGCCCTGCACAGGACACCCCAAATTCCCCACATGCATCTATCCATGTTTCATAGGAAGCATCGCTGCTCCGACCTGGGGAGGCAAAGAACACAAGGAAAAGGATTTTAGAGCTGTGATTTGGATCTGCGATCTCGCTGTAGGGTCATGGGGTACGTTGAGTTGGAATCATCCGATCTGACTCGTGGCCCTGCACAGGACACCCCAAATTCCCCACATGCATCTATCCATGCTTCATAGGAGGAGTCGCTGCTCCGACCTGGGGAGGCAAAAAACGCAAGGAAAAGGATTTGAGAGCCATGACGTGCATGTGAAATCTCTTTTCACGTGATTACGGAATATCCTGACTTGGAAGGATCATCAGATCTGACTCCTGGCCCTGCACAGGACACCCCAAATTCCCCACATTTGCATCTATCCACGTCTCACAGAAGGAGTCACTGCTGACTTTGCGAGGCAAAAAACACAAAAGGATTTCAAATCTCTTTGTAGGGTCATGGGATATCTTGATTGAAAGAGGGACAAAAGGATCATCAGATCTGCACAGGGCACCCCAAATTCCCACTATTTTCCCGAGAGTGTTGTCCAAACATTCCTCGAGCTCTGGACTGTGCCCGCTGCCCTCCTTCTGTCCCACATCTTTTTGTGCCAATCCCTCAACCAACACCATTATTCCTGCACAGGTTTTTTTAGAAGCAGCTTTTAGCACCAGTGCAAGATCCCGAATGGACAAGGTCTAAGGAATAAAACTCAATCTTGTCTCCAAAGGCTGCCCCACACAGCTGCCAGCACATCTGACCCAACCTCAAGGGCTTCCACGGAGAGAAAGATTAATTCAGTCCACACACACGTCTGCTCTTTAGCTGCCCCCTTGCCATGGACACACCCAAAAGGAATTTGGGAGTGGAATGGTGTCACCAGGAACCAGGCTGAGGTTCCCAACTCCAGGCAGAAGCCACGAAAATACCAGGTAATTGTCACAACCAGAGCGTTTGTCCTCAGGCTTCACCTCCTGCCCTCGAATCCTCTGATCTCCCACAGCCTCCTGAACATTCCAGTGGGGAAAAAACCCAGCTGGGAAACAGGAATCAGCAGGAAGACACACACACAGAAAAAGCAACTGGTTTTTCTCAGTGACTCTTGGAACTGTGGGGAAATCAAAGCTGAGGTGTGAGGAGGTGCAAGGAGCGTTTGCTCCGTGTCCTGTGTCGTTTGATGAAAGATTCCCAGTGAATCCCAGCGCTGTGGATCCCTTTTTCCAGTCCCTCCAAGGCTCTGCTGCCAGGGAAGGAGGTCAGACCCACACAGGCTACTCACGGAGTGGAGGTTACACATCCTTTCCTCCGCGACGCTGCGTCCCGGGCGCGGAGCAGCCCCATCTCCCCAAGGAGCGCCGGCGGATCTCGGAGAATTTAATTACTGGCAAGTCCTCACTGCGAGGCAGCTTCAAAGCCCTGGAGAGAGAGAGAGAGAGAGAGAGAGGGAGAATATCCTGGTGATGCACAGAAACCAACCCTGGAACGCTGGCAGGGCTGGTCTGGAGCATCATTAACCCCTCAGTGCAGAGAGAACTCATTTATCCCAGAGTTCTCTGGAATTACCCCCAGGAACCCGAATTCTCAGATGTTCAGAGACGTCACACACACACGAGAGAGGCAACTCTGGAATTTCATTCTCTGCTTTCTTCTTTTTGGGCAGGCTGTAAAAATCTGCTCATCACATGTAGCCTCTTCATCGTGAGGCTTTTGTAGTGGATGACCCAACATATGGCAGAGGGGAAAAAATGGGAGTTAAGGAAAAAACGTGCCCCTCCTGTGATCACTTTGGATTTTTGGCTGCTTCGATCGCTTGGTGAGAGACAGGGGGAGAAGAAGGGGGAAAGATTGAAATAAAAAAAAAGCCGTGCTGAATAAAATTTCATTTCTAGGTGGTTTTTCAAACAATAAAAAGGAAGCGCTGAGGAGTTGTCAGGTGTGAAGTGCAACAAAATAACAACCACAGAGGAGAGAAAAATGAGAAAATAACCTGCCCAGAGGTAAAAGAGACTGGAAAAATGGATCTGTTGGAATAATCCATGAGAGACTGAATTAAGTTGGTGACACAGGCACCTGGCACACAGAATATTTGGTTAAAACATCATTTTACAAGGTGCGAAGTTTAACACTTGCCAAAGTTTTGAGGCAGGGATTGAGCCCTCACCTGCATGGGTGGGCAGGGACCTGGCCAGGCTAAGGAAATATATTTTTAGCGGCTCCAAATGATGCAAATTTGCTTTAATTACCATCTTCATCAGTGATATTGATGTTAGGGATGGAATCTCTTAGAGAAAAATCAAATCTCTTCAGTTTTTTCTCCTGGACTCCACATGAAAACTCAAGCGGCCCCTTCAGCACCCAAAGAACCACGGATTTGTTGATTTAAACCAGCTCAGAAATTCCCACACCTCCCTTGGGCTGGGCTCATTCCCTCCCAAATCCCAGCACACGGAAAGGCACTTTTGGAAACCCTGAGCTAAACAAAGGATTCATTTGGTCTCTTCTTTCCAAGTTGGAAACATCCCTTTCTCACCTTTTTCCCCCTTCCCGAGCTTTTTTTCCTCCTCTTTCCTCTCAATTTTTCTCCTCAGGTCTGGATACAATAAATCATGGAATTTTTTTGAGGATCCTGTGTAGCCTCGGTGAGACCAAGTGGCAGAAATTCCAGCTTGCAGGAGGTACAGACACTGTGGTAACATTGACAGCCTTCATTTACATAAAAGAATACTAATTATGTTGTATCATCAACATCTGTGATTCTGCTCACTGCCATATGCGACAGTGTGGGGAATTTAACCCTTGAGCCTCCCCAGCACACGAGATTTGTACTTTGAAACCAAAAAATGGGCTTTTAAAGACACAATTTTCCAGGGATTCATCAAACAGCTGGTTGCTCACAGGCTCTGCGAAGTCTCAGCACACGGAATTTTCAAAAACCACTGAATTTATCCTCAGTTTCCAAGGAGGAAGAGCTGCTGGGTTCAGCTGGGTACCAGGCTCCCAGGAAATCAATCCCACAGCAGATCCAGGGCATTAAGGAATCGTGTTTGACAATACAGGAGGCTGTCAGGAGATCAATCAGCAGCCTTTTGTCAACTGCTTTGGCTTTTCCTGTACTGGACCAGGAGATTTCCTGCTTGGAAAGGGGAAGAGATTCCCAACACCTCTGTCAGCTGACAAAGCAGCTTTGTTATGTCTGAATTCAGTCACTCTCAGCACAAAAGCATCTTTGATGCTGCATTTGATATCCCCCACCTGGCTCTCTTTAGGTATCCACAGATAATTCCCTTGCAAATCCAAGCCCTAACTCCATGTACGTCCAAAAGCTGGGAAGAAATTGTGCTTATTTTAACCCCAAACCACTCGAATGAGAGGTTTTTCCTCGAAAGCGAGGCTTCTCCACCCACCACGCTTCAAGAGTTCTTCACATTCAAGATTTCTCTTGCTGACTCATATTTTTGACTCTTTCCATGGGAAAAAAAAAAAAAAAAAAAGGATTGGAATCGGCTCTCACACGTTCCGACGGCAGCTGGAGCAGCTGCGGGTCCAGCCCTGCATCCCCCACGCACCAGAGAGCGAAACAAATCCCTGGAAACGCCGGCACACGACTGAGGAGAGAAGTTTTCCTCTCTTTTCCATGTGTACACCAACAATTTGCCACCATCTCCTCCCAGGAGCAGAGAGCTGCAGCTCCCAGCGGGAATGACAAGGCTGGGATTAAAGGAGAGCAGGATCCGTGAATCAGAACCTGTAAACACCGGCACGAGGTGAGGGGGGAAAACCAAAACCAAACCCTGCAGAGATCACAGGGCTGGAGCTGCTTCAGAGATCCCAAATTGCTGCTGTGGATGGGACAAGCCACGAGCAATGCCAGGATTTAAGGATGGGGAATGAACGGCTTGGATTTTAAAAGCCTTGGAAACAAACACTCAGAGCTCTGCTCTTTGCAATTATCAGGTTTAACTTTTGGGTTTGCAATTTTTTTTTTCCCCCCTATAAAAGTTGATGTCATTTTAAGGAATCTCTATAAAAATTCTCCTTTCTCACCTACTTAGATCTTTTCCAGAGAAGGGCTGGGGAAGGAAAAGAGGGAGAAGGAATCACTTGGTTGCTCTGCATGGAGCACTGCAATGCACTAAAGATGAGTAAAACCGAAATAAAATAACAGGGAATAATGGGAAAACAGAGGTATTAGTTTAGCTAATAACATTTTAGAGACTATTTGAAAACTTCTCACCTTGTAAATCACTTAAACACCGGGGCAAACCCCACTTTCTCTCCTTGCATGGCTCATAATCCTGGAAAAAACTCACGGCAAGATCCTCTAACAGCTTCCAGAACCAAATGCAGCAGAAACAATTTGGCTGCTGACCCCTAAAAGAGTGTTACAAGAAACCACACGAGTTCATTCTGCTCCTTTGTGCCATTGTTGCACATTTGGAACCTGATTAAAGCCATCTGCAGGCATCTGTTGACAGCAGCTACTTTCTTTTTCTAAATAAACCTGCAAGAAGCCAAAAGAACCAGTCCAGGGGCCGGGAGAAGTGCTGGATGTCTGACCTTGGAACGATGCTTCCTTTTATTTGTCCAAGAGGTGATTCCAGAATAAATAAAGAGTCTTCAGTGCCAGCACCAACTCCTGGAAATCATCTGCCAGGACAGGTGGGAAGCTCAGCTTGAAGGATTCTTTCACTCATTCCTGCATCCCCCTCCTGGGAATGGCAGAAGTGAAGCAGGGCAGCACTGGGAACTGCTGCCACATTAAATAAAGCACATTTGCCTTTTTTTTAATCTTTTCTTTTTTGCAGCATTGTAGGAGAAAAGAAAAATCCTTGGATATTCTCGGTTTCCATCAGAACTACATAAGGAATACACAGAATTTGGTCAAATCAGAGCGACAGGGCAAGGGGGATGGCTTCAAACTGGAAAAGGGAAGGTTTAGGTTGGATATTGGGAAGAAATTCTTCCCTGTGAGGGTGGAGAGGGGCTGGGATGGAATTCCCAGAGAAGCTGTGACTGCCTCATCCCTGGAAGTGTCCAAGGCCAGGCTGGAGCAGCCTGGGATGGTGGAAAGTGTCCTTGCCCTGGATGAGCTTTAAGATTCTTTCCCCAAACCATTCTGGAATTCTGGGATTCGGTGAAATAGGCTTAGAAATCTTGGATGCAAACCCCAAGCACTTCCCACTCCGCCACCTCAATAAACCACTTTTCATGTGGAACTCTCCAATTCCTGCTGCAAACACTCAAAAACGGGAATATGGGGATATCAGAGAGATCTCCAAGAATTCCACAGGACTCAAGAACATTCTTCCCCTGATTGTTGTAACCTCCCTGTTTGTGAGGCACCGATTACGGAACCAGATGTGTAACGCAAACTTGTAACCCGAGCTGAACAGAAAACGGGGAATAAAATCCTGCTCCAACATCCACGTTCCAGTTCTGGCAGGAGCGCCCTCCCAGGAGGCGGCCACAGCAAAATCCTTTGTTTCTGGAATTCCACAATCACTGAGGTTGGAAAAAATCTCCAGGATCATCAACCTGTGCTTGATCCCCAGAGTGCCACATTCCTTGGATACCTCCAGGGATGGGGACTCCAAACCTCCCTGGGCAGCCCCTTCCAATTCCTGACCGCCCCTTCCATGGAGAAATTCCCCCGGAATTCTTCCTTACTTCTCAAAGACACCAGAAATGACAATTTTTTCATGGAAAAAAACCCTTCATATAATTGATATTCTGTCAGAAAACGGGAATTGCTGCTCCAAGGAAGGAGTGTCACCACCACACCCCCCCCTCCCCTGTCCTTAGAGACCCTCGTGGTCCACAATGACTCACTCAGAGCATGGAAAACACCCAGGAAAAGAGGCAGAAAGCTCATTTTCCTTCTCTTTCTCCAAAAATCCAGCAGGGTTCCTCCCTTTACTCCTCTCGTTCAAACCCTGCTGGGTTCAGACTTTCAAATTCCATCCTCGAGGAGCAACAACGGCCAGGGAGATTTTTCCAGGGAGATTTTTCCAATTTTTTCTGGAGCTCTTTTCCTGAGAGCTGTCAGCTTTCTATCCCACAGCTGCTGCCTTCCCTCTCTCCAGGATGACCCAAGAGCCAAATTATAGGCAAATTAACACGGAAAAAGAGAGGAAGACACAGAGGAAGACAAATCCTCCAGCTGGATCTCACCAAATGCTGAGAATTCCCGACCTTCCCACGCCCAGGAGGGAGGTCAGGATCCTACAGGAGCCACGGAAGAGCTTCCTGCTGGATTCAGCTGTTGGATACAGGCACTGGAGGACTCCACACCTCACCCAGCTGTTCCAAACTCCAGCTCTGGCCACAAGGGAGCTTGAGGAAAATGGGATTTTCCTGCCAACTTCGCCAGCAAATTCAGGTTTATGAACCCCTCTCAGTCAATTCCAACTCTGGAAGTGTTAAACTCTTCCTGGGAGCTCTCAAAATCCGCTCTAGGCTCCAATGTTGAATTCTCAGGGATCAGTTTTCAAAGAAACACTGAAAAAACCCAACCAAACCCCCCCAAAAAAAAAGGCTCAAACAACCCAAAGCACTCGGATTAGGAAAATGCTATTCCCTGCACCAGCAGCATTCCTTGTGGGAACAAAGAGGATTTCTGCAGGATTCGGTTCTCTGGAACCTGTCAGGAAGCTGAAGTTGCTGGATTCTGGCCCATCTTTGACTTTAGAGCACAACAAATACACAAATAAAGCATTTTCAGGTCCAACCTCCAAATCAACCAAACCGCTCGAAAGAAATGAAGTGCTCAGGGAATGGAGCCCCAGGGAAGGAGCAAGGATGAAAAACCTCTTTTCCCTAAAACTCTGGAATTCGGAGCACTTTAGGAAAAAGCTTTAATGTCTTCAAGACTGCTTTAAATACGACTTGGGGCCTCCTGTAAACTGGAATGTGCTGTTACCTCACCTACAGTGAAAAGGGAATGAAATATTCCCCATTCCTAAAGCCTGGAATGGATAAAATAACCTGATCCTGCCTTTTTTTTTGGTGTTCCCACTCATGGTTCCTGGGGAATTGTTGGAGCTGCGCTACCCAAAACCACCTCCCTCTGCTTCCTGGTGAACTCCAAGGAGTCAGAGAAGCTACCAAACTCCTCTGGGGTTGGCTGGGAGTGAAATTTATGTCTCCACCAAAAGACTTGGCATCTTCCAAGAGCTGGAATTCCAGCTCCACACAAAGGGCTGCACATGTGTCTTCTATCCAACATTCCTTCCCGATGAAGATCCCTGGGAATGGAGCAGCGGTTCAGGGTTTGGAAATAATCATGGAGAGGCAAAGAGGAGGTGAAATCCTTCAGTCCACGAAGGGATGAGCTGTTCTGTGTTTGGACTGCCATGCAAATCCAGCCACATCAGTTAAAACTCGGAAGTTTTTAAAGTTTCAAGTATTTTAAAGATGAAATTTGAATATTGTTACTGAGCCAAGCTCAGTTTCTCATCTAAGAGATGAATAAAAGTGACTAAAACCTCAAGTACCTCTATTTTTAATTTTCACCTCTTGACTTTAGCTTTAAAACTCAAAATTTCCAGGTGAAATATTGGCTATATGTTCTTTAGGGTCACTGAAAACAAACAAACAAACAAACAAGATCCATATCCTACAGATTCCTGAAAATGTGGGAATTACTATTTAATGACCCTGGATGCTGAAAAGCATCATTAAAATGCTATTTATGTCTTAGTTCACGGCTTTCTAGAAGTTAATTTCTTTATTTACTCCAGCACATAAAATCCCTTCTCCCCTTTCTTTGCACAGGCGTCCAGGTTTTATTTTTGGGACGGCTTTTGGAAGCGTCAATAAGCTGGGAAACACGATCTGAACACAGATCTGGGCGTGGAAACAACTCCTGAGCAACTCCAGTTCTCCTGAACCAGTCCAAAGGGAAGGAACTCACAGCAATTCCCTGCCTCTTCCATCTGGAGAAGCCCGAAGCAATTACAGCAAACGCACACAATTGGAATTATCAGCCTGGAGCAGGAAAAAGAACGGAATTAGGAGCGGCTGAGAGTTGATTCTGGCTGATAGAAAGTTCTAATTTCACTTTACAACCGGCTTGGCACAACCCAGGAATTCCCAAAGAATTCTGTGTCTACAAGGGTGACAACAGCAGAGGGTGATGTCCCATATCCTGAAGTTTTCCACCCAAACATCCCTCCTGGAACAGCTCAGCCGGAGCAGGCAGGAGCGGAGCTTTAATGGCACAAAATCAGTGGCACTGACTCCAAATCCACGGGAAATTCACTTTTTTCGTGCCCCTCCATCCCCAAACTGTCGGGATTCCCACCAAACCCAGCATCTTTGCTTCCCTTCACACTTCCCACTGCCCGGGGATCCTGCTCCAGGGACAGAGGCGCAGGCAGGGATCTGTGCCCACGGAATAATTAACCAGGCACAGGTTAAACCAAATCATCGCAACGTGACAAAGCAGGAGCAGAGATCAGCAGCCTTTCCCTCGGATTCCCACTTTCCCTGCCTTATTCCTTTTAATCACAGCCAGCCACACCAATCCCTCCGTTTTTCCAGCCTGCAGGAAGCGTTTTCGCTTTTCCCCACGCTCTTTAACCATTATTATCCCACTCGGCACATCCCGGTTATCACCAATCGGCAGGAAAACAACACATCCAGAGTTGAGGTTCACAGCAACAGTTCACGGATTATGTGTTAAAAATACCAAAAATCACACACTCAGCCTTTTCACAGGGAAAATCCTACTCCAATCCCACCCAGCTTCACAATAACAACAACAAAATCCCACATCATTTTGGACCTGATCACCTCAAAGGTCTTTTCCAGCTTCACTGATTCCATGACTGCAAAGGCAGAGCCGGTTACATTCTGACCTCGAGCACCTCCAGCATTCCCAAACCTGATTAATTCTGTATCAAAACCAAGGGAATTTCAATAAAACAAACCCCAAAGCCCTCCATGGCACAGGGATGAGGGGAAGTTTGGCAGCTCCAGCACCTCGGGGTCCTCTCGCTGCCGGAGGCATCCACGAGCAGCCGCGGGATTCGGCAGCGGAATCCCAGCCTCTTCCAGGATCTCTTTGTGACAGACACAAAGAGGGATTACGGCACGGAGTGAACACTTGCTAAGTTCTGGGGAGTCCTCTGCTGCTCTTTTCGGAACACGATTCACATCCATCCCGGAGAAATCTCCGCCGGACTAGGAACGAACCCATCGCGGCGGACGCGGCAGCGGATCCGGGAGCCATCGGTCACACCGAGGTGTCAGAGCCATCTCCGAGGCAATAAAGCACCAGCCAAGCCCAGCAGGCTGTGCCTTATTATCTCCCCAGCCAGAACGAGCAGGCAAAGAGCGTTGAAGAGAAGGGCACAATTCCACAGGCTGGGCTCGGAGCAGGGAAGGTGCCTCGGATGAGTTCGGGATCCCCAGACAAAAATAACGCCGTGTTTCGACAGCCCTCTCCGTCATTTGCTTTTCCTCCACTTGCCAATCAATTATTACAGGGTTTTTTTTTTTTAACCCCAAACGAGCGAGGCAGAACAGCAGAAAATTTTCTGGGGGTTTTGTAACAGCAGAAAATTTTCTCTGGGTTTTATAAACGCTGTGGATTGGCAAAAGGGAGTAAATCACAGCGATTTATCCAATTTATCCAAGCGCAGCGAGGACTTCGGCGTTTTATTTGTCTGACCAACAAACCCCAAGGTGCTCAATGGTATTTACGTACAGGATCCATAAGAATTCCCACATTCCCACATGGAGAGTGCTGCTGTGTCCCCAGCTCTGCAAAGAGCAAATCTCTGAGCCCTCCACTCACACCCTGGGGCTCGACCAAGGGCTTCTGTGTTTTCTTGCCAACAAAGAATTAAGGGATTTACACATCCTCCTTCCCCTGCTCAGCTGCTGGGCCTGTTCTGTGCTGGGAAAAGCGAATTTATCCAGCAATCCCTGCTCTTCCTCAGTGTCCAAACGGGGACCTGGAGCAGCATAAATAAAACTAAGATTTGTGTTTTCAGCCCCAGCCTCACCCAAGGTTTGTGCCTCTATTTTCTGGTACAACAGGAAGAATTTCACTTGCTCAAATCTACCTTTCCCCCCCCATTTCCTGATGGAATTATTCCTGATTTGCATATTAGGAATCCTGTTCTGGCTGAAATAATTTTTCTTTTCTCTCCTGAATTACAGGCAGGACCCGAGTGGTGCCTTTGTCCTCCCCACAAGCCGAGGTCGGAAGCAGGACCCCGATTTGTGAACTCTCAGGTTGTTAATCTTCCTTAAGAACTGCAGATCAACCCAGGCCCCATTCTGCAGCATCTGTTATTTTAATAAATTATCCTCCTAAGAGGTTAAAGTTCATCCCTTCAATTTGTCCTGAGATGAAACAACAACAGGACAAGGAGAGCAAGGAGGGAGAGGTGAATTTGGGTTTGATGCCACAAAAAGCTGTTCCTAAACCCTTCCGATTTGAGGATAAACAGGATATTTCCTTCCTTATTCCCTGACTCATTTCCACATTATCCAAACCACAGGTCCAACCATCCTGGGAAGTGCAGGAAAAGAGCAGTGCAAATTCCAAAGGAGATTTTTTTTTTCCCCTTTGAAAGCCACTTGCTGTTTCCACTCTCCATCATGAATATTTTATTTCCTCCAAATAAACTCTGGTGAGCAGGAGATCTTCATCCTTGCTCTGATTCAGGTGAATTAACTATTCTTAGTTAAATAGATTTGCTTCTAGTCTTAGTCTGATGACAGATTAACTCCTGACTGGTCAGATTATGGATTTACCTCTGGAACTAAATCACTTTTGAATCTGAGCTATAGCTATTAGTTCTTTATAGCTCAGCTGAACAGCTTTTAGTGCCTCCTTTGTGTTTTTGAAAGAATGATTAAACATCATTAAATCCAAGCTCAGGGCTCTTTCTCACAACTCCAGGGAATAAACAGCTGATTTAAGGGGGTTTTTCAAAGAATAGCAGAGTTTTACACGGATTTTTTCAGCATAATTAATGCCATTCTAAGTCTAGCATGGTTGTCCTTAAAAATAAAACAAGTTTTTTGTGCTTGTGTGGTTTTAAAGGACATAACCCCCACTCTGTCCTCCTCACAACTCTCCAGATCAACCTGCTCTTCCCACATGGTATTCCCATTCTTTTTCTCCAGCTGCAGAAGACACAAAAAAATTCACAGAATCACAGAATATCCTGAGCTGGAAGGGATCCACCAAAATCATGGAAGTCCAAATCCTGACTTCTATACAGCAACCAGCAGACGTTTAAACACGGTTTGCTCTTAAATGAAACATGAAATATTCCAAATGTGACACCAGAAACGTCCCTGCCACCAGAAGCAGCAGCCTCTAAGAGGAATCTCAATAACAAAAATAAATCCACCTGTAACTGCCAGGGAAAGTCACTGGGTGGGAGAGCTGGAGCACGGATGCTGAAATCCAGGATTTAGACTCCCTCATCCCAAATCAAGGGGTTTTTAATTAACACGGCCCAAATTTTTGTGAATTCATCTTGAAGCAGCCCTCTGAGCCAGCCACGACCTCTGAATTATTTCATTTCTCACTGTTAACGACTTGAAAACCCCTTAAACATCCAGTTCCACCAACACCCCTACAGACACGTGCACACACACAAACAGATATCCATACATACATATATATATATATAAAAATACATCCCTGGATTTGTGTGACTCAATCCTTACACCCCTCCCTCCACCCAGAAACCCGCGGTGACTATAAATGTAAACACAATTAACCAAAAAAAGCCATAAACTCCTCATTCCATGAGTTACATCTGAGAGAGGGGGAGGAGGTTTTCAAGCCCAACTTTATTTGCTGAAGTTCAGTGCATGAAGAAATGATCTGGGTTCTGGGGGACTCCAGAGCAGAATTTATGAATAAAAATACAATAATAAGATAATGCTCGAGGTAGGAGTCAGCCACAAATCTCCATCACTTTCTTCATGCACACAGCACTTGTTATTTAACCTGCAGCACAAGGCACAGCTCTAAACCAGCTGAAATTCCTGGATAAAGTCAATCCCAGCACCAGGCAAGAGCTGGAACGGGTCCAGCACATCCAAAGAAAGGATTTACAAGAGCACAGAGGGACAGGACAACGGGGAATGGATTTAAACTGACAGGGAGCAGGTTTGGATTGGATATTCGGGGAAAATTCTTCCCTGTGAGGGTGGGGAAGCCCAGGCACAGGGAGTTGTGGCTGCCCCATCCCTGGAAGCGCCCAAGGCCAGGTTGGAGCAGCCTGGGATGGTGGAAGGTGTCCCTGCCATGGCAGGGGTGGCACTGTTTGAGCTGTAAGGTCCCTCCCAACCCAAACTATTCTGGGATTCTGGGATTTAGCGCAAAGCCCAGTTTTGTCGGGAACTTACTGGAACGGAGTCAGGCTCAGAGAAACCGATCCCTGACAGGCTGAAAAAAAAAATAAAATGGGAACAAAGCCCCAGCAGCGCAGAACCCACAAGGCAGCACTGAGTGCTCTGCTCAGGACACTTTTAGGATTTCCAGCTAAAAGCCACTTATCACTTCATCACCCCACCCTGCCCAGCTCCTTCCACACCGCTTTCATTTCAACCCCAAACCCTCCAATTGTCTTCGGAGGCTTTTCAAAGCCTGGGAGAGAGGGGCAGAACGTAATTAGAGGACAGTATTTCTTCATCAAATCTAAAGCCGCCCACTGAAAGCGAGTGGGAAAATCCGGTCCCAAGGCAGCGCTGCTCCATGGAGGGGATGGATTCGCCTTTCACAGGGAATAAGGGATGGGAGCCGTGCTCACCGTTCCTTAATCAGCTCAGCTGATCCCCTATAGAACATCTCAATGCAGGGACACAGCTGTGGCCCAGAACTCTTGGCTTGATCTTCCATGCTTTGCCTGAAAAAGCCTGAAAAGGGCAGAAATGCACTAAATTGGTCCTTTGAAAAAAAAAAAAACAAAAAAAAAAAACAACAACAAACCCCATCGCTGGCTGCACCCGGGGTGGGGGGGGAAAACAGCTTCTTTTTTTTTCAGTGCACACGGTTCGGGGGTGAGTGCGAAAGTTTTTGTGATCTCCATCCTCCCAAACCATTATTTCCTTTGAAAATCCAAGTTATTTAGCGATTCCAGCCTTCTGTGGGGATTCCCGTGCCTGAGGATGTGCTTCTTCCTTTGGCTTTTCAGTCAGCAAACTCCCCAAAACGCTGAAAGAACACCTCCTTCGTCAGAATCTTTCTTTAAATAGTCCATTTGTCATGACTGACACGTTACACAAGACACATTTCAGAGGAACTTGGAGCTGTCAGATCCCTGGATTCCAGCTCTCTGTCTCCATTTGGAAAAGCAGCTGAAAGCTGAATTACAGAGCCAAGCAGAGAGACAGGAAAAGTGCGAGCACCGTGGGGAGGAACAAGAAAAGCTCCTGGTTTTCAGATATCTTTTACTTTCTCAGTAAAGCTCATACAAAGCCAGACTTCTCCGTGAATTACAGCATAATTACCTAATTAAAGGAACTCACCTAGCGAGCGCTCTTTCAAAAAATCTCAAGGTATGTCCCAACAATTTGCCGTTTTCTGAGGGGTTTCGACTGATTTGTCACGAACTGGAGGTGTAACAGCTCACGTGCTCCTCATTATCATCTCGCAAGCTAAAAGCTCATTAACAACAATTAGGGAAAAAATATAAACTTGGCAGCTTCGTGTTATTTTTATGCCTACTTCAGACACTTCTTTACACTGTTGCAAAAAGGGTTTTTTTTTTTCCCTCACGCACCCAGCAGAACAGTGGGTTTTAATCTGCATTTTCCTCAGTACACCGGGATCTCAATTACTGCAAATACACAAATCATCAGCTTCAGTTCACCTAGAAATTCCATCCCGAACACACCAGCAAAGGGCAGAATCCCACTTCCATTTTTACTCCCTCTCCCCTTTAATCTGTTTTGTTTTCATGGGGTGTTCTGGCTGCTCTGTGCTGGAATTCCCTGGCTCCCGAAGCTGCAATTCCCTGGCTCCTGAGCCACAAAAGCCTCACCTGATCCATCCTGGAGCTGAACTCTCCCAAAACCCCCAAAGCGAAGAGCATTTGTGGGCACACGGGGAGACATCAACCAACAACTGAGATATTCTCAGCTCTAAATGGGATTTTGAAATGATTTCTGTTCAACAATTTGGATTTGCTCAGCACCCTCAGGAGCAAAGACTCGTTAAGGGTTTCACACTAATGAGGATCCTCTTCCTTTCACTGGCATTGAAGGGGGGCTTTTTTTCCATACAAGAGCCTGTGGTGAAGTGTTTGGGAAAGGTGAAGGGTTTTGGGAAAGGTGAAGGGTTTTGGGAACAACAGGCTGCTGAGACAGGAACATCTCCCAAGGTTTCATTCCCCAAAGGGGGGAAAAAAAAACCCAGCCACAAACCCAACCCTTGATGAAATATTCAAGCTGAAAACCACAAAGGTTGTTAAACAAAGCAAGAAAACTTCTCATTCTCCCTGGAGAGGATTCCTGCAGAAAATAAAGGATTGGAGGCAGGGGGGGATCTTTGGAATGACCCCATCTTCCCATTCCTCCTCACCTCAACCACTGCTCCCAGTTACAGGCAAAGTTTTCAGGCAACTTATTTACTATTTCTCTGTTTATTTATAACAATTTTAAACCGAACCCCCCAGTTTTGTTTTGCCTCAGAGCTGGGGTCAACTTCAGAAAACCTTTCACACTTCCCCAAAGCTAAAAACACCCGCGAAAGAATCCACACTTACACAGCAGCAGCTGAATTTTGTAGTATTTTTTTGGAATTTTCTAGTATTTTGACTGTTCTAAATCAATCCATTAACATCTTCTGAGGGCTGAGAAAACACTAAATTTCACTTTACGAGTCCCAGCAGAAGCCCTGTGACATTTCAGTATAAAAACAGTTAAGGAAGGGAAAAAAGGCCAAGAAAAACAGGATCTGAAAGACATTTTCAGTCCTTTCTACTGAATAAACCACTTTTGCTGCTGAGAAAGTGCTTGTTGTCACGTGTTTGGAGGTGCTGAGACAAAACAGGGCCGCTTAAAAATAATAATTAACAAGTGAGTGTGTTTTAGCTCTGAGGAGAACAACCTGCAGCGTGTGATGTGGGCAGAGCTGCACCAGCCGCAAGAAACTCTCTGCAAAAAAGACACCCAGAGCAGAGACAGAACCTGAATGTGCTTTATTTTCTGTCCCCACTGACCAATTGCCACCATGCCCTTCCCAACCCACGAGGCTGATCCCCAATTTCTCCATCCTCACGGGGCCTCCTGTCAAGCCCAGGGCTTTGGACCACACGCGGCCGGAATCTCGGCAGGAATTGCGGCAAGAGATTCCTTCCTAACAATCCTTGGACACACAACAGCCAAACAAATCCCCAGTTTTGGCTTCCTGGCTCTTTTCTAGCCCCTAACCCGTTGCATATGTGACTATTGTCCAAGCCCTGCTCCTGAACAAGCGAAATTCTCCGTAACAAACCCAGCTTGCACAAGACCCAGAATTATTCCACGCTGGAAAAAAATCTGCCAACTTCAAAACCCCCCTTTTCTACTCGGAGTCAGCTCGTATTCATCGGGAGAATGATCAGGGGAGGAATAAATGCACATTTATGGTTTGCTGAAAGCTCGGAGACATCAAACGCTGCTCACGCTTGGCACATCATTCCCAAATATTTGCACCCAGCCCGTTCTCAAGGCAATTAAAAACACCAAATAAAACCCCAAACGCTTTTGTTGCCTTCTCCTTTTTGGGTTTTTAAACACCACCCAACCTCTCTGACCCTGGATAAACCACAGCAGCCGCCGAGTGCAGCTGCCCAAGGCAGAGCAGCCAAAATTCGGTGAAAATTCCTCACGGGGCAGCTCCCAACACTTTACAGCAACACTCATTTAATCCAAGTTTAATCCTCGCTGCTCGCATCCACACGGAGTTTTAAATTCACAATTCCACTCGTTTATCCCCTCTCACGCTCCAGCTCTTTCTCCCATCCTCATTCCCGCATCCCAGCCACGTTTCCTCACCTCCAGCAGCAGCTCAGCTCTCAGAACCCCCTCCCCAACACCTTATTTTTGCTTCCAGCCCCCCCAAACCACCCCTTTTAATCCGCTATTTTCTGCCTTCCCTCCGGATAAAGAACGACTGACTCTATTCCAAAAAAACTCCCGCCGAAGTCCATCCGTTTTCCCTGGAATGAGGAATCACCACCTCATTCCCTGGGCTCCACGAGCATCTTCCCCGAGGCAGCGGCGCGTGAAAGGACCAAATTTTCCATCGTTTCACACCAGACGAGCCCAGCGACTCCGGGCATCTTCCCCCGACTAAAAGTACAGCAAGGAACTCCACAAAGTCAAGGCAACTTCCCACTCTCCCAGCTTCAATATTTCGGGATAACGGGATGCCTTCCCCACGCTGTTCTTCCACCGGCAGTACCTGGAGCTGTTCTGACACACGGATCAGGCTCGATCCCTGCGTAACGCGATTAAAGGGCGCTTTTCCCTAAAATTAGCAGCTTTTCCAGCGCTGAATTCCCGTTTGGAGGGGCTCGGTTATCCCTGATCCGTGATTCCCGTGGCTCCGGGAGCCCTCGTGGCACGGGGGGATCCCCTCGGAGGTTTAAAAAGGGGGATTTTGAAGCAGTTTTGCCGCCTGGAGCTGACTCTCACCCCCAACAAACCCAACCCTCAAGCCCACCCCCGATCAAGTTCTGCTTTTTCCCCCTCTTGGGGACACAAACCCACGGCTTTTTGGGGCTGGTGTTTTTTTTTTTTTCCCCTAAATAAACACAAACCCGCACCGATTTTCCCCGTTTTCGTGCTCTCTCCCCGCTCCACCACGCTCAGCACGGGGGTTTAAAGGGAGTTTTTAAAGGGGTTTTCTCCCCTTCCCAGCAAAGCCACGACCCCCAGCACCCCCTCACGGTGCCGGGGAGGGGGAAACGTGTGGGGAGAGGGTCCCGGGAAGGGAGGGGATTTGAGGAGGTGGAAGGGGATCTGGGGTTGGTTTAGGAACGGGGTCTTGGGGAGGATAATGGGGGGTCTGGGGAGGTGGGAGTCGATCCCGGGGATGAGGCGGGGGGGGGAATGTGGAGAGGGGAGGATGTTCCCTCAACAAAGGGAAAGTTGCGGAGCCGCCGAGCCCGGCGCGGGGGTCCCGCCCGCACACAAAGGCGGCGACCCCCGTGATGGATGACGGGGGGAAGGGGGGGCGGGTAACGGGGTCCGCCTCAGCCCCACAACCGCAGCACAGAGGGGGGGGTGGGGCCCTTCGAGGGGGGGGGCACCAAAGACCCCTCCTCTCCTCCTCCTCAACCCTCCATACCCCCCCACCCGTCGCTCCCTCTCTGTCCTCAGGGGGGGTCGCGTCCCGTGTGTCCCCCCCTTTACCCCCCCCCCCCCCCCGTCCCCTTTATTTACCGCCATCACCAGCACGCGCGAGCTGTCACCCAGCGCGAGACGCCCCGGCCGGCCACGCCCCCTCCCCGCCCATTGGCCGCCGCGCCCCGGCCCGCTCTTCCATTGGTTGCAGCGCGCGTCACTCAACACCAACACCCGCCCCCCACGCCGCCGCTTACGGCAACTGCGTAGCGCGGCACACAGGCTAAGACCGCGGGTGCTTACGCTGTTTGCTTAGCGTACGCACCCCGCTGGCGTAGCGTACGCCGCGGCGGGCAGAGCGGTGGCGGGGCGTACGGAGTCTGCGCAGCCGGCAGGGGGCGCTGTTCAATGGGCGCCGGGGGGGGCGGGCCGGCGCGGGTTCGAGTCCCGCCCCCGCCCGTGACGTACCGGGCTTTGTGAATCGCGGGGCCGAAGTTCGGTTGAGGCACGGGAGGGTAAATAAGGGTGTCTCGGAGACAAAGAGGCTCTTAAAGGGGCGGCGCGGGGCCCCCCGAGGGGGTGGCGTGGGGTGGGAGGTACCTCACGGGGGTCCCTGAGGTGATGGGGGTGCTGAGGTCATGGGGGGGGGGGGCGCGCACTCCATGGGGGTCCCTGAGGTGATGGGGGGCACAAGGGGGCGGCTGTGAGGGCTTTGAGGTGATGGATACCTCGAGATGGAGGCCTTGAGGTGATGAGGGGGCACCCTGAGGTGATGGGGGGGTTCTGAGGTGATGAAAACCGTGAGGTGATGGGGGGGGGGCACCCCAAACGGCCCCTGAGGTGATGGGAGAGGCAAGGGGGGCTCTGAGATTCTGAAGACCCTGAGGGGGCACCCCAAAGGGTCCCCTCAGATGATGGGGGGACCAAGGAGGGGGTTATGGGGTCTCTGAGGTGATGAGGGGACACCTCAAAGGGTCTCTGAGGTGATGGGAAGGGTCCAAGGGGGCTGTGGGGCCCTGAGGTGATGGAGGAGGATTTGTGAGAGTAAAAAAACGCCACAGCACAAGAACGGAACAAAAGCCCCAAAAAAATCCCCCCGGGGTGGCAGCGAGACTTGGGACAGGCTCTGCCACTGAAGCACTTGTGACCCTGGTAACATCCTCTAAATAAACAAATAAATATAAATAATAAACCACACAAGGGTGAGGCCCCCCATTCCCAAAATCCCTGTTCCCTCTAGGTCAGGCTTCAATTGAGGGAATGAAACAACATTGACAGAGATTTTGAGAGGTGCAGAAGCAGGGGAAAAAAAAAAAGGATCCGTGGTGGAACAGGACCTCAGTGTGGTCACCTCTCTGAGAAAACAAACAGCCTTCCAAACCATGATTTGACAGGCAAAATGATTATTTTTTTCAGGGAAAAAAAGAGTAATTTTGGCCATCGAGAGCCAGAGTCATGTGGGGCAGCGGATTCCCTCATTCCCAGAATGCAGCAAGAGGCTTTGCTGGGACACAAAGGACTAAATCCTCCTCATCCTCACGTCTGTGGAAACCCACTGACGTCAAGGGGTTAATTAAAGGCAGAAAACGTGGCTCCAGGGGTCCCTTTTTATAACTCCAGGAACAGCACGATGTATTTAATAAAAACCCCAGGAATCCCCAGGGATTCCAGCACACACTTCCATGTTTTTTGGGCACGTGAGCAGAGTTTTGACATCTCCGGTTACGGAGCAGCCTCGGGAATTAACAAAGCATTACCGACATTCACCATGACTAATCTGCTCATTAAGAGAGGGGTTTTTTTTTTAACCTTAAGGCTTGTAATGGGAAACAGGACAGGGATAACCATCCCTACAAAACTTAGTTTGTTTCCCTAAGTTTTCCCAGTTTAAGTAGGTGGAACAACAGTGAATTTCCACCACTGAACAGTCCCACACAAGCCATGAACTTTGGGGCTAAGAGCTGCAAAAAAATTCAGTATATTCAGCATGTTGGAATTCCTACCACACTTAGGGGACGTTGTGCCATTTCTTATGGCTCATTAACCACCTCTTGCTGGGCCCTGTGCTGATTAAATTTATTAAATGCTCACCACTAAAAGCTCGGAGCACTCCAACAGTTAATTAGGTTTGCAGGTATAAATGATAATCAGAGAATCACATTTAAAAAAACCCAGTTCTCAGCCAGAAAATCAAGCCAAAAATCAGCTTTTTCCCCTTCTTGCTTCAGAAAAAACACCTGTTTAGGACAAATTACTTCTGTTTTCTCTGCTCTTATGGGCAAGGAACCAACAATATTTTTTCCCTGAGCTGCTTCTTCACAAGGAATCCACTGTCCTGCTTGGAAATCTCCCTTCCCAAAACCATCCTTGGAGCTTCTCCACCTGCCCTTTTCATCCCAGCGGAGCTGGAATGCTGGTGCCTTCCCAGGAATATGAAGGAAAAAAAATATATTGAAGTGATATCATTATAGTCTTACAATGAATTTTTGGCTCTTATTGCCCAAATCCTTCCTTATTCCACTGAATCTTGAAGCCACCAGGATTCCTCAAATGGTCTGCAGGGACAGGACGTTTATTACCAACCTTAAAAACAACGGGATAGAGCAGCTGGAATTCTCTCAGCGCCTGAAAAAGCTCCTGCCAGGCTTATTTATTTATTTTTTGAATTTATCCAGAGCCTTCATTGAGAGGCAGCAGATTTGGACACTCCCATCAGCTACAAAGGGTGAAGGCAAGGTAAGAACGTGCCAGGAACTGGAAAATGCAAGAATTCCTGGGGTTTTTTTCCACAGGGAAATGTTTGCTTTGGGGGTATAAAGCTCTTGAACCAAATCCAAGGGAAGACCCTTGTTCAGGGACTCCTCTTCCTCCCAAAATCCAGCGTTTTATTGGGATGAAACACAGCAAAACACCGATGTGGACATAAAAAAATATAAATTTAACAGATCTCTCCTGTAGCTGTTTGAAGTCATGGAAGCCCTGCCCTTGCTTTTGGCTGGAATTTCTCTTTTCCCTGTGGATAAACAGCGATTCCCTGCACGAAGCACTGTCCAAAGAACCACAGAACCGTGGATCCAAGAATCCCAAACCGTGCAGGACAACCAGCAACGCACGAGGCACCGGAAAACTTCGGGATAGGAAAAAAATCAGGAAGGAAAAAAACCCTGCAGCTGCTTTCCATGCCACGTTTTGGAGGGACCCTTGATCCAGCCGGGCAGGATGCAGTCAAGGAGCTCCAGGGAATCCCTCTCACCTGATGCCAGCCACGGGGACCTGCTGCTGCTTGCGGATCTTGTTGAAGAGCTCCATGTACTGCACCATGGTGTCCCCGGGGCTGTAGGCGCTGTCGTGCTTGGAGCCGAACACGGACGGGATCCCGGGCGTGTGGCTGCCCATGAAGCTCTGCATGAACTCCATCAGCAGGTTCCAGCAGTCGTTGGCGATCACACAGGGGCAGTATTCCACCTGGGAACACAGCCCAGAGCCCTGGAGCTGGTGGCAGGGGCAGAATTCCACCTGGGAACACCCCTCAGAGCCCTGGAGCTGGTGGCAGGGGCAGAATTCCACCTGGGAACACAGCCCAGAGCCCTGGAGCTGGTGGCAGGGGCAGAATTCCACCTGGGAACACCCCTCAGAGCCCTGGAGCTGGTGGCAGGGGCAGAATTCCACCTGGGAACACAGCCCAGAGCCCTGGAGCTGGTGGCAGGGGCAGAATTCCACCTGGGAACACAGCCCAGGTCCCTGGAGCTGGTGGCAGGGGCACTATTCCACCTGGGAACAACCCCCAGACCCCTGGAGCTGTTGGCAGGGGCAGAATTCCACCTGGGAACACAGCCCAGGGTGCTGGAGCTGCCAGGAAGGACAGAATTCCACCTGGGAACACAGCCCTGGAGCTGACAGCCCTGGAGCTGCTGATAGGGGCAGAATTCCACCTGGGAACACATCCCCACAGCCCTGGAGCTGGTGGCAGGGGCAGAATTCCACCTGGGAACACATCCCCACAACCCTGGAGCCTCTCTGCAGAGAAGGCTTTTCATGGAAACATCCCAAAATATCCCGCCTATAACAAGGATGGGTAAATACAAATAAGACAGGACGTGCTGGGAACACGCAAGAGATCTTTTCCAAAGGGGAAGGGAAGGTAAAATGCAAAGGGAAGGACAGCAAGCCCCAGATCAGCAGGGAATTAGCACTGGAGAGGTTGTTTTATCCACCTCGCCACACTGATTAACCCGAGGGATGGTGCTCGTGTCGTGCATCTGGAATTTAATCAGCTTTTTATCTGGATGGCATTCCTGCAGGGATTCCCACTGCACCTGCCTGAATTAAACCTTGGGAGAGGAGATAAAAACCTGCTTGCTGCACCAGCAACACGACTGACACACAGGACAGGGAATCACACAATTATGGAATGGTTTGGGGAAGGGATCTTAAAGCTCATCCAGGGCAGGGACACCTTCCACTAGCCCAGGCTGCTCCAAGCCCCATCCAACCTGGCCTTGGACACTTCCAGGGATCCAGGGGCAGCCACAGCTCCTCTGGGACCCTGTGCCAGGGCCTCCCCACCCTCACAGGGAAGAATTCCTTCCCAGTATCCCATCTATCCCTGCCCTCTGGCAGCGGGAAGCCATTCCCCCTTTCCCTGGCACTCCAGGCCCTCATAAATAAATAATCTCCATCCTCCCTGCCGGCTCACTTCAGGCATCCTCAATTAGGTCACCCCTACACCTTCCTTCTCCAGCCTCGCCTGTGGAGTTTCCCTGCCTCTCCTTGCATTCCTCACCCTTCCCGAGGGGCTCTTACCTCCACGGATATGCCCCTGGCGCTGGGGCCCATGGTGACCGTGCCCAGCTTCACCAGGAAGTCGCAGTACTGGTAGCGGGTGCCGCGGCTCTCGATCTTGTTGGCCTTGGCGTTCTGGAAGAAGCCCTTGAGCTTCACCATGAGGGTGTCAAAGTTGGCGTCGGCCACGAGGCAGGGCCCGTTCTCGAAGAGGGCGAAGCAGCTCAGGGGGTACTCGGAGTTGTGCATGACGTACATGAGCTTCCCCGTCTGCCCTGCAATGACAGCGAGGGGAGGCGGGCTGGAAAACCAACATTCCTGCCTTCAAGCAGCTCCTCTTCCTGCCTCTGTGCTCCTTGCTTTAATTCCGGATCCTCACACGTTTGTTGCAATATCCATCCAGGGAATAGCTCGCATTTCCTTCTGGAGGTTTACAGGGAAAAAGAAATCCTCGGCAGCCCCAGGGTGAAACGCCAGCACGGCTCGGGGTGAGGTGAAAGGAGAACCCCAGGAGCACCCACCTCCCACCCACTGTCCACCCTGAGCTCGGCCTCTCCTCCAAGTTCCAGCTGCCAAAAAAAGCAGGAAAAAGCTGCTCTGGAAGATTCCAATGGGTCTGTCTGGGAACACCAGCTGAGCAGAGCCCGGGGCTGCGTGGGCTCAGTGCCACCGTGGGGAACATCACATCAGGGCCTGGAAGGGATGTGGGCATCTGGGGAGAGGAAGGAGAAGGGAAAAGGAAAGGGGAAAAAGGAGGGGAAAGGAGACAGGGAAGAGGAAAAAGGATACAGGGAAAAGGAGAAATGGGAAAGGAGAAGGAATTGTAGAATCGCAGACTCATAATAGTTGGAAGAGACCTTCAGGATCATCCAGTCCAACCCTCAGCCCAGCACTGCCACTGTAACCCCTAAACCACATCACCCAGCGCCAGATCCAGGCGCCTCTTCAACACCTCCAGGGAAAGTGGGGAAGGAGAAGGAAAGGGAGGAGAAAAGGAAAAGGAGGAAAAGGACGGGAAGGAAAAGGGAAAAAGGAGCTCGGAGAAGGGCTGGCCCCGGCGCCCCCGGCCCTGCTGACCCTGCGTGCCGAGGGCGGCCGCGGTGTGATAGGTCTCGCAGTCCACGCCGAACGTCCCCTGCTTGTCCGCGCCCAGCGCCTCCAGCCGCCGCGCCAGCAGCTCCACCGTCTGCTGCACGCTCTTGCCCTCGGCCACCGGCACCTGCGACACGCTGCGACAGGGACCGGGCGTCACGGACCCACCGGGGCACCGCCGGCCGCGACCCCGGCCCCTGCCCCCTTCCCCGGGACTGCTCCGCACTCTCCACCCGGAGGCTCTCCCCGTGTCCCCGGAGCTGTCCCCGCCGGGAGCCCTCCCGGGTCCGCCCCCTCATCCCAGAGGTCCCTCCCAAGCCAGGAGCCCTTCCCGGTGCCGTCCCCCCACCTCGGAGCCCGTCCCGGAGCCCCCCGCCCTCACCAGGTGACCCCCATGGTGCCGGTGCCGCCACCGGAACGGGCGGGGCCAGTGGCACCGGGAAGAGGCGGAGCCGCCCCGGAAAAGGCGGGGACAGACCGCACGTGTCGCTTCCCGGTGCGGACCCGCTCGCCCCCCGGTGCCCCCGCGATGCCCAAGGCCCGGCGGGCGCGGGGCTCCGGCCCGGCCCCGGCGCTGCCCTTGGCCGAGCAGATCCTGCAGGACGCGGCCCCGCGGGCGCGGACGAAGCGCGGGGGCCCCGGCGGGGCGGAGGAGCAGGACGGGGATGGCGGCGGGGACGAGTTCGTGGACGCGCGGCTGTCCCGGCGCATCCTGGAGCAGGCGCGGCGGCAGCAGGAGGAGCTGGAGGCCGAGCACGGCCCCGGAGCGCCCGCAGCCCCCCGGCAGCGCAGCGCGGTTCTGGGTGAGCCCCCGGTAACCCCCGGGACCCTCCGGGATCCCCGAGGGTGCGCGGCCCCGGGCTGAGCCAGCGCCGCTGCCCGCAGGTCCCGGCTCGGACTCGGAGGATGACGAGGAATGGCCCTCGCTGGAGAAGGCGGCGGCGGCCGCGGGACGGAGCGGGGACTACGGCGGGGAGGTGGAGGTGGACCCCGAGGACGAGAAAGCCATCGAGATGTTCATGAACAAGAACCCGCCGCTGAGGTGAGGAGGGGGCTGCACCGGGGCTGGGGCCGCTTCCCTGCACGGACACCGACCCTGCCCTGTCGCTGTCAGCCCCCAACTTACCCTGTCCCGTGTCAGCCCCATGCGATCCCCGATTCACCCCTCGTCCTGTCTCAGCCCCCGACTCTGCCCTGTCCCGTGTCACCCCCACGCGACCCCCGATTCTCCCCCTGGCCCCGCACAGACCCCACTCGCCCTCTCCCCTGTCAGCCCCTGACTCGCCCCTGTCCGCCCCTCCTGGCCCCCACTGACCCCATCCCGTGCCGGCCCCAGGCGCACCCTGGCCGACATCATCATGGAGAAGATCACGGAGAAGCAGACGGAGGTGGACACGGCGCTGTCGGAACTCTCGGGCTGCCCCATGCCCCAGCTCGACCCCCGTGTCCTGGAGGTCTACAGGGGCGTCAGGGAGGTGAGGCCGGAGCCACTGAACCCACAGCCACCACCCTGAGGTGCTGAGGGAGGGGACAACTCGCTCGTGTCCCTGCTGTCAGTGCCCCCAGTCACAGCCTGGCCTGTGTCCCTTTCTCTGAAGGTGCTGTCCAAGTACAGGAGTGGGAAGCTCCCCAAGGCATTTAAAATCATTCCTGCCTTGTCCAACTGGGAGCAGATCCTCTACATCACCGAGCCAGAGACGTGGACAGCTGCTGCCATGTACCAGGCCACCAGGTGAGGTCCCTCTGGCGTGGGATTTTGGGCTTTTTCTTCCCATAACCAAAAGCAGATTTACAAAACACCAACCCACCCCTGTATGGCCTCTTTTCCTCATCCATCCCTTCGTGCTTTGCTGTTCCCAGGATATTTTCCTCCAACCTGAAGGAGAGGATGGCCCAGCGGTTCTACAACCTGGTGCTGCTGCCGCGGATCCGGGACGACATCGCCGAGTACAAGCGGCTCAACTTCCACCTGTACATGGCTCTGAAGAAGGCTCTGTTCAAGCCAGCAGCCTGGTTCAAGGGTAGGGGGTCCTGCAGGGTCTCCTCTGGGGCTTGGCTGGGTACCCGAGGGGCTGTGGCATGGCAGGGACCCCGTACCCTGCAGGAGTGGTGATTTCCTGGGATCAGGGAGAAGGGGCTGAGCCCCAGGGCTCTGCCTGTGGCTGGAGGTGGTCGGTGCCTGACTGTCCCTGTTCCCAGGGATCCTCATCCCGCTGTGTGAGTCCGGCACGTGCACGCTCAGGGAGGCCGTCATCATCGGCAGCATCCTCACCAAGTGCTCCATCCCCGTCCTGCACTCCAGGTGAGGCCCTGAGGGGTTGGGGGGAAGAGCTTCTCTTTCAGGGACTCTGGGAAGCGCCTTGGATCCATCCCTCAGCCTCTCCAGCCCCTTGGGGGTGGTGTTGGGGTCACTCAGCTCCCTCTGGGGTTGAGATTTAAGGCTCAGCTTTGTGCCTGTATGCCTGGTGCTCCATGGCTCCAGTCCAGTTCCCCTGACCCTTGTGATCACTCCTTTGTCCCCATGGCTCCAGCCCTGTGGACTCCTGACTCCTGTCCTCCAGCCTTGATCCCTGTGGCTCCAGCCTGCTCCCTCCATGCCCGTTCCTTGGTCCCCATGGCTCCAGCCCAGCACCCCCTGGCCCCTCACTCCCTCCTGTGTCTCTGTGGCTCCATGCCCTGCCCCCTCACCCCTCCTCTGTCTGTGTGGCTCTGTCCCCTGACCCTCACCCCCTCCTGTGTCCCCATGGCTCCATCCCCTGACTCCGTGCCTGTTCCTTGGTCCCTGTGGCTCCATGCCTGACCCTCACCCCCTCCCGTGTCCCTTGACCGTGTCCCTGTCCCCTGACCGTGTCCCTGTCCCCTGACCATGTCCCTGTCCCCTGTGTCCCTGTCCCCTGTGTCCCTGTCCCCTGTGTCTCTGTCCCCTGACCATGTCCCTGTCCCCTGACCGTGTCCCTGTCCCCTGTGTCCCTGTCCCCTCCGTGTCCCTGTCCCCACTGTGTCCCTGTCCCCCTGTGTCCCTGTCCCCTGTGTCCCTGTCCCCTGACCCGTCCCTGTCCCCTGACCATGTCCCTGTCCCCTGTGTCCCTGTCCCGTGTCCCTGTCCCCTGTGTCCCTGTCCCCTGACCGTGTGCCTGTCCCCTGACCGGTCCCTGTCCCCTCCGTGTCCCTGTCCCCACCGTGTCCCTGTCCCCTGTGTCCCTGTCCCCTGACCCGTGCCTGTCCCCTGACCGTGTCCCTGTCCCCTGACCCGTGCCTGTCCCCGTCCCGCAGCGCGGCGCTGCTGAAGCTGGCCGAGATGCAGTACAGCGGCGCCAACAGCATCTTCCTGCGCCTGCTCATCGACAAGAAGTACGCGCTGCCCTTCCGCGTGCTCGACGCCCTGGTCTTCCACTTCCTGGCCTTCCGCACGGACCAGCGGCTCCTGCCCGTGCTGTGGCACCAGAGCTTCCTGGCCTTGGCCCAGCGCTACAAGGAGGACCTGTCCTCGGAGCAGAAGGAGGCCCTGCTGGAGCTGCTCAAGTTCCACAGCCACCCGCAGATCTCACCGGAGATCCGCCGCGAGCTGATGAACTCCAAGACGAGGGACGTGGAGGGGGAGCAGCCCGTGGCCATGGAATGAGCGGGGCAAGGCCGGAGCCTGTCCCACCCCTGGGATGCTGCTGGATGCAGCTGGGAGCCTGCATCAGGAGCGTCCGTCCTGGATCCCGAGGGGTCACTGGGAACAGCCTGTGCCCACAGAGCGGGACTGAGCGCCCTGTGCTGCTGTCACCAGGCAGGGCAGCCCCCGTCACACCCGGGAGCCCGGTGCCACCAGCACTGGGACACTTTGGCTTGTTGCTGTAGTCGGAAATAAAACCGGAGCCGTGTCGGTCAGGGCTGGGTCTGCCCACTGTGGTCACGGCCTGTCCCTGTCCCCAGCAGCCTCTGGGATTTTCCCAAACACTCCAATCCCCCCAGCGTTTACTCCTGAAGCCACGGGGTCACTGTCCTCACCTGGCCATCAGGGCCACCTGCCCGGGCTGCTCCTGGCACTGTGCCCAGGTGCCACCTCGCATGGAAAACCCAGGGGGGGAATTTTCCATGAGGCTGCACTTCCCTGGGACCTGCTGCCGCTGTCACTGCTGGGTCTGTGCCCTGCAGCTTTGGCCCACGGAGAGGAGCCCCTGCTGCGCCCTGGGAGCTGTGCCAAGGGCAGCTGCCTCCTGTTGTCACTTCCGACGGCAGGAGCAGGAGCTGGGTCCCCACACGCCACCGCCTCTTCCGTGACTTCCTGATTTTATCTTATTTTAAAGAAGCCAGAGGCTGATGAGCACAGGAGGGAGCCTGGGCTGGCACGGAGCAGCTGGCACTCTCCTGCCACCCCCCGAGCTGCTCCAGTGCCCGTCAGCCTCCAGCCTGTTGGAAAGAAGGTGCTGCCTCTACTCCAGGGGAGCAGGAAGGTGTTTCACTCCACGTTCATCCCTCACCATCCCTGAGCTGCCCCGGGTGTCCCTCAGGGTCCTGCCCGCCCTCTCCTCGTGGTTCCATCCTGGGAAAAGCAGGGCTGGAGCTCCCAAGGGATCCCCAGCACCAGGGAGGGATCCGAGCCCCGCCCTGGGAACGGCGCAGGGAAACCCTCGAGCCTTGGTTTTTTTTTTTTTGTTTAAAATACTTTATTGCAACATCACGGGGTTCTCTGGCTCTCCCAGCAGCGGGACTCGTGCGAGTGAACACCAAACCAGTTTACTCTTAAATTAAAAACTCATTTATATATATATATGTATATATATAAAAAAGAAACACATTTCCTTTTGCACAGCCAGGCTCTGTCCCAGCCCTCCTCCTGCTCGCAGGAGGCAGCGGCTCCGTGGGTTTCCGGACCAGGCAGGCTCAGGGAGGAGCAGCAGCCCCACCTTTTTCCGCCTGATTTTTGTGGTGGCATCCAAAAAGAAAGATTTCTATCTCCTTTTCCGTGTGGAGGACAACAGCCACGGAGCCACGTGGCCAGAGGTCCCCAGGCAGAAGCAGCATCTGCCTCCCATCCCTGCGGAGTCTCCGGCTTCTCCTGGTTAATTCCACTCTGTAATGGTTTTCTCATAGAAAAGCAGCATTATTTTTTTTTTTTTCCATTTTAAAACACTTTTTATACAAAACTAACAGGATCAACAACAACAATACAAAAATGCAGTAATTGCTTTTCCAACTCAAGTGCGCAGCAAAGTTTTCCACCCTCTCAGGAGGCAGCTCGGATCCACGTGGATGAACACAGCCCCCCTGTCCTGAGCGTGATCCGAAATCCCTGCCCTGGAAGAGTGGAGATGCATCCCAGACTATAGCAGCACATTCAAAGGTTTTCCTTAAATCCTAGTCTGATGCCTAAGCTACCAAAGGACCACCCAGCCTCCGAGCGAGAGTCTCCCACTGCCCAGGGAGCCAGGGAAGGGGCGAAGGGGGAAAAGGCACTTTTTTGGGAAGGAGAGGAGAGCGGCATCCAGGCCCCACCCCGAGGAACGCCAGCTCTCCTCCCTCCCCAGTTCCCAGCAGTGAACAATAAATTAAGCAGCCTCCGTGGGCCAGCAGAAAAGCCGAGGGGACGGCGCCCGAACCTGAACTCCTCCCAAGGCACGGCCGGGGAGCGCGTCCCCAAAATCCCACATCCAACAGCAAAAACAAACGAGCCCCACGGGTCCTCTCCAAGCAGAAGCAGCTGCACAACTTCCCCCGGAGCTGTGGGAATGTGGCACGAAGCGATCGGCACCGAGGGGCCACCAAGCAGCTGCTCCACGAGCCCCGTGGCCCCGCAGGAGCTGCGGGTGATGAGGATTCGGGTCCTGCAGGGCTGGCTCTCCATGATTTTTGTCCCTCACAGGGTTGGAAGTCACCGTGAACACCCCGGAGAGCCGGGGAACACCAACAGAGAAACGATTCCAACTTCATCCAGGCTCCTGCTCCCCATGCCCAGCGTTCCCGTGTCCTGGCACCACCTCGGTCACTCCCCCCCGGCCACCTGCAGCAGCTCCGAGCGCGGATCCCGCTGCGCATTCCCAGCCCGGGAAGGGCCCCTCGGAGGCACTGGATGAGCAGGGGGGGATGCGGCGAGCTGGGGGTGTCCGGGGAGGGGCCGGAGCTCTCGGGAAGGGCGGCTGGTCACAGGTTGACGTCGGTGACGTCCGTGGGGGTGCTCGTGGGCTGGCTGCCCCCGTACGCCGCCGCCTTGGCGCTGAATTCCTGCTGGGATTGGGACGCCTGCTTCAGGCTCTCGGCTAAGGCCGCCTCGATCTGCTCCTGACAGGCCTTCAGGCAGTCCTGGAACAGGGAAACACACGGCAGGCATCAGTTCCGTGCTCCTCAGGGGTGGGAGCTTGAGGAAAGGCTCGGAGCAGCTGCTGGGCTGCGCCTCTGACCCACCCTGAACACGCAGGGAAAAGGGGATTTTCTCCATCCAGGGGCATCTCCAGCTTGTCCCTCCCCAGGCAAAGCCCCACACTCTGGCTGGCCAGGGAAGGACCTCCCTGCTGACCCCATTCTGCGGGAATGTTGTGTCCAGCAGATTCCCGAGGCACCCCGGAGCCGGGGTGTGGCTTCAGCAGCACGGCAAGGGCAGGGCGGCTCTGCCAAACTTCCCAGATCCTGGAGAAACGGCTGTCCTTGGAACCTCCCCGGGCCCTCCAGCCCGGCTTTCCCAGAGCTTGGGGCGGTCCTGCAGCAGAGCTGGGCACGGGAATTCTGCTGGGTGCCCCTGAGGCAGCGGGACCCTCCCTGACCTGAAATCCACCCTACACCAGCATCCTACACCCATCCACGCTGGGAGAACGGAGCTTCTCACAAGGTTTTCACCCTCCTGTCCCCTCTGTGACACCCCCAGGGGACCCAGAGCTGGGGGACGCGCACAGGAAGGCGCAGGGGGCTGCCAAGAGCAGCAGCGCTTGCCACAAATGCAAACCCCGCTCTGGTTTTTCCCCCACGAGCTGTAACCAGAGGAGGAAACTCCCACTCGGACACGCCACGGGCACGGCTCAGCGCGGTGACAGTTTGCACCTCACGGGACATTGTCACACCCCGAAATCTCTTACCAGGAATCCGCCAGCGGTTCTTAGAAACTGACAGAGGATGTGGTGAGTGAAAATAGCAACACCCGGCTCCCCTTCCCCAGCTCCCCTTCCCCAGCTTCCCATCAGCGCAGCCTCCTCCTGCCCCAGCACCGCCCGGCCCGAGCGCCACGGACACCTGGCCATGGGATCACCACGGACACCCGGCCATGGGATCACCACGGACACCCGGCCATGGGATCACCACGGACACCCGGCCCTGAGCACCACGGACACCCAGCCATGGGATCACCACGGACACCCAGCCATGGGATCACCACGGACACCCGGCCCTGAGCGCCACGGACACCCGGCCATGGGATCACCACGGACACCCAGCCCTGAGCGCCACAGACACCCAGCCCTGAGCGCCACGGACACCCGGCCATGGGATCACCATGGACACCCGGCCATGGGATCACCACGGACACCCGGCCCTGAGCACCACAGACACCCAGCCATGGGATGATCATGGACACCCAGCCATGGGATCACCACAGACACCTGGCCATGGGCTGTCCATCCCAGTTCTCTCCATCGCCATGGCCAGTCCATCCCAGTTCTCTCCATTACCATGGTCAGTCCCTCCCAGTTCTCTCCATCCCCATGGCCAGTCCATCCCAGTTCTCACCATCGCCATGGCCAGTCCATCCCAGTTCTCTCCGTCCCCATGGCCAGTCCATCCCAGGCTCTCCATCCCCGTGACCATCCCTGATCTCTCCACTGGCAATTCTGGCCAAGATGCCAAGGCCAGCCCTGCCACACCCAGCCGGGCTCCCGCTGGCCACGGCGCTGGCCCAGCTCTGCAGCCCCGTCCCACTCAGTCCCTGCATTCCCAGCACTGCCCAGCCGGGCCTGGGAGCCGCAGGACGGGGATCGCTCCTCCAGAGGGGAAACTGAGTCACAGCCCGGGGACACCGCAGGGCTCAGGGAGAAGCAGCAGCACCACGGGCGGGGGAGGCCGAGCCCAGGCGCTCTCCCAGGATCCCAAAATGCTGTGGACACATCCCAGGAGGAGCTCCTGTGGTCCTGCCTGGGCTGGGGCTGTTTGTGCTGCACCCCACACCTGGGCAGGGGGGCACAGCAGATGCTGGGGAGGGACAGGAGGGTGCTGGGCTCCATTACAGCTCCTCTCCCTCCACAGAGCCCTCCCTGCTTCCCACCTGTTCCCTGCTGCAGCTCCAGCCCGGAGCAGGTTGAGAGCAGGTGGCTGCACTGATTCTCTCTTTAAAAAGGCTCTGGAGAACAAAAAAATTCCATCTGCACAAACGGATCGGGAGCCTCCCGCCCGGACAAAGCCTCGTGGCAGCCACCCCCCACTCCTGATCCAGGTCCTGTCAGGGGACTGTAACCGACCCCGGGCAGGAGAGGAGATCAAAGGGCAGAGGAAAAGCTCCCGACTGGAGCGACCTGGAGAGCCCCACAGGATCCCTGTCCCCGCTCCAAGGGCGGTGGAGGGGCTGGAGAACCCCCCCCATCCCGATGTCCCCAAACCTGGGAGGTTTCGTGCCCCAGTCCCCCTCTCTCCCCCCCCAGCCTGGGCACCTGCAACCGGACACTGAGGGGAGCAGATGCCGAGCCCGGCGTGTCCCTGTCCCCATCCCGCCCTGCGAACCCGATCCCGCCAGCACCTGCCCGGGCAGGGAACAGATCCTGCCCTTTGTGTGGCGTTTCAAAGGCTCCCAGCCCATCCTGAGCCCACCCCGCCGTGCCCAGGCAGGAGCAGCCCCGGGGCTGCGTTTGGGATCATCCCACAGCTCTGGGTTCTCCTCAAAGCAGGGCAGCACCGCTTGAACAGCACAACCCCACGGAATCCCACAGGAGCTGGGGTTGGAAGGGCCCTCTGGAGCCCATCCCTGTGCCAGGGCAGGGTCACCCGGAGCAGGCGACGCAGGGACGCGTCCAGGTGGGTCTGGAATTCTCCAGAGGGGGGAGACTCCACACCCTCCCCGGGCAGCTGTTCCACTCTCCATGGGAAGCTCTTCCTCTGAGGAGAGGGAGGATTCCCAGCAGCTGTTCCATTCCCGGTGCCATTCCCGGTGCCCACTCACCACCTCCGTGCCCGTGATCCCGGCCAGCAGCTCCGTGATGGCCTCGCCGCTGAAGCCGTTCACGGACAGGGTCAGGCCGTGGATGGCGGCGCCGATGCTGCCCGTGGCGATCATGGACGGGGGGTACATCACGAAGGTGTAGTCTGGAGCCAGGACAGGGACACAAGGGCGGGAAGGGGCCGTTAGGGAGGATGCACGTGGGGTTTGGGAGCGGGATTTTCCCTGGGAAGCGCGGGAGGGGTCTGTGCAGCGGGGCAGGGAGAAACTGGGATGGAGGAGCACGGAACAGGCTGAGCAGCAGGGTCAGGTCTGCAGGAGAAGTCCTGAGGTGAGGTGGCTTCAGAAACTGAAGGAGAGGCTGAGAAAAGCCGGGATCCAGCCCTGGACACCCTCCCATGGGCACGGCATAGCCTGGCATGTGGCCCTGCTCTCATCTACGAGCCCCCAGGATCGCTATCCCACCTGGAAGGGCTCCGGTGGGAGAGAAGGCAGGCACCAGCTCCCAAAAGAGGTGGGGAGCCCATCCCAGGTGTGCCAGCACCCCCGAGCCCAGCCCGGCACCCACCTGTGGCGCAGAGGGCGATGAAGGTCTGGGCGTGTTTCTTCACCAGCTCCACCTTGTCCGCGGGCAGCGGCAGCCGGTGCAGGATGTGCGCCAGGAAATCGTTGGCGATCACCGACACCAGGTCCCACTTCAGCTTCTCCAGCACCAGCAGCTCCCAGTGCTGCGGGGACAGGGAGGACAGGACGTTATGGGGTCGCTCAGGAGGCTCCAGGGATGGGATGGGACGGGGAAGGGAAGAGGGGAGAGGGGAAGGAAGGGAAGGGGGCTGTCCCCGCTCTGTTGCCGTGGCACAATTCCAGCCAGGGGCTGCTCAGAGCTGGGAGCGGAGCTCGGAGGAGGAAGCAATAAATGTGGGTTCTTCTTTGCAGGGATTAGCCCTGGACACCCCTCGCTCTGCTGGGACAGCCCAGGCAGGGAAAACCAGAGCAGGGAGCAGCAGGAACATTCCCAATCCCAGGAGGACAGGCTGATGTCCAGGCTTCCAGAACAATCCAGCTCAGGGTGACAGCCAAGGGGACAGAGCTGCCTCTGGGGGCAGTGCCCACCCCACAAACCCCAGGGAAGGAGGGAATTCCCAAGGTGGGAATGCAGCTTTTTGGAAGAAAATTCCCCTCTTCTCCACCAAGAGAGCCTCCAGCTGTGCTCGGAGCATCCCCAGCACGGCACAGCCACCCCAGCACCCGCTGGGGCTTCCTGGTGCTGCCAACGCCTCCATCCCAGCCTGGGCTGCTCCCTCCAAGCATCCAGCAGGGATTTCTGGATCTCCAGAGCAGGCTGGGAGCAGATGGTGGAAGGCTGGGAGCCCCCTGAGCTCCAGCTGGAGCTCCGGCTGCTCCTGCAGCTCCTGAGCCCCTCCTGGCTCTGCCAGCCCCGGGCACCGCTCCTGCCAGGGACAGGGACAGGGACAGGGATAGGGATAGGGACAGGGACAGGGATAGGGACAGGGACAGGGATAAGGGACAGGGATAAGGGACAGGGACAGGGATAGGGATAGGGACAGGGACAGGGATAAGGGACAGGGATAAGGGATAAGGATAGGGACAGGGATAAGGGACAGGGATAGGGATAAGGGACAGGGATAAGGGACAGGGACAGGGGATAAGGGACAGGGACAGACCCTTGGCAGGCTCAGGCAGTGCCAAGGCGAACACAAGGAGAGCCCTGCTTGGAGCCTCAGCACGAAATTCGGGATCGCTGCCCTCAAATCCCGGCTCTGGCAAGGCTGGAGCAAAGGCTGAGCCCAGCTCAGGGGGTGACACCGCCACGGACTCTCAGCAGAGCTGTGACCTGCCAGGATCTTTCCCTTCCCACCCCTCTCTGCAGCTCCCAATTCCCAGCCACGAGGATTTTCCCAGCCCCTTTTCCCCTCGTGCTGGGGGTCCAGCAGCAGATCTGGGCTGGGGCTCCAGCAAGGCCACGGGAGGTGTCCCCAGGTCCCTCCTGGCCAGGAGTGGGGGGTGACAGGTGACAGTGACCCTGCTGGGGAAGGGAAACCCCCTCAGGAGCCGAAGCTGCGGGCGCAGAGCTGGACTGGGGTTTGGGCCAGGTGTGCCCAGTTCGGGACCTCGCCCTGCCCAGCACAACATCCCCTTTTCCCCCCGAACTCAGCATTCCAGGCAGAGCTGCCAAAGAGCTCCAGAGCGGCTGGATTTGAGGAAGTGACACTTTTTCCTGCGCTCAGATCTCCATTTTCCCCTTTTTTTCTCGGTGTTACCCCCCTTCCCTTTCCCCTTACACAACAAACCCGCCCCGAGTTGCTCAAACGAGCGGAGCAGCGTTGCTCAACCTGCTCCAAACCCCACCCTGCGCCCGAGCTGCCGCTCCCCAGCCCCCACTTTTCCCCCCAGGAATCCCTTCCTGCCTCCCACCTCCCAGATGGATGCCAGGATTGGGAGTTTTTCTAAGCCAAATCCACGGGATAAAAGCAAGAAGGAGCCTTGGAAAAGAGCTCCGGAGCCTGAGGATCACCAAGAGACTGGTCAAGGGGGGGACTGGGGTAGAGGGGAGGGATCAGGCTTGGGAAAAGGAGGAAAGACGGTGGGAAGGGACCCGCAGGGAGCGTGGTGGAACGGGAGAGGGCCAGTGCAGAGCTCTGTCCCCGCTGTCCCTCCCCTGGGAGCCTCCAGAGGGTTGGGAAGGGGCGCAGGGCACCTCTGGCAGCCGCAGGGCCTGGATCTCCCTCCTCACACAGCAAATCCCAGAGGGATCCCTGAATCCCGGGGGAGCTCCCAACACAGCCCAGCACATTCCCAGCGCGTTTTATCCCCGCCCAGAGCCACCGGGGGCACCGACACCCTCCGGGCTGTGGCAGAGCTGTCCCTGCCGGGATATTCTGTCCCGAGGAGCTGCTGCAGACCCAGCTGGGCCTCGCCTGGGGCAGGGATGGATCCGGCAGCAGCTCCTTCCCAGCCACAGGTTCCTCATTATCCCAGGGATATCCCCTGGAACACCCCGGGGCCGGGCAGTGCCAGCCGAAGGTGCCAGGGACTGTCCCCAACCCGCGGGACGGAGCTCAGGGAAGCCTCTCCTGCCCCTGTCCCGCTGCCCCCGGGCCTGGCAGAGCCTCTGGATCGCTGGATCCAGGTTGGATCTGTGGAAGGAGCAGGATAAAAGCAGCAGGGCCGGGCTGGGCCGGGGCTGTGACAGCTGAGGGAGCAAACTGTCCTTCTCCTGGAATTCCTGTCCTTCTCCTGGAATTCCTCGTGGAATCAGGCCCTGCCTGGGGAGTGGAACAGGGGAACAAAGTGGGAAAGGTGCCTTTGTTTCTCCAGCCCGAGGATCCCTCAGGGCAGAGCTCTTGGAGGCTGGGAATGACAGAGCAGGGTGTGCTCATCCCCCTCTGGAAGGCTGATCTGTCCTGGCTGGATCCCGGAGGAAAACAAAAACAAAAAAAAAAAAGGAGGCAGGGAAAGGAAAATTCCCAGGTGAGCACAGTCCTGGTGCTGCCAATCGCTCGGAGGGCAGGGAATGTCGGATTCCATCTGGGATGGGACAGTGACAGCGCGGCAGTGACGGTGCAGGGCCATCCAGCCCTGCCCCAGCTGCGATTCCAGCCGGGAGCGGGGTCCGGGCTCTGTCCCTGCACGTGGGAAGGGCCCCTCTGATGCTCCCACACCCTCGGGGACATCCCTGGGGTCACCCACAGAGGGTGGGGGGAGCTGCTCGCCCACCCCCGCAGCACCAAAATCCATCTGCAGGTGGAAAACGAGGGGAGAACTCCGGATTTCCACGGCCTGAGCAGAGCTCGGGATGTGAAGGGACGGGCGCCAGCTCTGGATGGAAAAACGGCCCCATCTGAGCCACGGGAAGGGGAACAGAAATTCTGGAGATTCCCAGGGGAACATCCCTGCATCCTCAGCTCTTATTCCCTGATTTTCACTCCCTGGAGGCTCCTCGGTTTTTTTCCAGGGAATACCTGGCCCTTGGCAAAGCTGAGGGTGAGGATTCCCAAGCCACAGCAGGAGGATGGAGGCGATTTCCAGCTGCTCTCCCTCCCCAAGCTCTGAGCAGCCGAACCCCCTCTCACCCAGGGAAAATCGTGATGAAGGTAAGAAAACCAAAAAAACAAAAAAAAAAAAGAGAAAGAAAGATAAAGACTTAAATGAAACAATTAAAAATAAAGCAGCAAGGTGGGTTAGAGAACGCCCTGGACGGAAATCCAACTTCCTCCGAATGGACAAACCCCTCCTTGCATCATTTCCTTCTCCCTCAGAATAACTCCAGCGAGGTTCTGGGTCCTTTCTGAAGGGCTGAGCTGGTGCCAAGCATCCCGGCCGAGGAGGAGGAGGAGGAGGAGGAGGAAGCAAAGCCCCCGGGAATGTGAGCCAGCTTCCTTCGGGAGCCGGGATGGCCCCGGGCCATGGGGAGGGAGGCCAGGATGCCCCATTGTCCCGGCCCTGCTGAAGAAGCTCCCCTGGCCCTGCTCTCCCCACCCTCTTGCAGGGGGTTGGGAAAGGGCAGGGGCTGAGCACGGAGGGGGAAGCGGCAGCTCCCGGGTGTTGTAATCCGGATTTAACTCCCTCAGGTCCCTCAGCCAGGGCAAAGCCTTCAAATTCCTGGAAATTCCCTCTATATCGGAGCAGGATGTGCTCCAAAAGGGGTTAAAATCCATGGAAATCCAGGGAAGATCACCCCACATGGGTGTTGTAATCGGGATTTAACTCCCTCAGGTCCCTCAGCCAGGGCAAATCCTTCAGATCCCTTGAAATTCCCTCAATTCCCTCTAATTCGGACCAGGATGTGCTCCAAAAGGGGTTGAAATCCATGGAAATCCAGGGAAGATCACCCCACATGGGTGTTGTAATCGGGATTTAACTCCCTCAGGCCCCTCAGCCAGGGCAAAGCCTTCAGATCCCTGGAAATTCCCTCAATTTCCTCTTTATTGGAGCAAGATGTGCTCCAAAAGGGGTTAAAATCCATGGAAATCCAGGGAAGAGGACTCTCCACGGGTGTTGTAACTGGGATTTAACTCCCTCAGGTCCCTCAGCCAGGGCAAATCCTTCAGATCCCTGGAAATTCCCTCAACTCCCTCTAATTTGGAGCAAGATGTGCTCCAAAAGGGGTTAAAATCCATGGAAATCCAGGGAAGATCACCCTCCATGGGTGTTGTAATTGGGATTTAACTCCCTCAGGTCCCTCAGCCAGGGCAAATCCTTCAGATCCCTGGAAATTCCCTCAATTCCCTCTAATTCGGAGCAAGATGTGCTCCAAAAGGTTGAAATCCATGGAAATCCAGGGAAGAGGACTCTCCATGGGTGCTGTAATCCAGAATTAACTCCTTCTGGTCCCTCAGCCAGGGCAAATCCTTCACAGATCCCTGGAAATTGCCTCAATTCCCTCTTTATCAGAGCAAGATGTGCTCCAAAAGGGGTTAAAATCCATGGAAATCCAGGGAAGAGGACTCTCCACGGGCTGTGGAGATCCTGCCCAGGGATCTCCCAGTGCCTCGGCTCCCCTCCCTCAGGGCCAGGCTGGTTCCTGACGCCTCTGCCCAGCCCTTGGATAACCAGGAATCACCCCCTGCTCTGCTGAGGGCTCACATTCCCATCAGGAAAGAAGAAAGGGATCCAGTTTGCCTGGAAAAGCCCCCCAAAAAAAGCACTTTTGACCCCCAAAATAAAGCCATTTTCATCCATCTCCACCCTGGGGTCAATCAAGAAACATCCAAGAGGATCCTGAGGGGGGGGAAAAGTGGAGGGAAGGAGATCCTGCAGGATCAGGAGTGACAAACAGGGAGCAGAGTTTTCCTCCTCCATGCCCAGGAGGAAGGAGCAGGGAAGATCAGCGCCGTGGCACTGCCTGGCCGCAGCTTCCTGCTCAAAAAAAACCTCAGGGGAAGCAACAAAACCGACCCCGAGCAGGCAGGAATCACCCCCGGAGCCTGGGGATGAGGGAGAATCTCCAGGGATGCTCTGCCTGCTCCTCACCTGCTCGAGGTTGAGCTGGGAACAGCGAATCCTCACGGAAAATCACCCAAAAAATCAGAATTCAACCCAACCGGGACCCGAGTCGGTGCTGCGGGAGCTGTGGTGTCGCTCAGGGATGGGGACGGGACTCAGCATCCCTGGAAATCGGAGTTTCCTTCGGGCATTCCCACCGCACTCACCACGCTCCCGAGGGCTAATTAAGGCAATCACCACCCACTAATGACTTCGGGCAGAGCGTTCAGGAGGGGAGGGGATTTTCCCCAGCCCTTGGAAAAAAAAAAAAACAAACGGGTTCAGCTCAGAGCTCGCCGCTTCCCAGAAGTGCCCCTGGAGTGGCACCTGAAAGTTCCGTGGGTTCGCTGCCCACCTGGGGCACGGAGCGCGCTCGGCTCAGCCCGCCCCAAAAAAAACCAGAGGCTCCGAATTCGGAGCTGAGTAACCCCGAGAAGTTCTCGGAGGCCAAAGGTCCCCAGGGATGCTCTGTGAGAGAGGGGAGGGCACCGTTCCCTCCTGAGACCGCAGGGAAAAGGGGTTTTCTCCCAGGAAAAAGGGGTTTGTCCCAGGAAAAAGGGGTTTGATCCCAGGAAAAAGGGGGTTTTATCCCAGGAAAAGGGGTTTTTCCCAGAAAAAAGGGGTTTTATCATAGGAAAAAGGGGGTTTTATCCCAGGAAAAGGGGTTTTATCACAGGAAAAAGGGGTTTGTCCCAGGAAAAGGGGGTTACTCTCAGGAAAAAGGCGTTTCTCTCAGGAAAAAGGGGTTTCTCCCAGGAAAAAAGGGGTTTTCTCCAAGGAAAAAGGGGTTTTCTCCCAGGAAAAAGTGGGTTTCTCCCAGAAAAAAGGGGTTACTCTCCCAGAAAAAAGGGGTTACTCTCCCAGGAAAAAGGGGTTTCTCTCAGGAAAAAGGGGGTTTTCTCTCAGAAAAAGGGGGTTTCTCTCAGGAAAAAGGGGTTTCTCCCAGGAAAAAAGGGGTTTTCTCCAAGGAAAAAGGGGTTTCTCCCAGGAAAAGGGGGTTTCTCCCAGGAAAAAGGGGTTTTATCCCAGGAAAAAGGGGTTTTATCCCAGGAAAAATGGGGGTTTCTCCCAGGAAAAAGGGGGTTTCTCCCAGAAAAAGGGGGTTTCTCTCAGGAAAAAGGGGGTTTCTCCCAGGAAAAAGGGGTTTTATCCCAGGAAAAAGGGGTTTTATCCCAGGAAAAGGGGATTTCTGCCAGGAAAAAGGGGGTTTTATCCCAGAAAAAGGGGGTTTTATCCCAGAAAAAGGGGGTTACTCTCAGGAAAAAGGGGTTTTCTGCCAGGAAAAAGGGGTTTTCTTCCAGGAAAAAGTGGGTTTTCTGCCAGGAAAAAGGGGGTTTCTCCCAGAAAAGGGGATTTCTCCCAGGAAAAAGGGGATTTCTCCCATTTCCTCCCTCGTGGCTGAGGCTGAGCTCGCAGGTTTGCATCCCGGAGCTTTTATCAGACACCCTCAGCAAACACTGGGCCTCCCAAAGCCTCAGAGCGGAACATTCTGAATGCAGGATGGGAGAAGCGGAGGGGCAGGGCAGGAATTCCACCCATTCCCAGCACCTTGGAGCACCGGGAAGAGGCCTCTCCATGGGCTGGGAATCTCCCACTGCCTCAATTCCCCTGCTCACGGCCAGGCTGGTTCCCGATTCCTCCACCCTTGGATACCCAGGAATAAACCCTGGAATGAAGACCCAGGAATAAACTCGGGGCTCTGAGTGACCTCACCGGGAGGTTCCCAGCTCAGAAACGCCCTCCCCTGACCCATTTGGGTTGATTTTTTCCGGCTGCTGTGGACGTGAATCTGCCACATCCCTGGGGGAAGGCAGAGCCGCCCGAGCCGGCGCTCGGAGCCTTTGAGATGTCACCAGAGGAGGGACAGCCCAGAGGGACAGCCCAACGCTGGCCCAGGAAACCTCCTCAACAAACCAGGATGAGACAAATTCTGCTTCCCAGCACACGGGGAGGATGGAAAAACCTCCTCCACCAGCAGGGCAAGGAGGAGGGGGAAGGCAGAGGCAGCGGGATGGGCAGAGCGGGAGCAGAGGTGACACCGAGGGCGCTGGGAGGGGGCACGGGGCGCTTACCAGCAGCTCCTGGGGGGTGATGGAGTTGTCTGTGTAGATGCAGAGCTTCTCCACGGTCAGGGGCATGGTTTCCCTCAGCTTGGAGGCCAGCAGCATGCACACAGCTCCCAGCAGCTGCAGGTGGTTCTTCTGCACGGGCACCGAGGACAGGTAGCGATCCACGTAGTTCATGGCCAGCGGGAAAACCTCCTCCTCGCACTTCTGCTCCTCGCACACCTGGCCGGCCCCGGAGGCAGAGACACAAGGGAAAAGGAGGTTTTGATGAGCGCGGGGCTGCTCAGCGCAGTTCAGGGCTGGTGTTTCACGCTCGGCAGGCGGCCTCGGAGGGAAGGAGCCACAGGCATCGCCCTCAGCACGTCCGTGGCGCCTCGGGGCTTCATCTTCCCGGGGAAAGCAGCAGAGCCGAGGAGCAGCTCCAAGGAGCGCGCAAATAAAATGGAAATTGCCTGATTTGGCCCCGTTTCTGCTGTGCCCGGCTGGGGATGGCTGCAGGCACCCCTGCCCTGGGGGATTGGGGAGCTCTGGAGCAAAGGAGCAGCTCCAGCTGGAGGGTGGAGAGCGGGATCCAGGGCTGGCAATTCCACCCGGAGCGCTCCGGGGACACGAGGAGGATCAATGGCAGCACCCAAATCAACGCCGAGTCCCCAAAGTGCCCTCCCTCAGCCACCAGCAGAGTCCAGGAGCTCCCAATTCCAGCCCTGGGCTCTTATCTGCCACCAGTGTCACAACACTTGTCACATCGAACTTCCTTCTTTCGACACAGCCATAAAAATATTGCTGTTTCTCCTCATTTTGCAGCGAATATCACCCTCCTCCTCCTCCTCCTCCTCCTCCTCCCAGCCGCGGCTGTCCCGGCCATGGGGACAATGACACGCAGGTCGTGACAACTGCCAGTGTCACCTCGCTGCCTTTAGGGCTCCAAAGCGGCGTTGATCTGAGGAGCCCTTCTGGCAAAGGGGATTGCGGCAACAGAGCAACAGCAAAGGGGGGGAAAAGCCCTTTACAATGAAAATCTTCATTATTTCTTTTGAAGAGCTTCCTGCAGCAGCGGCTGCGGGACGGGCAGAACCCATCCCTGCAGAATCCCGATTTATTGAGACTCTTCCCTGTGAGATCCCCCAGCCCCGAACTCCATCCTGCGGAGAGCCGCGTTCATTTTTAATTTAGGGAAGTCAATAGTAGCGTTATTATTTCCCCCTTTAACCAGCGCCTTTGCAGCCCCAGCCCCGGCTCTGCCCTGCAGGGCTGAGCCCTGCCCGGAGGTTTTGGGGTCTCTCACGCCCCGGCTGTGGGGTCGGGGGTGAGAATCGCATCTTTTAGCGCAGCCAAACTCACGGAGAGGCTGCAAAGCCCCTTCCCCACCTGCCTGCGGACCCTCCATCCCCCCCAGCATCACCCCCGCGCCTGAGACTCGAGACACCAGCGCTGGCTCGTCCCCCGGATCGTCCCCCGCAGCCCCGGAGCACACAGCACGGGGAACGCCGGTGGGTTCCCGTACCTCCAGCATCCAGAAGGCCAACATCTTCCGCATGTAGGGCTGGATGTCGCGCTGCACGCACTGGAAGTAGGACACGCGCGGGCTGTAGCGCTCCTCCAGGCTCAGCAGGTTCTGCAGCACCCGCCGGTCCCCCAGCAGATGCGGGTCCCGCCCGGCGCGGGGCACGCGGGGCACGGACTCGGCGCACAGCAGCTCCATGGGGCGCGGGGATGGATGAACGGGCGCGGAGCGGGGCCGCAGGGGTAGGGAAGGGGGGCGGGCGAGGGGCGGGCAGGGGGCTGCAGGGCAGGCGGAGGAAGGGAGAGAAGGAAGGAAGGAAGGAAGGGAGGAAGGGAGGAAGGGGACGCGGGCGGAGCGAGGCGCTGCTGCAGCCACCGCCGGCTCCGCCGCGGCCGCGGGACGCCGGGAACTGGCGGCGCTCCCGGCCGAGCCCCGAGCGCCGCCGCGCGCCGGGGGGGCGGGGCCGCGCCCCGCGCCAGCCAATTACAGAGCGGCACCGCCGCGCCCGCCGCGGTGAGAGGCGTGGTTATAACGGTATCCACCAATCGGAGGAAGGAGCGCCGCAGAAGGGGCGCGGTTACACCGCGGTGGGCGGGGCCAGGGGCGCGCCGGCGGGACGGGCGCACGTGGGGCGCGGCGGGTGCTGCCATGTTGGGGGGGGACGGGGGGACACCGGGGACACACGGACACGGCGCGACCCCCGCCACCGCACATTTCCGCCGCATTCCCTTCGTTTCCCCGCTCCGAGGCGTCTGTCAGCCCCCTGATTTAATTTGAATTAAATTAAAATTTTTTTTTCGGTGTTGAGTCCTAGAACTTTTTAATTTTTTTTTTTATTTATTTTTTTATTTTTTTTTGAGCGAAGTTTTTCAAGGCTGTGGAAATAATCAGCTGTGCACATGTTTGGAGCCGGGCCGTCCCGAGCCTGCTGGCTTCCAAAATTCACCCAGGGCGCAGCTCCATGGCAGATAACAACCGCGGGGGCTGCCGAGATAAGGCTTTGTCAGCCTTGGCTGCTGCTCCCGAATCATTCACGATTGTTTGGGAACACCTTTGAAAAGTACGAAGCTGCTCGGGCTTCAAAGGAATTTCAAAATCTTTGGAATAGTTTTGCAATGTGGCTTCCCCAGCTCGGTGCTGGGAGCTGATCCTGCTGCTCCACTGGAATTCCTTCCCGGTCTGGGAAGCTCCAGACTGGTTTGGGAAGCTGCGGCTCGGTCCATGAGGTTCGTCCCTGGCTACAGAAGCTGCTGGGAAGGGTCCGAAAACAGCATAAAATATATAAAATACACAGCGGATTGTCCACAGAAAACTCTGCTCCGCAGGGATCAGAGCACTGGAAGCTGCAGAAATCCCAAACCAAAGCCTGAATCCCAAAAGGATCCCAAAGGGGGCTCCTCTGGACACCCTGACCGATCCTGCTGGGATATTCCGCAGTAAATCCATTTATTTGTAGGCTAAGGAACGGAAATGTGCCACACACACGACTGACACTTCAGTCACTTCTGCCCGGCCCATTTTGACACATTTCGTGCTTTTTGTCATCTAAAGAGTGTTTCAATGACAGACAAACACCCCAAATTAATAAGTGCCAGTAAGACAAGACCGAACTCTTTGTTCTGTCAGCTCAGGATTTCGTTTTTTTCGGGTTGTTCAAAATGAAAACCATCTTTGTGATCAGAGGTTTAGAGGCTCCAAGTGCCCCTGGTGACAGCAAACAGCGAGGTCACATCCACAACAACCCTTCCCACGTGCTGGAATCCCATTCCTGCCCCGGGCAGGTGGCTTTAATTTCCTGCAATTTATGGCAGGGATGGCAAATTTTTAATGATGTCATCAGCATCGGTTTGCTGAGAAACCCAAGGATGATGCAGAACTGGAGGAAAAAACGGGGAGAGAATCCCATCAACCCCACGGGATCACAATGAGAACGAGGGAATTTTTCTAGGTGAGATCAGAACTCCCAAAAATCCCCTTTTCCCCCCAACTTTCTTTCACCTCACCAACAAATCTTCCTGCGGTGCGGGCAGGAAATATTTGAGGAATCCATGGGAGAGAGAGAGAGAGAGAGAGAGCCCTGTGGATCAGTCAGCTGCTTTTAATCCGGGGTGACCCCTCCACTCCCTCCTCAGGAGCAGCATCCCCCCTTCCTGCCGGGGAAGAGAAGGGCCCCACATCCCACATTTTTAGCAAAAATAGCAGCTCCTGACTCCGGCAAAGGGAAAACCACAGCAGTGGCTTCTTGGGCCTTCTGGTTTTGGTTTTGGGGTTGTGTCTTTGGAAATTGAAAATTTCGGGACTTTTTTTTTCTTTTTTTTTCCTCCTCGCCTCCCTCCACCAAGACTTGCTGGGTTTCCTCCCGTTCCCGGTGTTTGTGGCGTGGTTGTGGCCCCAGCGAGGGGGGAAGGGGAGGTTGCACAAGCCGATGTTCCTCGCAGATGATGACTGGGCAGAAGTGGTGCCTCTGCGAGCCGCCTGAGCAGGCTGGGAAGGCCAAATTACAGACTGCAGGCATCCCAAAAAGCCCATCGTGCGTGGGTGTGCCGAGGGAAAGGGGGGAAAATTCCAGGAAAACCAAATTTTGGTCGCTGCTGGCCGTAGATAGGCGGCTTCCTGGCTCGGCCAAGAGCAGGGCAACGTTAAAAAAGGAAATTCCTTGGGAGTAAAAATGAAAAAAAACCAAAACCCCAGCGGTCTCCAGGCTTCCAGGAGCTCGGCCTGGTGATGTTGATCTTTGCTGAATCATAAAAATCGGGATCGTTGGTTTGGAATGCTGATGATGAGGTGAAAAGCGCGGCCGGCAGTTTTCAAAGGGCGGCGCTCGGAGGTGGGGCCGGTGCTGGTGGCGCATCCCAGCCCAACGCCGCCGTTTATCCACCTTTATCCTGGAATTGTTGGGGCTGGAAAATCCCTCCAGGATCACCCAGTGCCTGATCCACGCTCAGCCCAGAGCACTGGGGGTGAGATGGGGACTCCAAACCTCCCTGGGCGCTTCCAAGGCCTGAGCACCCTTTCCATGAGGAAATTCCTCCTGATTTCCACCCTGAGGCCGTTTCCTCTCTGTGCTGTCCCTGTTTCCCGGGAGAAGAGGCAGCGCCTTTTCCCCCACCGGTTTCTCTGGCTTTTATTTAATATTTCCCACCCATCCAGCGTGACCTTCCCAGAGCTGAACCCTCTTCTCGTCCCTCATCACCAGAGCGTCACCGGTGACACCAGAGTGAAACTTGGAAGGGCTTGGAAGCCAAATCCAGCGAGCCCGGAGCCGCCACCGCTGCAGGAAATCCCCCACCCCAAATGCCACCCGCGTCCCACACGCTGAGAAAGAGCCAGGGCAGCGTTTCACACTCTCATCTTGGAGGATCTCCTTTCATTTGTCCTATTTTCCAGCCATTTTTCCCTAAAATTCCCCAAACCCATCCCAGGTTTTGCAGTTATTCCCAGCAGGAAAGAACAAGGGAAACGAGGGCTGGCAAAGTGTCCCCGCCTGTGGTGGTCACGAGTGGCCAGTGCAGGGGGTGGCCAAGTTTAGGGTCCATCCATGGGGAACAAGGACAAGAGGGAATGAAGGAAGGAAGGATTAGATGGGATATTGGGAAGGAATTCTGCTCTGGGAGGGAGGTGAGGGGCTGGGATGGAATTCCCAGAGAAGCTGTGGCTGCTCCTGGATCCCTGGAAGTGTCCAAGGCTGGGTTGGAGCAACCTGGGATGGTGGAAGGTGTCCCTGCCCAGGAATGGGATGGGATTTAAGGTCCCTTCCAGCCCAAACCATTCCATGATTCCATGGAGATGTGCCGGGAGGAGCAGGTGATGCTGGGACACCGTGGGGACACCACAGGGACACCACAGGGACACCTTGGGCCATCTCAGGGACACCTTGGGCCATCTCAGGTGGCGGCTCCGGGATTCCGAGCCCGTGGCCGAGGCACCTTCCCTGCTCATCCAGCCCTTCCCTGCTCATCCAAGCTTTTCTATTCCAAGATGCAGCTTTTTCCTTGATTTAAATCCCTTTATTAGGGCAGGTTTTGGCCAAGTTTGGCCCAATTTTCTATAAAAATAAGAATAAAATTAAAATTAAAATTAAAATTAAAATTAAAATTAAAATTGGGACTGGTGCTGCTGTTTGGGTTTATGCTCACACTGGTATCCAAGAATCTCCATTCCTGGGGTAGAAATCCATTTATTCCCAACTTCCTTAACCAGGATTATTCTTGGAAAAAAAAGAGATGGGTGTAGGGGAGCCCGTGGCTGAGGTGGCTTCCAGAAGAGAGCAAAGTAAAGGTTGGAAAGAGGGAAAATGGGGAAAATCGGGAAAAAGAGACCTTTTAAACCCAGGACTGAGCCAGTGACTCACTGCATCTTCTGGCAAATAATTTAGGAGAAAATTCGCGATTTTTTAGAAAATTGAGAAGTAAAATTTTTTAAAAAATCAAATTAAAGTGATTTTTTTTTTAGGCTTTGGAGGGTGAATTTTGGAGCAGCCGGGCCAGATGTGAATCCAGAGGAGCCAGCCCAGGTCACCTGAGGCAGCTCAGAGCCGTTTCACCTGATTTCGACGAGAATTTTTTTGGTGTTCATTTGTCATTTTCGCAGCTGTCTGGCGGCTGCCTCAGTTCCCTTTTCCCGAGGAGATCTCGAATGAAATCGCATTTTCATTGACTCAGACTGGGAACCAGAACGAGCCATCCTCAGGTGAACGCTCGGTTTTGCTCCCAAAGCAGCATTTTAGAACCAGCCAAGCCCGGCTGGGGGAAGACACAGAGAGAGAAAGAGAGAGAGAAAGAAATGAAGGGCTGTAAAACAAAAATGCAAAGCTGAAACCAATCAGAAATTTCAGAAAACAAACTGGGCTTGGAAAGCCCCCGGTCGGGATAAATTTAGGTCATTTCAGGGGATTATCTGTGGTCACCAATTATGCAAATGGTGAAAAAAAAAACCCCCCCACGCTGCCTTGATATTTTACATCGAAAATTCAGCTTTTTTTCCACCTCCCCCTGCCCCTGTCCATCCTTCCTGCCCTGCCCTGATCTCGCTGCGAGAGATGGGCTTGGGTTTTTCGAAGAATTTGGGGTTGCAGGTTGGTTTTTATTGGATGGGGGGGAGCTCAGGAGCTCTCGGAGGAGCGGCACAAAGGGAATTTCCTGGGATTTGCTGGAGGAAGGAGCAGCCCTGCCTGCTGGAGGGATGGGGAGAGGGCTCAGGGACAGGAAAATGCTGGGAAGTTGAGCTTGGTGTTGAGTCCGCTGTGGGATGAGGGTGCTGCAGCAGCCCCTGGATGTGGGAGCGTCCAGCCACGTTTTCCACGAGGGAAAAAGGCAGGAAAATCGTGGCTGGAGGCAGCCTGAGGGAAAAGGGAGAGATGGGCTGAGCTCAGGGCAGGGAGGAGGGGGTTTAAGCCGGGTCTAAACGGAGCTGGAGCCTGGGCAGGGCTCCTGGGAGAATCATTGCCTGTCCTGGGTGACTGATCTGAGCCTGGGAAGAGAGGAGGTGGAAAGGGGCAGGAAGGAGGAAAAGGGGGAAGGGAGGAGGAAAAGGGGGCAGGGAGGAGGAAAAGGGGGAAGGAAGGAGGAAAACGGGGAAGGAAGGAGGAAAAGGGGGAAGGGAGGAGGAAAACGGGGAAAGGGAGGAGGAAAAGGGGGCAGGAAGGAGGAAAAGGGGGCAGGAAGGAGGAAAAGGGGGAAGGGAGGAGGAAAAGGGGGAAGGGAGGAGGAAAAGGGGGCAGGAAGGAGGAAAAGGGGGAAGGGAGGAGGAAAAGGGGGCAAGAAGGAGGAAAAGGGGGAAGGGAAGAGGAAAAGGGGGAAGGGAGGAGGAAAATGGGGAAGGGAGGAGGAAAAGGGGGAAAGGAGGAGGAGAAAGGAATAAAAGGAGGAGAAAGGAGTAATGAGGATGAGGAGCATGTGACAGCCTGGGGGACGTGGGGACAAGGCCACTCGGGCGGGTCAGCGTGGCCTGGCGGGGGCAGCGATTTCCCTTTGGTGTTCCCTGAGCTGGAATGGCGCTGCCTTTGTGCTGCCAGCGTGACTTTGGAACCAGCAATCTTTGGAGCCTCTCCTTTGGCTTCTCCTGCGGAGTTTTGGAGCAGCCCGGCCGAGCTGAACCTGTTAGGGTGACCCTGGGGAGAAAAAAATGAGGGACAAATTTCCCAGGAGGGAAAAAAATGAGGGAGGCGTTTTCCAGGAGAGAAAAAAATGAGGGAGAGACCTTTTCCATGAGAGAAAAAAATGAGGGACACACGTTTTCCAGGAGGGAAAAAAATGAGGGAGACAGCTTTTCCAGGAGGGATAAAAATGAGGGACACCTTTCCCAGGAGGGAAAAAATGAGGGACACGGCTTTCCCAGGAGAGAAAAAAATGAGGGACACAGCTTTTCCAAGAGGGAAAAAAACGAGGGACACAGCTTTCCCAGGAGGGAAAAAAATGAGGGAGACCTTTTCCATGAGAGAAAAAAATGAGGGACACACCTTTCCAGGAGGGATAAAAATGAGGGAGACAGCTTTTCCAGGAGGGAAAAAAATGAGGGACACCTTTCCCAGGAGGGAAAAAACGAGGGAGACCTTTCTCAGGAGAGAAAAAAATGAGGGACACGGCTTTTCCAGGAGGGAAAAAATGAGGGACACACGTTTTCCAGGAGAGAAAAAAATGAGGGACACCTTTTCCAGGAGGGAAAAAAACGAGGGAGACCTTTCCCAGGAGAGAAAAAAGTGAGGGAGACCTTTTCCAGGAGGGATAAAAATGAGGGACACGGCTTTCCCAGGAGGGAAAAAATGAGGGACACATGTTTTCCAGGAGAGAAAAAAATGAGGGACACGGCTTTCCCAGGAGAGAAAAAAATGAGGGACACAGCTTTTCCAAGAGGGAAAAAAACGAGGGACACCTTTCCCAGGAGGGAAAAAAATGAGGGAGACCTTTTCCATGAGAGAAAAAAATGAGGGACACACCTTTTCCAGGAGGGATAAAAATGAGGGAGACAGCTTTTCCAGGAGGGAAAAAAATGAGGGACACCTTTCCCAGGAGGGAAAAAACGAGGGAGACCTTTCTCAGGAGAGAAAAAAATGAGGGACACGGCTTTTCCAGGAGGGAAAAAAGTGAGGGAGACCTTTTCCAGGAGGGAAAAAAACGAGGGAGACAGCTTTTCCAGGATGGAAAAAAATAAGGGAGACCTTTTCCAGGAGGGAAAAAAAATGAGGGACACTTTTCCCAGGAGAGAAAAAAATGAGGGACACGACTTTTCCAGGAGGAAAAAAAATAAGGGAGACCTTTCCCAGGAAAGAACGGGATGGGAGGAGAGCGGGGGAAGCAGATGAACCTCGCTGCTCTGCTCGCTCTGTGACAAATCTGGGAGGGGCCAGGGACAGATCCAGCCAAGGAATTCCCATTTCCAGGCCGAGCCCTGAGGGCGCAGGATGGGAAGCTCAGGGAGTCCTTTCTCCTCCCACCCGAGAGCTCCGGGAGGGTTTCTTGGCGTTCAGAAGAGGCAAAAGTCAAATTTGGGCCAGGATTTTGAGTTCTCAGCCCAGGCAGAGAGAGAAACCAGGGGGATTCACGATCCCAGAGCCAGGAAGAGGAAGGAAAAGCGAGGATAAAGAGGGAAAAGTAAAAGCTGCATCAAGGGCTGGAATTTCAAAGGCACTCCGGGGTTTTTCTGTCCAGGCTGTGGAAGAGGCAGGGGCTGGATTTGGGAATCTGCCCCTCCTTTCCAGGCTGGATGAAGATTGCACAGAGTTTTAATGGGTTTAAAGCTACAATTCCATGGCCACGGACACAACACACAGCTCTGGGTGTCTCAAACAAGTTTCCCAGAGGGAATCATTTGCGTTTTTCCCGCTCACCTGGATAACAGGATGTGCAATAAAAACCTGTTCTCCATACTGACAGTGAGAAGTGCACGTTGGGAAGAGCCAGGGATTCGTTTCCCAGCTCTTTCCTGCCTCGCTCTGAGCATTCCTCTGCTCCAGGCCTCAGTTTCCCTCCAGCCAAATGGGATAAAGGAGATCCACGGAATTCAGCCGGGCACCGCAGAGGTGTGGAATTCCAGAACTGACCATATTATCCATATTATCAATACAGAATTGACCACATTTACCCTGCAAGAGGCTCAGCCCCCCCTTCAAGCAGCCCCGTGGGATTTCAAGTGTCCCCCAGCCCCAGCACCCCCTGATCCCCCCGAATCCTCGGCTCCACAGGAACTGCTCGAGGGCTTCAGAGCAGCTCCAGGGCAGGAGGGTGAAGAGCAGTTTGCTGTCCCCACTTGGGTTTGGGGTCCTGGGGGGCTCCCCCAGCCCCCGGAGCAGGCCCAGCCCGATGCGGAAGGGCTTAAATCCCCAACAAAAGCCGTGCCCGGCGTCGGCGGAGCCAGGAGCAGGCTCTGCTTTAAAAAAACCCCCAACAAACTGGCAGCAGCAGCGAGAGGAAGGAGATCTGGGTCTCCTGAGCAAACTGCTGTGGCTGGGAGTGCTTGAAAGGTTTCCTGGAGACACCAGCGCAGCCCATGGCAATGTTTTCCCATCGTCCCACCTCGCTCTTCCCGCTGCCCCGAGCGATGCCCGAGCTCGTGGGGCTGACAGCCGACAGCCAGCGCTGGCTCCTGCCACTTCCTCTGGGGCCTGCCATGCCAGCTGCTGGCAGGGGGACAGGGCGAGGAAAGAGCCTGGATATTGTCCGGAGGGCCAGGGGGGGTTTCTCAGAGGCAGCGGAGGGGAGGTGAAACCGCAGCCCCGGTAACGGTTCTTGCAAATCATCCCTGGGCAGCTCCTCCTGCTCTCCTGGCTCAGCTCATCTCCAACCAGCCCCAGCTTTCAGCAGCATGGTAATTTCTTATTTTCTGGTTTCCTGGATAAGTTTTCCCGAGAGAAAAAATGAGGGTTTTTTTTTTTTGTCCATGAATGTGATGTGTAATAAAAATATGCAATCGATGTTTAAAGTCCATATTGGGAAGGGTCAGGGTTTGGGATTCATTTCCCAGCTCGGTTTTGCTTTGCTCACAGCATTTAGCTACTCCATGCCTCAGTTTCCCTCCAGCCAAGTGAGATCCACAGAATTCAGCCACTCCAGGTACTCTAAAACACTCAAAGATTGACCATATTTATTCTGCACTTCCAGGGCATGAAACCCACTCATATTTAGGTGCTCAATCATTAATGGCTTTCTTTGATTAAAGGTAATAAAGGCCTTCGGGATGGTAGAAAATTCCCAGGTGGGAGATGATGCCTTCAAAACAACCGCACAAACACGGAAACAAAGGATTGAATTCCCCCTGCACATGACATTGTGCAGGGAAATGGCTGGATCAGCCCCTCGGAAAGGCACCTGGTAATTAACTCGGTGTAAATTAATCAGCTTCAGACAGGATTTAGGGACTTTCATAGCCGAGTGCTGCCTTTTGTAGTGACAACTCCCAGGAGGACTTTGAAGTCCTGCCTGCTCCAAGGGGTGGCACAAGCTCCGGGATTTGGGAATATTATTGCTTTACAAGGGGGATAAAAGCACCCCCACCCCAAAATCTGGGGGGGGGGGGGGTTTTTGGGCTCTGTCACACGCAGGAGGTGCCAAACTTGAGATAAGGCGGACAAAGGAGCTGCCTGAGAAGCCAGGGAAGCGGGGGGAACGCGGGATCCGATTTCCGGGGAGAAGCTGCCAAAGGGTTTGTCCCGCTTTGTGCTGCCTGCCCTGGCCTGGCTGGGGGAGCTGTGCCAGGGCAGGGACAAGGACAGGACGTGGCTGGCTCTGGAGCGTGGGCACAGGCGACAGGAAAAGGGATTTGGGGAGAATTTGCCTCAAAATCAGGTGGGCTCCAGGGTAGATGAGAGCTTTGCTCCTTCCACCACGCAGCAAAGGATGTTGTGGTGGTGAAACCATTTCGGTGTGACTGTATTTAAATCAGGAGAGATGTAAAACAAACGGGGGTTGATGTAAAGCGGGGCTGGATTTGGGTGAAAGCATCTCGGTGGTAAATAAAGCTCCCCCAGCTCAGCGACAGGAGATTCCTGAGCCCCAGAGGTTCCCACACACAGAATAATAACAGGAACAAGGAAATGCTCGTTATTAGAAGAAACACACAAAGTGAGACCCCTGCAATTAATTCAAAACGAGCTCAGAGCTGCCTAAATATTGGGTGAGCTAAAAAAACCCAAACTGGTGGGAAAAAAAAAAATAATAATCTCCAAAGATAACTATCAGGGACTCCACCCCAGCTGCCCCCGAGGCACCCCAGGACGTGGCACTGGGCAGGGTGGGGCTGCCAGCATCCGTGCTGGGGATCTGTCCCTCGAGAGAGGCCTCAGTGAAACCCCAAAGTTCACAGGATGTTTGTCTCCCAAAAGGCTGGGAAGGGGTTGGTTTTTCTACCTGAAAAGAAATCGGTGATTTTCTGTCTGTGAATCCCTCTCTCCTTGTTTTTCCCTGTGTTTGGGGAGGAGCAGGGCTGGGCTGTGATGCCATAAAGGGGAATTTGGGGTGAGGCTGCAGGGCACGGACCCTCCCTGTAGGGCCCTGCTTGTGGGTTCTCCACGCTGGAGCTGGGCAGGGAAAATTCCTCCCATTCCACCAAAATCTTCCTGCTGGCCATCAGGATGGACCCAAGGCTTTGCAGAACTTCTGCCCTTGTTTCCTAAAGAACCAATCCAGCTGCCTGGCCTCCCTTTCCCATAAATTCCTCATCCTTTGGCTGATTTCTGCCCAGCCTGACCTGACCACTGAAGGCACCGCGGTGGGACAGTCCCAACAGGGCACTCAGGAGAGACTCAGATCCCGCTGAGGAATGGCTGCAGCCCTTCCAGACACGGAGAATCCGCTCAGGAGCCGGGCTTTTGTGGGAAAGCAGCTGGGGAGCAGTGTCTGGAGAGCTGTGCCACATCTCGTTGTCACCAGACCCTCGCAGGTGGCACCTCGGTGCCTAATCCTGCCACCCCAGCCCCGGCGTTATCAGGGCCCTGTGACCACCCTGAGACCAGAAAGGGCAGAGATAAAGCAAAAAGTCCTTTTTTTTGTTTTTTTTTTGGTTTTTTTGGTGCTCCTGCAGCTCCAGGCCTGGGTTTCTCAGAATCCAGCTGCCCTGGAAGGAGAAATGAGCCAAACAAAAGTGTGGGGACAGGGACAGGGAGCGATAGCGCTGCCAGGAGCCCCTGGCACTGCCCCTGTGCCCAGGCAGCAGGGAGAGGCTGCCCTGAGGTGTCACCACCCTGCACACGGAGCACGTAAAGGGGAGGGAAAGAGCTGCCTGCACTTCCAGAGGCAGCTGTGCCGTGAAACTGCAGGGTTTGGGATGGAAATCCCACGGTTTTTTCCTCAGCCCCCTCCAGGAAATCCGTCCTGCCTCAGTCTCTGCGTGTGAGAGACTGGAAATCACCTCAGATATTGATATTTGCACTTTTCCTGCTCAGCCCCCTGCCAGGGCAGCTCCTGGGCTGTTGGGAAGTGATGCCGGGTGCTGGGATTGTTTCGGGACACGGGTTGGGATCTGTCTGAAGGAGGGGGACACATCCGAGTGGCAGCTCTGGTTGGGAACACCCCAAGGAGAGCCCCAAAATGTGCCCTGGGAACGGGTCAGGAGCTGTGCTCAGCTCAATGTGACATCCAGGGAAACTGGAGATCTCTTTTTCAGGGATACGCTGCTCGAGATTAATATTGTCCTAATTAATAAACTGGAAACAAGAAATAAACTGCATCCTAAGGAATAAACTGCATCCTAAAGAATAAACTACATCCTAAAGAATAAACTACATCCTAAATAATAAACTATATCCTAAATAATAAACTACATCTTAAAGAATAAACTATATCCTAAATAATAAACTATAACCTAAATAATAAACTACATCCTAAAGAATAAACTACATCGTAAATAATAAACTACATCCTAAAGAATAAACTATAACCTAAATAATAAACTACATCCTAAAGAATAAACTATATCCTAAATAATAAACTACATCTTAAAGAATAAACTATATCCTAAAGGATAAACTGCATCCTAAAGAATAAACTACATCCTAAAGAATAAACTATATCCTAAATAATAAACTATAACCTAAATAATAACCTGTAAACAGGGACTGTGCATTTGGCCTGAACCCCACAGGGCTCTCCTGTGAAATAGGATTGGGAAATGCTGCAAGACACCCCAAATTCCCGATTTTTGCAGCTCTAACCACCGAAATCCTGGATGATTCCTGCCCTGGCGGAGCCAGGAGAGCCCTCAGTGCCTGCACACCCAGGATGGTGCCCCTGTGACTGATGGTGGCAGGGAGACAACAAGAAATAAAAGCTTTAAAGACAAGGCCCCCATAGATTTCAGGGGGTCCCCACAAAGCCTTTCTCAGCCCGTTGAGCCCCACGAATTTATTTTTACCTGCCAAACACATTCAAAAGAGCATTCAAAAGTGTTTATTTACTTCCTGCCCAGCAAAAGTGGAGCGGGAGAAAATAGATGCTGAGCAACGATCTCTGCTCACCTGCAGGGCCCCGCTGGTTGGGTGCACAGCTGAGAACTCCAGGGGTGCCCCCGGAGCAGTTTTTGCACCCCCCCAATCTCTTGGTAGCCCCACACCTGCAGCCCTGGCTGGGCCCGAGGTGCTGAGGATGTGTCTGGGGGAGGCTTTGAGCTCAGCCTGCAAAGCCACGGCGCCTCGGGGAGCAGAGATTCTGCTGGGGGGGTGTCCTGAGCCGCCTGCGAGCTTTGGGCTCAACCCTGAGCTCTGCAAAGCTCGGCTTTCACAGGGTTTAAAGGGTTGCACCAGGCTTGAAAAGCAGCTGCAAGAGAGGCTTGAAAGATGTGGCACGGGAGGTTTGAGGAGTTGGCCGAGTTGCTGTCACATTTTCCCAGTCCTGCAGCTCTTTGCACTCGGGGTTTGGAGCATCCCAAATATTGGGATTGCATCTTTCCCTGCCTTGACCAAGCCACGCCACGCAGGACAAGTGAGCCACACGTGTCCCCTCACCAAATTCAGGCTGGCTCTCTCCTCTGCAGGATGATAGGAAACTGAAGAGATAAAGAGAAGATGGAGAATTTGGGGAAATCTCTGCAAAATCTGAGACTTTTTGGGGTATTTCCAATGGTGAGGCTGATCCAGGCTCTGCTTGTCGATGTAATTAAGGACACCAGACAGCAAAAAAAAAAGGGCAAAGCTCCCGTTTTTATTGATTTGTTTTCTGGATCAGGCTAGAAATCCAAGCAGGGCTGGTTTGGAAGGTGCTTTCCATGAGCCTGGAGTCCATCTGGGCCCTGCTCCCACACAAAACCTGCCCGTGGAAACCTGAGCTGGGCTGGGGAGCACCAGCCCCGGAACACCTGAGCTTGGAACAGCCTTTTTTTCCAAGGGAAAAATCCTTGGAAGAGGAAAAGAAGGAAGAAAAACTGCACAAAAGTGCTGGGTTAGAGCCTGCAGATCCATGTCCACGGAGCAGGGATCTGCTCGAGCCAGGAAATGCCTCCCAGGAGAAGGAGAAATGCAGGATGGAGCCCTTTCCAAGGGACTGTTGCTCCTCACCTCTCCTGATGCTGATCCAGGTGGTCTTGGCTCCAAGGCCACAACATTTGGGCCTGATTTTTGGAGGTCTCACCCCCCTGGACATTCCAGGCAGAAGCACAAAGCGTTGTTTTGTTGCTTTCCACCAGGAATTTGGCACAAGGAATTCAGGCCATGGATGCTTTGAGATGAGCCCAGTGAAGCAGCGGCGGGGGGGTTTGAGGGCTGATGCTAAAAAAATGGAACAAAACACTTGAAATATTTGAATTTTGAGGTTTTTCCCTCAAAAATATCCCATTTTTCCAAGCTGTGGCTCCTGCACTGCCACACTCAACCAGCTGCAACCCTTTCCACCCTTTCCAGAGGGTCCCTCCCAGCTGGGGATGCCAACAAATCCTTTGGTGTCTTTGCTCAGCTCTTTGGAGACTTTTTTTTTTCCTTTATGTTTTGTTTTGATGTGGATTTTATCTCGGGGCTTATCACCTGTCCGACCTGCTCTTATCAACAAGCAGGTTGGGAGAGGAGGGGATGGAGGGAAGGTTTGGAAAAGGTGAGCAGAAAATGGGGAAAAAACAGTGGAAGTTTGCCTGGAAAAACCCATCTCCCTGTCAGAAAACGCTTGATCCAGCTCCTGCTGGGAAAAATCCAGCTCCTTGGTGATTCCCAATTCTGGATTCCAACCCCAAAATCCTCATTCTCACCGAAGAGCCAAGTTTCCCCTCTTTTGTGTATTTTCCACCCATTCTGGGAATGGTTCCTGCAGCAGTGACCCGAAGATCTGTGTCCTGCCAGCCTGGGAATGCACTGATCCACGGGATCCAGCTCCCACAGGGATCCCGGAGAAACGACAGCTGGGGATGGATCAGCATCCCAGAGGATGGATCAGCATCCCAGAGGATGGATCAGCACAGCCGTGCCTCTTGGTGGACAAAGGAAAAACAGATTTGGCCTCACTTCACTTTGGGAAATCACAATTTTAGCATCCTTCCCAGCAGGCAGGAAAAATGCCACTAAAGAGGGCAATTTTGGGGTTTTTTTTCCCATTTCCTGCACATTCCCTGCCATTTTCCCTGGAGCAGAGCCCTAACACCAGGACCATGAGCTCAGCCACCTTTTTTCCTCACCCAGCCATTCCTGCTGCTCCTGGCAAATCTGCTGCCAGCCTGCTGCAAACCGCCGGGCACTTCGGGAACAGCCTGGGGGAGGAGATTCCCTGGATTCTGGGATCTGAAATACGGGATTTGTCCCACTTCCCGTTCCATGGGCCTGCACAAACCCTCCCATGTCCCTGTCACAGCAGGAAAGCTCTGCACAGCTCCCAGCCTGCGGATTTTCCTGCCAGGAGGGATCTGGGCACTTCCCACTGCTTTGTGGTTTTCCTGGGATGGGGAGCAGGTGGCCTGTGCTTGTCACCCTCTCCTTGTCACCCTCTGCTTGTCACCCCCTGCTTGTCACCCCCTGTCACCCCTGTCACCCCATGTTTGTCACCCCTTGCCTGTCACCCCTTGCCTGTCAACCCTTGCCTGTCACCCCCTGCCTGTCACCCTGTGCCTGTCACCCCATCACCCTGTGCCTGTCACCCTCTCCTTGTCACCCCCTCCTTGTCACCCCCTGCCTGTCACCCCCTGCCTCTCACACGTTTGTCACCCCGTCACCCCCTGCTTGTCACCCCCAGTCACCCCTTGCCTGTCACCCCTTGCCTGTCACCCCCTGCCTGTCACCCTGTGCCTGTCACCCCATCACCCTGTGCCTGTCACCCTCTCCTTGTCACCCCCTGCCTGTCACCCCTTACCTGTCACCCCCGTCACCCCGTCTGTCACCCCGTGCCTGTCACCCTGTGCCTGTCACCCCCTGTCACCCCATGCCTGTCACCCCGTGCCTGTCACCCCATCACCCTGTGCCTGTCACCCTGTGCCTGTCACCCCCTGTGACCCTGTGCCTGTCACCCTGTCACCCCGTGCCTGTCACCCCATCACCCTGTGCCTGTCACCCCGTCACCCTGTGCCTGTCACCCTGTGCCTGTCACCCCCTGTGACCCTGTGCCTGTCACCCCCGTCACCCCGTGCCTGTCACCCCCTCACCCTGTGCCTGTCACCCCTGTGACCCTGTGCCTGTCACCCCTGTCACCCCGTGCCTGTCACCCCCCGTCACCCTGTGCCTGTCACCCCTGTGACCCTGGGCCTGTCACCCCCTGTCACCCCGTGCCTGTCACCCCGTCACCCTGTGCCTGTCACCCCGTGCCTGTCACCCCGTGCCTGTCATCCTGTGCCTGTCACCCCATCACCCTGTGCCTGTCGCCCCCTGTCACCCCGTGCTTGTCACCCCCTGTCACCCTGGGCCTGTCACCCCGTGCCTGTCACCCCGTCACCCTGTGCCTGTCACCCCCGTCACCCTGTGCCTGTCACCCTGTGCCCGTCACCCCCTGTCACCCCGTGCCTGTCACCCCTGTCACCCTGTGCCTGTCACCCTGTGCCTGTCACCCCATCACCCTGTGCCCGTCACCCTGTGCCTGTCACCCCGTGCCTGTCACCCCCTGTCACCCCGTGCCTGTCACCCTGTGCCTGTCACCCTGTGCCCGTCACCCTGTGCCTGTCACCTGTGCCTGTCACCCCATCACCCTGTGCCCGTCACCCTGTGCCTGTCACCCCGTCACCCCCTCGCTGTGTGGCTGTGATTAAACCGGGCCTTTTCAACCGCCGCTGCCGCCAGATGTGGGGACCTCGTTTGTCGCAGAGGAAAGGCAAACAGCCCCAAGTGACACGAGGTGACAGTTGTGTGCACGTGAAGCGTGGCCTGGCCCCCCCCCCCCTCCCCGGGTGCCCCCAAGCCGCAGGATCTTTGCTGGGCCCGTGGGAAATGATTTTATCAACATTTAAATATTTCCCCCCAAAATAGACCCCGCTCTGGTGGTGAGGCCGAGGAAGGGCCTGCTCTGTTCCTCATCCAACTTTCCCGCTGGAATCTGGGAAGAGCTCAGTGTTCCTGAGCTTTTTCCAGCTAAAAACCCTCTGCTCTCCCCCAAATCCATGGGGATGTCAGACATCTTTCCCTTTCCTGCCCAGCTGGAGGGTTCCAGAGCATGGAAAACCTGCTCGGATCAGTTTTTGGGGTGCCACCAGCATCCCCTTGGCCTGATGGAATTCCTCACACCCAACCTCACACCAAAAGGAATTCCTCACACCAAGGGGCACGGCCTGAGGGAAATTTTGTCCAGGGATGCGATCCAGGATCAAGATTTTATCCATAAATATTTTCTCCGCTTATTTTTCTCCTCTTCAAAATCACATTTCCTGGGATAAAGGGATCCCAACCCCCTCATCCCGAGGTGGGACCCTCAAAATCCTCAGGGAGTTGCACAAGAGGGACAACAAACAGAGCCAAGCCAGAAACTTCCAGAGGAAATTATGGAGAATTAGGGAGAAACCTCCAGCTGAGAGATGAGGAGCTGGAGCCGGGAGGGAGGGAGGGAGGGAGGGACGGACACATCTCTGTCCCCAAGCCCAGGGCAGGGAGGTGACAGCACAGGACCTATCGTGGCCTCCCAGCTGGGGCAGCTCCAGCCTGTGGCTCTCGGGGCTGCCATCCATGGGGACTTTATCTGGGGCTGTTCCTCCTTTGGGGCTGCCATCCATGGGGACTTTATCTGGGGCTGTCCCTCCTCTCCTCCTGCCCCGCTCCCGACCCTCGATTTCCAAAAAGGGCGGGAGAAGTCCCGGAATCAGCAGCACATCCTGAACAGCTGCTGCCACCCCCTATCTCTGCCTCACCCCTGGTGTCTCCTTGTGGCTTCTGAAGTCCCCAGAGACACCAAACTGCCCTGCCAGGCTGGTGGGGAGGGGTGACAACCCCAAAAAGGCTGCAGGAGGTTGTGGGTTCAGTTGGGAAGGGGTGAGAGGACCCCAAAAAGGCTGCAGAGCTCTGTGGGTTCCGTTCTGAGTGGGAAGGGGTGAGAGGACCCCAAAAAGGCTGCAGAGCTCTGTGGGTTCAGTTCTGAGTGGGAAGGGGTGACAGGACCCCAAAAAGGCTGCAGAGACCTGGTGGCTTCAGGTGGGAAGGGGTGACAGGACCCCAAAAAGGCTGCAGAGCTTTGTGGGTTCAGTTCTGGGTGGGAAGGGGTGACAGGACCCCAAAAAGGCTGCAGAGCTCTGTGGGTTCAGTTCTGGGTGGAAAGGGGTGAGAGGATGATTTTTAGGGACACAGCTCCTTCTGAAGTCAAGAAAAGCCATAAAAAAGCCAATTTTTTTGTGGGAGGAGGGGGGAAAAAAGGGTCTTTGAAAGAAACCCAACATCATCCAAGTGATTTAACAAACCTCCCTCTCCCCACAGCCTTGTGCAGGATTTCTTCCTCTCCTTTCCCTGAAGATCCTCTTTTTTTTTTTCTGGAGCAGGGATGAATAAACTCCAGGCTTTGTTCTTAGCAAAGGATCTTTTATCAGCTCCTTACCCTCATTCCATCTGCAAATGGGGACAGGGAACTGATCTGATCAAACAAGAACCAGTCCTAACCCAAGCTCTAAACTCAGCTTGAGCTGTTGAGAGGGTCCAATGAGTTCACACAACTTCCTGCATTTCATCCAGCCCGATTCCTTCTGTACTTCCAGGATCCCACTGGGAAGAAAAAAGGGACTTTTCATCAGCCTCCCGGCTCGGATTTCGGGATTTTCTCAAAGTGCTTTGCTAAGAAGCGGCAGCAGCTTAAAATGACAGATTTAATGAGCGAGAGAAGGTGACAACAGTCGCTTTCACCTCCGTCATTGTCACCCATCCTGTCACACCAAGGAGCTGCTCAGCTCTGCCACTCAAACCCTGCTGCTTCTTCAGCTCTTTCCCCTCAAACCCTTTTAAAAACCAGCTCGTTTTAGGTCCAAAGATCCCCCAAGGCTCCTGTTCTGGTCAGGGAATCCCACCAGCAGAGTTTGCCCCACATCCCACTGTGGGAAGCATCTCCAAACCCCCTCGGTCCATCCTGGGAGGATTTTTGCATGGATGAGACTCAGAACCATCTGGATAAGTCCCCTTGTCCATCAGAAATTGGGAATTGCTCATGAAAGGACCCCAAACCCAGCTGGGATCAGCAACCCCTGGCACAAAACCACGGCTCAGAAGAGTTTTCCAAACTTTCCCGTTGTCCTGCTCAGAAGCAGAGCCAGCCTGGGATGCGCTGCAGGAACGGCTCTGGATGCTCCATTCCAGGAGGGAATTTGGGCACAGCTGCCCACAAGAGCTGCCCAGAGCCCATCCCAGCCGCAGGGAGCAGCAGGAGTCCTTCCCCCACCCCTGCCCTGAGGAGGCACCACCCTGCCTGTGGTTTCCTGCGGTGACAGTGGGGTTTTGTCACCCAAATGTGGCTGCTCCGGGGCCAGGATGTCACCCCGTGGGGCCACCAACGCCTCCCTCTGCGAGGCACCGAAGGGACGGGTGACACTGGTGTCCCCTGCGAGCTGAGGTGGCTTCCCCACCTCTGATCCCTGGAAAAATCCAGGCAGGCACCTGGAATGGGCTCCTGGCCCTGGGCAGAACGGCCAAATGTGGATAAAAGCAGGGATAATTCTGGGATTGCTGCAGTTGAATGTTGTATTTGCGCCTGCCTGGTCAAGGATGAGCAGGAAGAGGAGGATTCCGTGAGCTTCTTGTGAGGAATCCGTGCCAGGGATGAGGCAGAGGTCCCTGTCCCTTCTCCCGGAGTCTCTCCAGGCAGTTTTTAGGATCCCTTAAGGGAATCCATGCCAGGGATCAGGCAGAGGCCTCTGTCCCTTCTCCTGGAATCTCTCCAGGCAGTTTTTAGGATCCCTTAAGGGAATCCATCCCAGGGATCAGGCAGAGGCCTCTGTCCCTTCTCCCAAAGTCTCTCCACGCAGTTTTTAGGATCCCTTAAGGGACCAGCTCATCACCATCCCCAAATAAAGCAGGAGAGGCTGGGCCAGACAAGGCCTGGCTCTGCTGAATGTGGGGATCTGATGATTCCCAGCATCCCTGATCCCAAGGGATTGCCTTGGGCTGCCCCATCCAGCCTCTGGCACGCCCAAAGGGGCTGCAGTTTGCCCAAAGTGACAATGACAATCTGCAGGTGACACTGGGCAGAGAACTTGTCACCCTCTGCACTGCAGGAAGCACATGGGGAGCATTCCCATTGGAAGAATCCGAGGAATTCAGGGGATTGGGGAATGCAGAGACCTAAACCTGCAGAGCTCCTCTGTTCCCTCAGCAACCCAAAATCTGCTTTTCCACATATTTTGGTAAAGTTCCCATCTGAGCTGCACAAAAAAAAAGCAGCTTGGATCCATCTCCTCATCCCTTTGGATCCCAGAATTCCAGGCAGGGGGATGGGAGGGAGCAGAACATTCCCTGAGTCACTGGTGGGGCTGGAGATGGCTGGGGGGGAGGTGGGGGTGAAACTCCTGCTGGATTAGAGGTGGCCCTGACTCAGGAGCTGGGAGAATGGGAAGGAACAGATTTGACATCAGTGGATGTTGAAATAAAACCAAATATCCATGAAATCCTGGAAGCAGGAAAGATGTCTGGTATTCCAATGTGGCCAGAGACAGCTCCTGGGATGTGCTGCAGGCTCATCCTTGCGGAGCAGGACTTCCAGAAGGGGTGTCCACGCCACGCAGGATTCCCTGGGAATACCTGGGAAGGGTCTCCCGCCTGCCAGGAGTGGCTGTGAACCCCCCAGCTCGTTCTGGGGATGAATTCCAACGCTCTCCAAGGAGTTTTCCAGTGGAGCTGGATATCTGGGAGCACACTGCACCCCTGAGGAGCCCAATTCCCTGTTGATTTCCTACTGCCCTGCATTCCCAGCAGCTGGAATTTGTGGGATCCAAGAGCCCCCAGCGCAGGCAGCTTCTCCCCCCGTGGTTATTTAGAGGTTTGGATAAACCTCTCCAAGTTTTCCTTTTGGAAAAATTCCCCCCTGGAATATCCTAACTCCCACCCTGAGAGGTGTTTGGCATCCTGGAAGCTCTTCCTCACTCTCTGTGCCTGTGGCATCTTTGGGAGAAGTCTAAATTCCAGCTGGGATCACTCAGAGCTCATCCACATCCCCACACCTCGCTGGCAATTCCTTTCTGGATCAGATTTTCCTCTTCCAAATAACAAATCCAGGGAGAAAACTCCAAGACTTTCACTTCCAGAGCCTTTAATATCCACAAACTGCCAATAATAACACTTCAGCAAAGAAAGAAGATTGCTCAAGTATAAAAAAATGGCTCAAAACTCTAAATAAAATACAAAAACCAACAGTCCCATGGCTTTAAATTCTAAATAAAATATAAAAACCAACAGTTCCACGGCTTTAAACTCTAAATAAAATATAAAACCCAACAGTCCCACGGCTTTAAACTCTAAATAAAATATAAAAACCAACAGTTCCATGGCTTTAAACTCTAAATAAAATATAAAACCCAACAGTCCCACGGCTTTAAACTCTCCATGTTGGAATTTCCATTCCTGCAAAGCACAACCCAATGTCCATATGGGGAAAAAAAACCCCAAATATTCCCAGAAATTCAGTTTATTCCCTCCTAGCCCAGCAGCAGCTTCCTGAGCACATCAAGTGTTTGTCACTGTCAAACTGCACCCCAAAACCCCTCAGATTTGGTTGTCCAAGGAATCTGGGGGGGCTCAGAGGAGTTTTTCAGTATCAAGCGGGAGCAGGGTGGGTTTGGGTGGATTTTTGGGGGGATCCTCACAGCTGAGGGGTGAAAATGGGCATTAATTCAGCGCTGGTGATTTGGGTTCTGAAGGAAGCGGCTCAAAAATCAGAATATGTCGGTCCCAACGTGCCCTCTGCTGGCGCAGCCCCGAAATCTTGGGAAAGAAGGAGGGAACCAACCACAACGAGATCCTTTTATCCAACCCCATCCGAGGCACATCTCTGGGAAATCACAGTGGGATTTCGGGGACAGGAGATTAAACGGCTCCAGGCTTTCCCCTGGAAAATTCCCCACCGGAATTCGCACCCTGAGGGGTGTTCGGCATCCTGGAAACTGTTCCGAACTCTCTGTGCCTGTGGGAAAATGGAATCTAAATCCCAGATGGGAGCACTCATGAAATAGGGATGGACGCAAGGTGCCAGCAGGGTTTTGCTTCCAAATTCTGTCCCTTTCAAATTGGATTGGTAGAATCATAAAATCATGGAATTGTTGAGGTTGGAAAATCCCTCTGGGATCATCGAGTCCGAGCTGTGCCCGATCCCCACCCTGAGCACTCAGTGCCACATCCAGGTGACACCTCCAGGGATGGGCACTCCAAACCTCCCTGGGCAGCCCTTTCCAACCCTTTCCATGAGGAAATTCCTGCTGAAATTCCAACCTGAGCCTCCCCTGGCCCAGCCTGATGCTGTTCCCTCTCCTCCTGTCCCTGTTCCCTGGGATAAGATCCCAAATCCCCCTCCTGTCATGGAGTTGTGCAGAGCCAGAAATTCCCCCTGATCCCCCTTTTCTCCAGGCTGAGCCCCTTTCCCATCTCCCTCAGGATTCTCCAAACCCTTCCCCATCTCCCTCTCCTTCCCTGGACACTCTCCAGCCCCTCCATGTTCCTCTTACCATGAGGGCCCAGAACTGGACAGGAATTGTCCAGGACACAGCATTCCAGGTGCCTCAGCAGCTCCCAGTGACATTCCTGGACATCCAGCAAAGGCTCCTTTGTGCTGGTCCCCCCTGTCCCAGCCGCTCTCAAAGCCACTGCAGAGCCCCTGGAAGTGTCCCAGGCCAGGCTGGACGGGGCTTGGAGCCATCTGGGATAGGGGAAGGTGTCCCTGCCCATGGCAGGGCGTGGAATAGGATGAGCTTTAAGGTCTTTTCCCACCCAAACCAGTCTGGGATTGGTTGTTTCCATCTCTCCGTGTCCTGAGCCCACTCTGGAGTGACCCTCGTGTCCCCCAGCCCCGGCACACACACACAGAGCCCTGCTCAGGTGACAGAGGGGCAGCTCAGCTTGGGAATTCCCGCAGGGAAACCACAGCCAGATGCCCAGAAATCCATCCCAAGGAACATCCAACATCCTTGGCACAATCCAGAGCTACAAAATTGCCCTCAACACCGCCTCGTCAGCCCAGACACCCCTTTGCCTCCTACCTTTGCTGCTCCAGAAGTTTCCTTGGCTTCAGCTTGGAACAATCCAGCTCCACCTCCCCGTGCCTCCTCACTTCCCAGCTTTTCCATGGATTTTGCTGCTCCTGCAGGTGAAACCCAGCAGCGTGAGGGAGCCGTGTTTCCACGCAGCCCCAGGACCTTTAATTCCCAGCGTGGCAGCTGTTGTTTACATCACTTTTCGCCCCTCTCTGGCGCTCAGCAATTGGCTCTCAGGGCGTTCTGGCTGTCCCACACGTGTGCTAGAACAGGAAGCCAGGGCTGGGAGCTGCAGCCTGGTGGTTTCCTGTTCTGTGCTCCCCGAACACTTCGGGGACAGCAGAGCTTTGATCTCAGGTACGCCGAGGTGCAGCTCAGGGTACACCGGGCTTTCAACAGGAAGCCCTCGCTGTTCCCATGGTTACGGGGCTTTCAGAGGGGTTTTAGTAAATAATTTCCAAGTGGGAACGCGGTGCCGTGACAGGAGGTTTGTGTTCCTTGTTGCAAAATAAATCATGGTTATCTCAAGGCGGGATGTTCTTTGGGGTCGGGTCTTCGTGCACTTTCGAGCCTAATCAGCAAGAAAGGAGAGTTAATCAGTGGAGCAGACACAGGTACATCGCTGGCTCGAGGACATCGCGGAATTAACGAGCTCTGGGGATGTCATAAATCAGGATGTCAATGGACACTTTGCCGACTTGGCAAAATCCTCGCGGTCCCTGTATCCTGTGGAACCCCAGAACGGTTTGGGATGGACGGCACCATAAATCTCGTCTCGTTCCACCCCCTCGGGATCCAGATGTGAGGGGCGGGACGGCGGGCGGATCCAGATGTTGCCCCGCCTCCGCACTACAACTCCCACAATGCCTCGCGCTCCGCTCCACATGCACTACAACTCCCACAATGCCGCGCGCTCCCGCCACCGCCCCGCCGCACCTGGCGCACGCGCACAGCTCCTTATGGCTCCAAGATGGCTGACACAGCGTCCGGCGGCTCCGGCACGGTAACGGCGGCTCATCCCCGGGACATGGGGCCGCGGTGGCGGATCCCCGGGTGCGGCCGGGCGGGGCGGCAGCGCCCGATGCCTCCGGGGCGCGGAGGAGCTCTCGGCCCGGCCGCGGAGCACGGAGGCGGCGAGTGGAGAGAGGGAGGCGCTGATTGGCCGGAGGGCCTGAGGGGAGGCGGGCTTTGATTGGCTGAGGATGGTGCGCTCGGATTGGCTGGCGGGGGCGGGGCGGGAAGTGCGGGGGGGTGGGTCCTTAAAGGGGCCGCGTCCCAAAAGTGCCCTGGAGGGTTCTATAAGGACCTGTGTGTAAATATATATATAAATATACATAAATATATATACACACGGACATACATGCCCACGTGTGCATGTGAATGTACAGGAGTGTGCTCCTGCTCCCTTCCCATTATCTGCTCCCTGGCCCATCCCATTATTTGCTCCCAGACCCTTCCCAGTCCCTTCTCCATGTCCCTTCCACCTTCTCCCAGACCTTTCCCAGTCCCTGCTCTGTGACCCTTCCCATTACCTGCTCCCATCCCATCCCATGGATCCCATCCCATGGATCCCATCCCATGGATCCCATCCCATCCCATCCCATCCCATCCCATCCCATCCCATCCCATCCCACGGATGCCATCCCATGGATCCCATCCCATCCCACAGATCCCATCCCATGGATCCCATCCCATGGATCCCATCCCATCCCATAGATCCCATCCCATGGATCCCATCCCATCCCATCCCATGGATCCCATCCCATCCATCCCATCCCATCCCATCCCATCCCATCCCATCCCATCCCATCCCATCCCATCCCATCACATTCCATGGATCCCATCCCATCCCATGGATCCCATCCCATGGATCCCATCCCATCCCATCCCATCCCATCACATTCCATGGATCCCATCCCACAGATCCCATCCCATGGATCCCATCCCATCCCATGGATCCCATCCCATGGATCCCATCCCATGGGTCCCATCCCATGGATCCCATCCCATCCCATCCCATGGATCCCATCCCATGGATCCCATCCCATGGATCCCATCCCATCCCATCCCATGGATCCCATTCCATCCCATGGATCCCATCCCATGGATCCCATCCCATCCCATGGATCCCATCCCATGGATCCCATCCCATCCCATCCCATGGATCCCACCCCACCCCACCCCATCCCACCCCATCCCTCTCCCGTGTCCCTTCCAGCCGCTCTGGGGCCAGCCCTGCTTGCTCACCTCTCCTGGGGGTACCAAGGTGCCTCTCCCTGTCTCCTAACGTGCCATTCCCGAAATCCCAGCGGGCTGGCAGCAAGCAGGCGGGCACCCCTGCGGACAATTACCACCTGGCACGGCGCCGGACGCTGCAGGTGGTGGTCAGCTCGCTGCTCACCGAGGCCGGCTTCGAGAGCGCCGAGAAAGCCGCGGTGGAGACGCTCACCGAGATGATCCAGAGCTGTGAGTGCCCCCGGTGGCTCCTCCAAGGATTCCGCCCTGATTCCAGAGGGGTTTGATCCCGGTTTTGTTGTTGCGAAAAGGAGGAGGTTGGGTTTGGTGGCTGGAGCACGGCGCTGGAGGCGCGGATTTCTGTGGGTTTCTGGTTATCCCAGCTCAGAAATCCGTATTTTTTTTACTCGGTGGTTACTCGTTAGATACTCCCAGGAGCTCCATATTGCTGGAATAAACAGAGAAACAACAAAATTCCAGATATTTGGTTCACGAAGCCACTCTTGGAGCAGCTCTGCTCCTTCCTCTGTGGGTGTTGATGAAAACCTCACCTACAGATTGTTCTGAAATCAAGAAATGATCCAATTCTGGGGGGTTTTTTTCATGTTTTAGATGCAGATTAACATTTTGCCTTTGTGGCAAACACTGATTTTTTTAATCATTTTAAACACCCGGCCTGCAAAATGCTCCATTCCATGGGTTATTTTTCATTCCTTGCTAAATTCGGTGCAAATTCCCATCCCTGGAGCTGACACTGATGTGTGATCACTGCAAATCAAACGTGCTGCGGTGGCTTTATCCCGCAGATATTTCGGAAATCGGGAGGAGTGCCAAGTCCTACTGCGAGCACACGGCCAGGACCCAGCCCACGCTCTCGGATATCGTGGTGACCCTCGTGGAAATGGGTGAGCAGCTCCCTCTTCCCACTCTTCCCACTCTTCCCACCTTTAGATCGGGAAATCTGCCCCCAGATCTGGGATTTGGGTGGTGCCCGCTGCTGGGGACACACACAGCTCACGGTTTTCCTTCTTGTTTGATTTGGAACTGTTGGAAAAATTCTGGAGAGAGGGGAATTTTGACAGGATGAACTCCCGGAGTGATTCCTGGTTTCTTCTTCTGTGTTCCAGGGTTCAATGTGGAAACTCTTCCCGCCTACGCCAAGCGTTCCCAGAGGATGGTGATCACTGCCCGTACGTGGGGAGCTGGGAATAGTTTGGAATTCCTCTCTGCTGCCTCCCAGAGAGCTCCTGATGAGCTTTCTGAGGGATGATTCCAGGAATTCAGGGCTCCTGTAGTGACGCCGCGGGAGGTGAAGGGACCTCAGTGACTCGGGGGAGCCCTCGGGGTGGTTTTGCTGCAGGACAGAGGGGCCAAGGGATCCTTTTGCCTCTTGGGATGCCAATCCCAAGCTGGTGGGATGCGCTCCATCCCTTGGATGGGGTCTGGGATGGGCTCACAGCTCAGCAGCAGCGCTTTGGGGTGAGCCTGGGCGGGAGGAACTCCCTGATTCTCGTGGTTTCCCACTGCAGCTCCGGTGACAAACCAGCCCGTGACTCCCAAAGCCCTGACAGCTGGCCAGAACAAGCCTCATCCTCCCCACATTCCCGGCCATTTCCCGGAGTTCCCAGATCCTCACACCTACATCAAGACACCGGTGAGTGAAAACAACATTTCTGTGCAGTTTGGGGTCTGTCTGAAGTCCAGGAGTGGGGTGGTTTTGCTGCAGTGCTGGTGCCATTTATCCAAAATATTGCTTTTCCTGGCTTAAAATATTCCTTCTTTGTGGGTTGTGGGCATCCCTTGCCATCCAGACATCAGCCAGAATCCTAGGATTTCTGGCTGATTTTTGTGCTGGTTGGGATCTGTTTGAACTCCAGAACTCCAGGAGTGGTGCATTTTTTACTGCAGTGCCATTTATCCAAAGTACTGCTTTTCCTGGCTTCGAATATTCCTTGTTTGTGGGTTGTGGATGTCCCTTGGGATGGGATCCTTCCCATTATCTGCTCCCAGACATTTCCCAGTTCAGAATCCCTGGCCCATCCCATTATCCACTCCCAGACCCATCCCATTACCTGCTGCCAGACCCTTCCCAGTTCAGAATCCCTGGTCCATCCCATTATCCATTCCCTGGTCCATCCCATTACCTGCTCCCAGACCCTTCCCAGTTTAGAATCCCTGGTCCATCCCATTATCCACTCCCTGGTCCACCCCATTATCCACTCCCAGACCCTTCCCAGTTCAGAATCCCTGGTCCATCCCATTATCCACTCCCAGACCCTTCCCAGTTCAGAATCCCTGGCCCATCCCATTATCCACTCCCAGACCCTTCCCAGTTCAGAATCCCTGGCCCATCCCATTATCCACTCCCTGGCCCATCCCATTACCTTCCCCCAGGCCCTTCCCAGCACAAAATCCCTGGATTTCTGGCTGCTGGACCTCTGTAACTCTCCAAAAACCCGTGGATACTGAAGAGCAGAGCCTGCAGCTCCTCCATCCGTGTGATATTTGGAAGTGGAGCTGTTCCATCCCTTTCTTTCCCTGCTCCAGACCTACCGGGAGCCGGTGTCCGACTACCAGGTGCTGCGGGAAAAGGCGGCTTCCCAACGGAGGGACGTGGAAAGGGCCCTCACACGGTTCATGGCCAAGACTGGAGAGACCCAGAGCCTCTTCAAGGATGATGTCAGCACATTCCCACGTCAGTCATTCCGTCGTTTTGCATCCCTGCTCTCCCCCCTTTAGGGTTTGGGAATCCTCCCGTGGTGTTCGCCCTGCTGAGGCGCTGGAAGGTCGGGAAAGGAGGGATTTGGGGGTTAAAATGGGGAGGAAAACCAGAAAGCTGCTCCTAAACTCCCCAGGGCTCCCTTTTTTCTCCTGGTGAAGGCTGAGAGAGGCTGAATCCAAAGCTCATCCCAGTCCTGGCTCCACCTCCTGTAACCTGAACAAGGAATTTCTTCTCCCTGCCATTTTCCTGCCGCTGGAAATGTTCCTGTCTCTCCGCCTGCAGAGCAGTGATGAGAATTCCCACTCTGCCAAGGCTCTCTGACAGCTTCCTTTAAGGGGAACCCAACTTCCCAGATAATTGGGATTTTATGGTGGAGCTCAGGAAGGAATTTTTGTGTTGGAACACTGCTATGTCCTTGGCTGGAAACAGAAAGAGGCTTCAGAAAATTGGGAAGTAGAGACTGCTGTCTTTTAGGGATCAGGATTTCCTTCCTGATCCTCGGCAACGGCAGGAAAAGGAAGTGTGTCCAAACCCAGAACCAGTGAAACGTTTGATCTCTGTAACTTTGTGTTTCATTTTTGAGGGGAGGACTTCTGTCCCGGCTTCCTGACTGTGTGTCCTGTTTTCCCAAATCCCAGTGATTGCTGCCAGGCCTTTCACCGTGCCCTACCTGACAGCTCTGCTCCCCTCCGAGCTGGAAATGCAGCAGATGGAGGAGACGGATTCCTCGGAGCAGGACGAGCAGACGGACACCGAGAACCTCCCGCTGCACATGAGCACGGTAGGGCCACCCTGGGGGGGCTCCTGGGGGCCATTCCTGCAGCTGGGAAACCCGGCTGTGCCTCCTGGGAAATGGGAAATGGAGCTGGACATTGTCCTGGTTCTTCAGCTTGGAATTCTGGCTGTGCCTCCTGGGAAATGGGAAATGGAGCTGAACATTGACAGGGTTGTTGAGTTTGGAATTCTGGCTCTGTTTCCTGGGAAATGGGAAATGGAGCTGAACATTGACAGGGGTCTTGAGCTTGGAATTCTGGCTCTGTTTCCTGGGAAATTGGAAATGGAGCTGAACATTGTCAGGGGTCTTGAGCTTGGAATTCTGGCTCTGTTTCCTGGGAAATGGGAAATGGAGCTGAACACTGACAGGGATCTTGAGCTTGGAATTCTGGCTGTGCCTCCTGGGAAATGGAAAATGGAGCTAAACATTGTCAGGGGTCTTCAGCTTGGAAAACCTGGCTCTGTTTCCTGGGAAATGGGAAATGGAGCTGAACATTGACAGGGTTGTTGAGCTTGGAATTCTGGCTCTGTCTCCTGGGAAATTGGAAATGGAGCTGAACATTGTCAGGGTGGTTGAGCTTGGAATTCTGGCTCTGTCTCCTGGGAAATGAGCAGAGTGGGTGGGAAATGGCAACTGAAATCGTTGTGGTTCTTCAGCTTGGAGAACCTGGCTCTGTTTCCTGGGAAATGGATCTAAATATTGTCAGGGTTCTTGAGCTTAGGAAAACCTGGCTTTGTCTCCTGGAAAATGGGAAATGGGAACTGGATCTAAACATTTTCCTGGCTCTTCAGCTGCCTGCAGAGTTCAGTGCACAACGAGGCTGGAGCAGGAGCTTTCAGTACATCCCGAATTTCAGTGTCAGGGAAGAGGGTTCTCCTTGGATCCTGCAGTTTCCCAAGGGATTTTCTCGTATTACAAACCAGCAGGCCTGGCCTTTAATGCAGCTCCTCGTGTGCTTGGCTGTTGGTTATCCCTCCTGCCCACAGGTTCTGTGGTTTGAACTTGGAATCCTGGAATGCTCTGGGGTGAGAGGGACCATAAAAATCTTGTCCCCTATCCCAGGATGCTCCAACGTGGCCTCAGACACTTCCAGGGATGCGGCAGCCACAGCTTCTGTGGACAGAAGGATTTCTAAGCCTGCCTTCTGTTTTTTATTGTTGTTTTTGACTGTGCCAGGATGATTCCGGACCCGAGAAGGAGAACACCTCGGTGCTGCAGCAGAACAGCTCCCTGGCAGGCAGCAGGAACGGGGAGGAGAACGTCATCGACAATCCCTACCTGCGGCCCGTGAAGAAACCCAAAATCCGCAGGAAGAAGTGAGGGGGGAGCTGGAATTCCCTGTGGCTGCTCAGAGAAACACAAGAGGGGTCAGGAGAGGCAAATCCAGCTGAGGGAGGATCTCTCTGCGTGGTGAACTCCACTCCCATCCTGCTTCCCAGGGCTCCCTCTGCTCACTGGGATGGTCCAGGAAAGCTGCCTGGGAATTGTCTGGGGGGACTTTGGTTTCCACTGTGGGGAGGATTTGTTTTCTGAAGAGCTGGAGGACACAGGGCTTGGATTTGGAGGGACACGGGGAGTTTTCCTGCTGCCACTTCCCAGCAGAACACAAAGGCATCGTTGGTGTGTTGGTGCCTGGCAGGCTGGAAAAGGAACTTCCATCAACCCTTAAATCCAAGGAATGTGTCTTAACAAAGCGAAAACTCCCAGGGAGGCTCCTCCTTTTGCATTCTTGGCAGGTGAAAGCAACCAAATCTTTTCTTTTGTAACCTGAAGGTGTCTGGTGTGTCGGGAAAGGAGCGAAGTGTAAATACAGAGCTCCGAGGACATTTTATTCCCACCTCGCAGCTGCCCTGGGGACTGAAAACCTCTCAAGTGTGGTGGTGTTTACCCTGCCCTGCTTTGAGAGCCTTTTCCTGTCACAGCTGCTTCGGGCTCGTTTGCAGTTCATTGTTGTTTTCCACACAGCTCAAATCCTTGGAGAGCTGGAAAATGGAGCAAAGCTGCACCGGTGGCAGCAGTGATCACACTTCTTGTGTTTGATCCACTCTGAAAGAAGTGCTTTTATCAGCAGAAGTTGGGTTTTTTCCCTGCTTTATTTCACCCTTTTATTTCCTTTATTTTTATTGTCGTCGTTGACTGGTTCTAGAGGGCTTTGCTTTCATTTTCTTTCAGCATATTTTAAATATCCTCAAGAAAAGACTCCTGTGGTTTGGTCCAACCTTCCAAGAATCCCAAGTTCACCTCCGTGCAGTTCAAAGGATCCTCCCTCTTCCCCCATCACCCAGGGGAGAGAAAAATAAAAAGAAGTTCTTTATTTTTCAATGAAAATGGAGATGTTCCTGCCAAAAAAAACCTGAATTAAATCTCAAAAAGACCCCCTCTGTGTGTGCCATTGTCACTTCTGCTGGTGCCTTGCTTGTACAGAATGACAAATGTACAGACACGCCCTGTATATGTTTGTATATATCCAAAAGTTTTATCTTTTTTTAACTCTTTTTTTTTTTTTCTGCAAGGAGAAAAATCCCTCGCTGGGTAGGGGAAGAAAAAAAAAATGTGGAATGAAAATTGTAATTTTTATGTTCATAATAAAAGAAATTTTATCTCCTACGAGCAAAGCTGAGTCCTTCACATTTCAGGAGTGGGAAAGCGCCTCACCCATCATTTTTTTTTCTGGTTAGAAAGAATTAGGTGGAGGTGACCCACGGTGTCAGCCAGGAATACAAAAGTGAAGCCTTAAACAGCCTAAAACCCCCAGTTTTTAGGACAAGAAAAATTCCAGGGAGCCAAATCTTGCTTCAAAATCTTGCACCACAAAGGGACAGCTGTGACTCGAAAAAGTCAGGCTGGGAGCAGCTGTGAGAGCTTTTGAAAGTGAGAATTGGAAGAATAGATGTTGGTTTTATGGCTAAAATTGGGCTGCAGGTGAAATTTGCTAGAGAAACAGCTAAATAAATAGAGGAAATCTGAAGAGGAGTGGAGCTGGAATTACACCCGGAGGGATTTTGCCTCTCCAAGGTCTCTCTGGGACTGGGATCAGACACATCCGTGGGAGGGTTTGGAAACGGAGAATTCTCAAAGGTCTGAGGGGGAAACAGCTGCCCCCAACACCAGGAACTTTCTGTTTCAGGCCACCTTTATTTTTGTGGCCAGATTCTCAGTTCAAGCATCTTTCTTGTTTGCTTGAGAATATTTTTGTGTCATCAGAGAAGGAGCCAAAATGCAAAAATCCACCTGGTGAGGCCTGGTGGGGTCTGTCCCAACGCGGCCTCTTTCCCTCAGAAGCTCTCAGGGTGTTATTTTGGGCACAAAGACATTAAACACCCTCTGAGGGTACCAAAACCACCTCAATATTCCCGCTTTTTCCTCAGGTTTGTGGGGAAACCCCCTGGGCTGGCCTGGAAATGAGGAGAAATTCGGGGGGGGGGAACAGGAGAAGAAGCTGAGGGGAAGATGGGGGAATGTTCATTGCCGGCGCTGAGGAAATGGAGGAGCTGCCCTTTGTCTTGGGGTTATTTGGCTCCTTTCCTGCCTCAGGAAAAGCTGGATTTTGAGGGAAAAGTGAAGAAATCCATGGAAGGAGGGGAGATGAGCTGAGGAGGGGGCCTGGGGTCGTGGTTTCCAAGCCCCTCACGGCCGCTCGCTCCCTCCCCAAAGGGATCACGGAGAGGTTTTGGTTTTTTTCCAGTGGGATCATGGAGAGATTTTGTTTTGTTTTGTTTTGTTTTTTTTTTTTCCCAGCAGGATTTGGGAGAGATTTGTGAGGGGAAAAGCTGGAAAACTCGAGGGTGGAGACGAAGATGATTTAACAGGGAAAGCAAAGGAAAAGAAAGAGTTGATTCCCTGCTTCCCACAGGCACCTCCAGGAGAGCAAGGCCTCGTCCGAGGGGGTCGTGGAACGACTGGAAAATCATGGAATGGTTTGGAGCCTGGGATTTGTCCAAATATCCCCCAATTCCTCCCCTTTTCCCCCTTATTTTATATCCCTTGGGTCAGTTTGTGTCTCCCTCACAACTTCCCAACTTCCCCCTCAGGAAAAGCAGGAAAGGCCTGTGGAAGTCCTGTGCAGCAATGACCAAAATATCCCAATATTAACCAAAATATCCCAATTTTAACCAAAATATCCCAATTTTGACCAAAATATCCCAATATTATTGGCCCTATGTTCAGCACAAATCCAAAATACTGCCCTATTCCAGACACCGGGAAGGAAATCCCTCTGTTTGAGAAGATTTTATTTGGATTTTACTTTATTTTATTCGGATTTTATTTTTTTATCTTATTTTACTTTCTCTCATTTGGATTTTATTTCAGTTCGTTATTTTAAAATATTTTTCGAAACATCTTCAATACATTTAAAATAGATTAAAATATTTTAAGACCTCTTTAAACTATTTTAAAACAAATTCTAGAGGCAACTTTCTTCCCAAGTGGCTGGAATGGGGCTGGTTTTGCACTCGTGCCGAGCACGGGGTCGAAAATATTGAGCTGTTTTTGTTACAGCTGAGCAGAGCTATTTTAAAACATCGAAAATATTTAAAATATTGGATTTATTAAGCTTGGTGGTGCAGGTGAGAGTTTCCAGAGGAAGGAGGATGTGGCACAGTTGGAATCCTCAGCTGTGGTACAGCTTCAGGTAAGCCTGTCTGGCCTGATTTTTCCGGAATTTTTTATCCAGGGTCATCTAAAAAACACCAACTTTTCATTAATAACAATGAAAATGCTCCAGAAAATGAAAGGGTGAGACCTCAACCTGGGCTTTAAGTGAGATTTTCTTTCCAGCAGAGCCACACAAGGCAGTGGAGGCCTCGCTTTGCTCCCTTTGAGGGTGGAAACTTCCAGAGGAAATTTCTGAATAAAAGGGGGTTTTTTGGAAGGGTTTTGCAAACAGGCATTTTCTGAGAGAAAATCACTTCCCAGGCAGGAAAGGATAACAAAAAATAGAGAAAATACGAAGTGAAAAGGAAATTTCCTCTCTCAGAAGCTTTGAGGCAGGAAAGGATAACAAAAAATAGCGAAAATATGAAGTGAAAAGGAAATTTCCTCTCTCAGAAGCTTTGAGGCCGGAAAGGATAACAAAAATAGGGAAAATATGAAGTGAAAAGGAAATTTCCTCTCTCAGAAGCTTTGAGGCAGGAAAGGATAAAAAAATAGGGAAAATATGAAGTGAAAAGGAAATTTCCTCTCTCAGAAGCTTTGAGGCCGGAAAGGATAAAAAATAGGGAAAATATGAAGTGAAAAGGAAATTTCCTCTCTCAGAAGCTTTGAGGCAGGAAAAGATAACAAAAAATAGAGAAAATATGAAGTGAAAAGGAAATTTCCCGTCTCAGAAGCTTTGAGGCCAGAAAGGATAGCAAAAATAGCGAAAATATGAAGTGAAAAGGAAATTTTCTCTCAGAAGCTTTGAGGCAGGAAAGGATAAAAAAATAGGGAAAATATGAAGTGAAAAGGAAATTTCCTCTCTCAGAAGCTTTGAGGCAGGAAAAGATAACAAAAAATAGAGAAAATATGAAGTGAAAAGGAAATTTCCCGTCTCAGAAGCTTTGAGGCCAGAAAGGATAACAAAAATAGGGAAAATATGAAGTGCAAAGGAAATTTCCTCTCTCAGAAGCTTTGAGGCAGGAAAGGATAAAAAAATAGGGAAAATACGAAGTGCAAAGGAAATTTCCTCTCTCAGAAGCTTTGAGGCAGGAAAGGATAAAAAAATAGGGAAAATATGAAGTGAAAAGGAAATTTCCTCTCTCAGAAGCTTTGAGGCAGGAAAGGATAAAAAAATAGCGAAAACACGAAGTGAAAAGGAAATTTTCTCTCAGAAGCTTTGAGGCAGGAAAGGATAACAAAAAATAGCGAAAATATGAAGTGAAAAGGAAATTTCCTCTCTCAGAAGCTTTGAGGCAGGAAGGGATAAAAAAATAGCGAAAATATGAAGTGCAAAGGAAATTTCCTCTCTCAGAAGCTTTGAGGCAGGAAAAGATAAAAAAATAGGGAAAATATGAAGTGAAAAGGAAATTTCCTCTCTCAGAAGCTTTGAGGCAGGAAAGGATAAAAAAATAGGGAAAATATGAAGTGAAAAGGAAATTTTCTCTCAGAAGCTTTGAGGCAGGAAAGGATAACAAAAAATAGCGAAAATACGAAGTGCAAAGGAAATTTCCTCTCTCAGAAGCAGGAGAGGGTAACAAAGCACGGCGAAAACGGGAAGTGAAATGGAAATTTCCTTTTCCAGAAGCTCTGAGGCAGGAATAACATCCCCTCATCCCCGTGCTCACCTTCTGGATTTGCAGTTTCACCATCCTCTGGGGCGGCGCTGCCACTGCAGCCCAGTCTGGAGCCCCAAACTTCATCGGCCAAGTGACTTTCCTGGTGGAAGGCTGTTCTGTGTCGTAAGTTCCAGGCCTAAAGGAAACAGGCACCAGAGATCTCCGCTTTGGAGCTGGTTTTTGTGGTTTTAATTCCTGAATTTCCCTCCGTGCCCAGCTAAAATGTGATTATTCACTCGCAGCGACAATAATGCCACAGGAAAGGAAGATGTGAGGCAGCATCGAGAACCTCCACCTGGGTTTTGAAGTGATTTTTTTGTTTGCAGCAGAGCCCCACGGGGCAGATCCATGGGAATTCCCTGCTGTGGTGTCCCAGACATTGTCCTGAGCTAAAGCCTAAAGCAGGGGCAGCTTTTTGGAGTTAAAAAGCCTTTTTTTGGAGATCAAAAGCTTTGTTTGGAGATCAAAAGCTTCACTGAGAACTCCCATCCCCATCTCGCATTTGTGCATTTCTCCCTGCCAGGATTCCTGCTTTACTGTGAGAAAACGAGTTCAATTACCCGGGGTAGAATTCCTTATCTGGAATCCTGGCCGGGAATCGTGGCGTGCTGGAGAAAAAGGGAACGCGGGCAGGCTGGCACTTCCTCTCATCCCTCGGGAAGGGCCGGTACTCGCCAGGGCCGGGGGTCACCGTCTGCAAGGGAAAAAATAACCCCTCAGGATGGAGGATTTGGTGCCAAACATTCCCCCATCCCCAGAGCAGCAGCCAGGTGGGTGTCACAGCCTCGCTGGGGAATTTTTTGGCTGCTTTTCCCCTCCTTTTTTTTTCGGCCCTCTCCTTACCCGAGCGCTCAGCTGGAAGCGCGGGGCTGTCCTGGCTCCCATCACGTATCCCCGGCTGCTCATGGGTCGGGTGCTTATGGAGGATTTGAGGATGTTTTTCTGCAATAAGGGAAACCCAAAATGGTTTTTTGGGCGTTTCAAAGACACCCTTTGCAGGGCAGAATTACCTCAGCAGCAAATGTTATTCCTATTAAAGTTATTCCTGATAATTCCCCTAATTTCTCACTCCTGCAGAGCCTCTAGGACTGGTTGGGAAGGGAGGGGATTCCTTTTTCCAGGTGGATGTGGGGACATCCTGCAGAGGGTCAGGAGTGCATGAGCAGCAGATGTTATTCCTATTAAGGTTATTCCTAATAATTCCCCTAATTTCTCATTCCTTCAGAGCCTCAAGGATTGGTTGGGAAGAGAGGTAATTCCTTTTTCTAGGTGGATATGGGGACATCCTGCAGAGGGTCAGGAGTGCATGAGCAGCAGATGTTATTCCTATTAAGGTTATTCCTAATAATTCCCCTAATTTCTCATTCCTTCAGAGCCTCAAAGATTGGTTGGGAAGGGAGGGAATTCCTTTTTCCAAGTGGATGTGGGGACATCCTGCAGCGGGTTTGCAGGGCAGGAGTGCATGAGCAGCAAATGTTATTCCTTTAAAAGTTATTCCTAATAATTCCCCTATTTTCTCACTCCTGCAGAGCCTCTAGGACTGGTTGGGAAGGGAGGGAATTCCTTTTTCCAGGTGGATGTGGGGACATCCTGCAGCGGGTTTGCAGGGCAGAATTACGTGAGAAGCAGATATTATTCCTACTACAATTATTCCTATTAATTCCCCTAATTTCTCACTGTTGCAGAGCCTCGAGGACTGGTTGGAAAAGGAGAGAATTCCTTTTTCCAGGTGGATGTGGGGACATCCTGCAGAGGGTCAGAAGTGCATGAGCAGCAGATGTTATTCCTATTAATTCCCCTAATTTCTCACTGCTGCAGAACATCGAGGACTGGTTGGGAAAGGAGATCATTCCTTTTTCCAGGTGGATGTGGGGACATCCTGCAGAGGGTTTGCGGGGCAGGAGCGGCCCCGTTGCTCCTGTGCCTTGTGTGAAGGAGCCCAGAGTGGAAGAACAACTCACCTCTGGCCCCAGGTAGCAGCCCGGCCCCAGGAGAGGGTTCCCCCGCACCGCTGTCACCTCGATTCCCAGCCTGTCTGGGGCGTGGTAGTAGGGGAACATTTTCCGTTCTTGGGTTGTCCCGAAGGAGATGCGCTTCTGCACGGCTGCGGGACGAGCAGAGGGAGATGCCGACAGCGGGATAAACAAAAAAACAGAGAGAAAAGAGACAGAACAGTGACCACTTGCTGCTCTCTGCCTTCATCTCCCACATGGGAACCTCCCTCGACCCTGGATATTTGGGAGGGATCTGCCCTTTGGCTCTGCCCGACCCCTCCTGCCGCAAGGGGCTGTTTTTCCCCAGCCTGAGCAAGGAATTGGGATCAGCCCCGTGGTGGGGAGGTCGCTGGGGAAGCCGATGCCACCGGGGAGGTGAAGGAGAAGAAAACACAGCCCCCCCGGGTGCCCCCAGCTCGCCCAGCTCTCACCTTTTGGGTCCTGCCCCGCTGCCATCCTGCCGTGCCAGATCTTCTTGGGGTGGGCTCTGCGTGCCCCAGTTGTTATAGGCATGGAGCAGGGGGATGGCAGCCCATGGAGGGAGCGGGGGAAAGCTGAGGATTTACCATTTCCCTGTGGAATGTGCTGGGCTGGCTCAGGAGAGCAGCCTGGGGTTGTGATGTCACAGCCTTGGGGATGTGACAACAGTTCCTCTCTCGGTTTCCAAGTGGCTGCCAGGGTAGGGCATAAAAAAACCGTGGAAAATGCCAGGCTGGGATTAAATCCAAGCCCTTCCCCAAGCACAAGTGTGAACATCCTGAGAGAATCAGGAAGAACCGAAATATAAAGGATTGAATGAGTTGAAGCAGGAAGTTGCTGGATTTGCAGAAAGCTTTATTTAATCATTTTTGTTGTGTGCAGTTGGATCAGAAGGATCAATGGGTTGGAACGGGATCGGGATCTCCATGGCCGGGCCCCACCATCGGCTCCTCCTGCGCTCCCACTCCCACCTGCACCTTCAGCAGCTGCAGGGACGTGAGGACGGCGCCGTGCTGAGCTCTTGCAGCGTGAAAAGAAAGCAGGATTTTCCTCGGGGAAGGGATGGTGTTTAAATGCCCCCTCCTCCCTGCCCCCCTCCCACGGCCCCACGGCATTCCCAGCCCCGCGGCCTTTGGAGCCGATGGAAGGGGCACAAACCCCGGGTCCCTCCCGGCTCACTCACGGCGCGTTCACAACCCCAGGCCCTTCTTCAGCGTGGAGATCAGGGGGTATTTGCCCTCGTGGCAGAAGGTGCCGGTGAAGTCATCCAGGTCGATGGTCCAGACCATGGCCCCTCCAAAGTTGTTCTTCTTCAGCCAATCCACCTGTGGGGTGCCAAGGAGAAATCCCGGTGAGCCCCAGGAACTGATCCCGAGGAAGGCTCCAGCCCCGTCCCAGCACAGCCCCGCTGCCCCCAGACCTTGAGGCCGAAGCTCTTGACGTTGTCGTAGCCAACCCATTCGCTGCCCTTGTAGGCGTAGGGCACGTCCTGGGGTTCATCCCAAGCCAGGGTGGCTCCGGAGTTCAGGACAGTGCAGATCTGGGAAAAAGGGCAGAGCAGGACAATCAGCAAGGGGCTGTGGAAAGGGCACTGGGAATGTGGGCCGGGTGAGGAGTTCCACGCTGGGAAGCCCAGCAGTGTCCGTGCTGCCCTTGCAGCGCCGGGGGCGAGTCCCACACACACCTCGTAGTAAGCCAAGAGCCCGGCCTCCCTGGTGTAGGGTCCCGCGGGGCCAGGGCCGGAGGATGGGGCCCCAATGGCGGTGTTGGATGGGTTCTGCAGGGTGAAGGTTTTCCCGTAGGTTGGGAATCCCACCAGGAGCTTCTGAGCTGGGGCACCGTTGTTCTTCCAGTAGTCCATGGCGTATTCCTGCAAAAGCCAGCACGGGTCAGGGCCGAGCCGGGATGGGCTGGCGGGAAGAGGAGCCCTGGGCCAGAGGCCCCAAAGACACTCACAACACTGAGGGTGCCGCTACTGAACAGGGGGCTGTTCTCGCCCGTGGAGCCGTCCCAGGGCCCGTGGAAGTCGTAGGTCATCACGTGGATGTAATCCAGGTACCTGCGGGGAGCAGGGGCTGCGTCCTGACCTGAGGCACCAGAGCTCAGGGTGCCCGGTCACCCCCACACCAGCCCCGGCCACGGCCCCTCCTCCTGCACATGGGGCTCCCTCAGGGGCTCCCTCGAGCTTTCCCTTGCAGGAACCCACCCCAGTCCCACCCGTGAGCCCAGGTTTGCCACTCACTTGCCCAGCTCAGCAATCTCGTAGCCAGCCTGGATGGTGGAAAGTCCTCCGGCCACAGCGGCGGTGACCATGAGCCGGGGCTGGTTGGTCTGTTTGGCTTCCTGCTCGAAGGCTGCCAGCAGTTCCTGAGGGATCCCAGGCACAGGAATCACCTGGGGGCTCTGGGATGGGGCTTTGCATCCACCCAGGGTTCACAGGCCTGGAGCCAAGCCCACCTTAACCAGCACGGTGAAGAGACCCTTGTCCTGGGCTGGGCTGCCCCTGGAGCCGGGGTATTCCCAGTCCAGGTCCAGCCCATCGAATCCGTACTGGCGCAGGAATTTGATGACGGAGTTGATGAAGGTCTGGCGGTTCTGGGGTGTGGAGACCATGGTGCTGAACCTGGGCAAGCAGAGCGGGACAGAGTTGGGGTTGCGTTGGAGCCTCTTCCTCCTTTCCCTCCCTTTCTCCGGAGTCATTATTGGACAGAGCTGGACTGAACTCACTTGGCTGTGCCGAAATTCCATCCTCCAATGGCCAGCAGGGTCTTCAGATTCCTGTTCCTGCAAGGAAGGGACAGGAACCAGAGTGACCCCAAGGATTTGGAGTCACCGCGGCCTCTGCAGGCTGGGTCCTTTTGGTGGGAAAGGCCAAGGGCCAACGGGCAGTGCCTGGAGCCGCTGTCCCCGAGCTCAGGGGACAGGGCTGTCCCCCTGCCCTGCTCTGCCCCGCCCCAGGCTCCCAGCACTCACTGGTTCTTGAGGCCGTTGAAGGACTTGTACAGGGTCTCGTCGTTCCACTCGTAGGTGCTGATCTCGTTGTTGTTCATGCCGGCGAAGGCGTAGATCAGGTGGCTGCACAGGTTGGGGTCGATGTTCTCAGGGGTGTATTTGCCCTCGCCAGGCCTGTACTGGGCCCAGTTGGTGAAGTAACAGGTCAGCACATAGGCAGTGCCTGCGGGGGGACACAGGGCATGGAGGGGCCTGCAGTGCCCTGGGCACAGCCCGGCCCCTGCGGGCACAGCGCCCGCACGGTGCTGCGGGACAGCAGCGGGCACAGGCTCCCTGTGCGGGGCACGAGCTCAGCGAAGGGGCAGCGGGGCCGGCCATCCCTCGGACGCTGCCGGGCTCCCCGGGACAGCCCCGGAGCGGGCGCCTTCCTCCTCTGGCCCCGGGGACGGCTCGGTCCCGCAGCCTCTGGTGCCCTTCAGCTCCTGGCTCGGGCTCTGTGCCCCAGACGGGCCCTTCCTGCCCGCGAGGCAGCAGCGAGGCAGCCGGGAGCTCTCGGAGGAGCTCTGTGAGGGAAGAAGCACCTACCGAGGTGGGCGTGCAGCAGCAGGGCCAGGCCTGGCGGGGCACAAGGAAACAACAAAGGCGTCACTGTTTGCTCTTAGAAATGCAAAGGTCTTGTGCAAGACTCTGCTCCCAAGCTGAGGCAGAGGAGTCTTGTCAAAGCATTTCAGGTGAAAGCGCAGAAAAGAACACAAAGAGGTGCCAAAGCAGTCATTTGATTTTTGGATTTATATTTAAAAGCACATTTCAGTCCCAGCCTGCGATGGACTCTGTCCATGTTCAAAGCAGAACAGATCCCCAACAGCAGCAGCACTAAGGAATGGTACTTTCCATCCCCAAAGGAAATTGTGAAACCTTTGACAGAAAAGAGAGAGCAGCATTTTTATCCCTCCAACCGCCTGTACAGCAGCAGAGAGACAGTGCCAGAGCCAGCAGCGCTGGTCAGCAAGGCAGAGAGCTGCACTTTGCAGCGGCACTCACCGGTGAGCAGAGTGAGCTTGGCCATCTCGGACCAGAACTGAAGTGCTCAGGCTCTCTCCCGCTTTTATGCCCTTCCCCATCCTCCTGCCAGTCTGACATCAGCAGCGATGGACAAACATTACGAAACTTGGCAGAGAGCAGTGTCACCAAATCTGACACCAGGACAATGGGCCTGAGCACCCCAGCTGGAGGGGTCACCGGTGTGGGGCCGTGCCACGTCCTGGTGCTGCAAGGGCAGATAAAGAATGGGATTGGATTTCTGTGATTGTTCAAATGCTGCTTTTGACGGCAGCTTTGTGTCCCCGCTGGCGGCTGCGCAGGGACCGATGGCTGAGGTGTGAGACCTTGTGCTGTCCTTGAGCCCTTCCCCAGGGGGTGGCACTGCCAAAGCCAAGCTTTGGGCTTTGCCAGGCTTGGGTGTCCTTGGTGGGACCGTCCCAAGGCACGACTGAGCGGGGCTCTGGCTCCCAGCACTGGGAATGTTGGAGGCTCTGGGATCTGGGCTCACTCGCTGTGGCAGCGTTGGGACAGAGGGACCTTGGTGGTCTGAGCTGTCTCTTGCCCACCCAGCTGAGCTGGGGTCTCTCAGGGAAGCAGAGGATGTTTCTTTGTTTTTTGGGGGTCAAACTCTACAAAGGAGACCCCAGAAGATGGGGGAGGTTCATTTTCCTCTCACATTTATCCCCTCGTCTTCGTGCTGAGCTCTTTCCCAAACTGAGACACCCCCGGGCTGCCGAGCATTCCTGTTTTTCCTTAAGTGCAGCTCCAACAGCTGAATGCCTCAAAATCTCCTTCCACATTTTTATTTCACCTTCTGCCCAGGTGGAGACTCCAAGCTCTCACCCTGTGCGAGGAGACCGGGGATTTCTTCCCTTTCCCCCACTCAGGAGTGGGACACAGCGGGGACACGGCCGTGTCCCTGCACTGGGACGTTGTTTCATTCCTGCTGGGGTGACATGAAGGTGACTTTCCAGGAGGTCACCCAGCCTTGGATGAACAGGAGCCTGGAAATCAGCCTGGTATCAGACGCTGGCCGACCTGCAGATTAAAATGTGCCGGCCTGAGCCTTCGGGATTTCGTGCAGGCACGGGGTGGGATATGGCTGATAACAGGACAACATCCTCAAGGAGTATTTTTCCAGTGTTTTTCTTGGTTGATAAAGTCACAAGGTACAAATTCAACTGGAACAGATCTGGAAAATCCCACCCTCGGTGACCTCTGGAGCCTTTTCAGCTCTGTTATCCATGGAAGGTGTTTTGGTGTGGAAAGGAGAGCGTTTGGGGCAGGCTCAAGGGCGCCTGTCCTCGTGTGGGGGTAACAAATGGGAGTCGGGCAAATTCTGGAGTTTTCCTTCAGTGACCCCAGCTGGAGGGGTCACCGGTGTGGGGCCGTGCCACGTCCTGGTGCTGCAAGGGCAGATAAAGAATGGGATCGGATTTCTGTGATTGTTCAAATGCTGCTTTTGACGGCAGCTTTGTGTCCCCGCTGGCGGCTGCGCAGGGACCGATGGCTGAGGTGTGAGACCTTGTGCTGTCCTTGAGCCCTTCCAGAGACGGTGGCACTGCCAAAACAAAGGTGTTGCACAAGGGTTGGGTCTCCTTGTGTTGATGGAAACAAAGTGAATCAGAATCAGGTTCTGCTGCGTTGTCCTCCCACTTGTTCTTGTGACCATGGGCGTCAGGGGATTGGGGACAGAAGATGACAAAAACAATGCTTCTTACAGAAGAACTTTTCTTTATCACGTGGAGAATGACTCAGTAAAAACTGATGTGGTTTTTCTTTAGTGATGGGATTCCTCCTGTCTGCTTCCCTGAGAGACCCCAGCTCAGCTGGGTGGGCAAGAGACAGCTCAGACCACCAAGGTCCCTCTGTCCCAACGCTGCCACAGCGAGTGAGCCCAGATCCCAGAGCCTCCAACATTCCCAGTGCTGGGAGCCAGAGCCCCGCTCAGTCGTGCCTTGGGACGGTCCCACCAAGGACACCCAAGCCTGGCAAAGCCCAAAGCCTGGCTTTGGCAGTGCCACCATCTCTGGAAGGGCTCAAGGACAGCACAAGGTCTCACACCTCAGCCATCGGTCCCTGCGCAGCCGCCAGCGGGGACACAAAGCTGCCGTCAAAAGCAGCATTTGAACAATCACAGAAATCCAATCCCATTCTTTATCTGCCCTTGCAGCACCAGGATGTGGCACGGCCCCACACCGGTGACCCCTCCAGCTGGGGTGCTCAGGCCCATTGTCCTGGTGTCAGATTTGGTGACACTGCTCTCTGCCAAGTTTCGTAATGTTTGTCCATCGCTGCTGATGTCAGACTGGCAGGAGGATGGGGAAGGGCATAAAAGCGGGAGAGAGCCTGAGCACTTCAGTTCTGGTCCGAGATGGCCAAGCTCACTCTGCTCACCGGTGAGTGCCGCTGCAAAGTGCAGCTCTCTGCCTTGCTGACCAGCGCTGCTGGCTCTGGCACTGTCTCTCTCTGCTGCTGTACAGGCGGTTGGAGGGATAAAAATGCTGCTCTCTCTTTTCTGTCAAAGGCTTCACAATTTCCTTTGGGGATGGAAAGTACCATTCCTTAGTGCTGCTGCTGTTGGGGATCTGTTCTGCTTTGAACATGGACAGAGTCCCTCGCAGGCTGGGACTGAAATGTGCTTTTAAATATAAATCCAAAAATAAGATGCCAAATGCTTTGGCATCTCTTTGGGTTCTTTTCTGCGCTTTCACCTGAAATGCTTTGACAAGACTCCTCTGCCTCAGCTTGGGAGCAGAGTCTTGCACAAGACCTTTGCATTTCTAAGAGCAAACAGTGACGCCTTTGTTGTTTCCTTGTGCCCTGCCAGGCCTGGCCCTGCTGCTGCACGCCCACCTCGGTAGGTGCTTCTTCCCTCACAGAGCTCCTCCGAGAGCTCCCGGCTGCCTCGCTGCTGCCTCGCGGGCAGGAAGGGCCCGTCTGGGGCACAGAGCCCGAGCCAGGAGCTGAAGGGCACCAGAGGCTGCGGGACCGAGCCGTCCCCGGGGCCAGAGGAGGAAGGCGCCTGCTCCGGGGCTGTCCCGGGGAGCCCGGCAGCGTCCGAGGGATGGCCGGCCCCGCTGCCCCTTCGCTGAGCTCGTGCCCCGCACAGGGAGCCTGTGCCCGCTGCTGTCCCGCAGCACCGTGCGGGTGCTGTGCCCGCAGGGGCCGGGCTGTGCCCAGGGCACTGCAGGCCCCTCCATGCCCTGTGTCCCCCCGCAGGCACTGCCTATGTGCTGACCTGTTACTTCACCAACTGGGCCCAGTATAGGCCTGGCCTGGGCAAGTTCACCCCCGAAAATGTCAACCCGTGCCTGTGCAACCACCTGATCTACGCCTTCGCCGGCATGAACAACAACGAGATCAGCACCTACGAGTGGAACGACGAGACCCTGTACAAGTCCTTCAACGGCCTCAAGAACCAGTGAGTGCTGGGAGCCTGGGGCTCCCAGTCCTGCCCTGTGCTTCAGTCTCTGCACGGTGACAGCGGGTGAGGGATGCTGAGAAAAGAGGGAGACACGGACAGGGAGGGGCAGGGTGGCAGCCCCGACCCCTGAGCTCAGGGACAGCGGTTCTGGGCATTGTGGACTTGCAATAACTCCGGTTCCTTCCTCTTCCCTTTCAGGAACAAAGATCTGAAGACCCTGCTGGCCATTGGAGGATGGAATTTCGGCACAGCCAAGTGAGTTCAGTCCAGCTCTGTCCAATAATGACTCCGGAGAAAGGGAGGGAAAGGAGGAAGAGGCTCCAACGCAACCCCAACTCTGTCCCGCTCTGCTTGCCCAGGTTCAGCACCATGGTCTCCACACCCCAGAACCGCCAGACCTTCATCAACTCCGTGGTCAAATTCCTGCGCCAGTACGGATTCGACGGGCTGGACCTGGACTGGGAATACCCCGGCTCCAGGGGCAGCCCAGCCCAGGACAAGGGTCTCTTCACCGTGCTGGTTAAGGTGGGCTTGGCTCCAGGCCTGTGAACCCTGGGTGGATGCAAAGCCCCATCCCAGAGCCCCCAGGTGATTCCTGTGCCTGGGATCCCTCAGGAACTGGTGGCAGCCTTCGAGCAGGAAGCCAAACAGACCAACCAGCCCCGGCTCATGGTCACTGCCGCTGTTGCTGCCGGACTTTCCACCATCCAGGCTGGCTACGAGATTGCTGAGCTGGGCAAGTGAGTGGCAAACCTGGGCTCACGGGTGGGATTTGAGGGGTTTCCTGGAAATGCTGAAGTGAAAGCACCCCTGAGGGAGCCCCATGTGCAGGAGGAGGGGCCGTGGCCGGGGCTGGTGTGGGGGTGACCGGGCACCCAGAGCTCTGGTGCCTCGGGTCAGGACACAGCCCCTGCTCCCCGCAGGTACCTGGATTACATCCACGTGATGACCTACGACTTCCATGGCTCCTGGGAGAGGAACACTGGCGAGAACAGCCCCCTGTTCGCCGGCCCTGCTGACACCGGGGACTACAAATACTTCAACGTTGTGAGTGTTTCTGTGGGACGCTCGCAGGTCTCAGAATCCTCGTGGCTCCCCCTCAGAGGTTTTGAGGAGCTCATCCTAAAAATCCCGGCAAAGACTTGAGCAGGACGGGTTTCTTGCAGGAATATGCCATGGATTATTGGAAGAGCAACGGTGCCCCAGCTGAGAAGCTCCTGGTGGGATTCCCAACCTACGGAAAGAGCTTCACCCTGCAGAACCCATCCGACACCTCCGTCGGAGCTCCAGCGTCCGGCCCCGGCCCGGCTGGGCCCTACACCAGGGAGGCCGGAACCCTGGCTTACTACGAGGTATGGATGTTCCCATCGCATTCCCATCCCAAGTCATTTGAAGGAATTTATCAGGAAGCTCCCATGGAGTTTTCAGACACAAAGCTGTCCATGGAATCGCTAGGAAAAAGTTCAATACTCAGGGGCCAGGGAAACAGAACAAAACCAGAGGATAAAGCCAAGAAAACGGCAGAGCCTGAGCTTTTCCCTTTCTGTGGATAACATTCCTGCTTCCTTTTTCCCAGATCTGCACTATCCTGAACTCTGGAGCCACCCAGGCTTGGGATGAACCCCAGGACGTGCCCTACGCCTACAAGGGCAGCGAATGGGTTGGCTACGACAACATCAAGAGCTTCGGCCTCAAGGTCTGGGGGCAGCGGGGCTGTGCTGGGATGGGGCTGGAGCCTTCCTTGGGATCAGTTCCTGGGGCTCACCGGGATTTTCCTCCTCACAGGTGGATTGGCTGAAGAAGAACAACTTTGGCGGTGCCATGGTCTGGGCCTTGGACATGGACGACTTCACTGGGGATTTCTGCAAGGAAGGCAAATACCCCCTGATCTCCACGCTGAAGAAGGGCCTGGGGCTGGACAGCGGCGGTGAGTGGCTCCGGGAGAGCGGGAGCAGCTCCTTGACGGACACTCCCAAGCTCCCTATGAAGGGATGGGGAGGAATGAAACACTTCCAGCCCTTTCCTGCCTGAATTCCAGACTCTGTTCCCCATTCCTCCCATCTGAGGCTTCCACCACCACCACCAGCGGGAGCAGCTCCTTCATGGAGATTCCCAAGCTCCCTATGGAGCCGTGGGAGGGCTGAAACACTGGGAACACGGAAAATAAACCTTCTGCTGCTTGGATTCTTGAATTCCAGACTGTGTTCCCCCTGCTGAGCCCCTGCCCCCCATCACCGAGGCTCCCACCACCACCAGCGGCGGCTCCGGTGGCTCCGGCAGCTCCGGCAGCTCCGGCGGCTCCGGCGGCAGCGGCTTCTGCGCCGGGAAACCCAACGGGGTCTACGCAGACCCCAACAACAAGAGGAACTTCTACAACTGCGTGAACGGCCAGAGCTTCACGCAGAGCTGCCAGCAGGGGCTGGTCTTCGACCCCGTCTGCTCCTGCTGCAATTGGCCCCAGTGAGCCCAACCCTTTTCCAGCCCGTCCATCCCTCAGATCCAGCTGTACATAACAGTGGTGATTATTAAATAAAGTTTTCTGCAAACAATCCTCCTTGTTTCAGCTTTTTTTTTTTTTCTTGGCTGTTTTTCATGCTGCTGGCTCTCCGGGAATCCTGGAGTGCGTGGCTATTAGAATTCCCGACGGCAGGTGTCGATGTTGCCTGCTCTTCTTCCCAGCCCTGTGGGGCTGGAGGGATTTTCCAGGAGTCTTCCGGCAACATTTGGAGGAGAAAAGTGGTTGCAGGCCAGAAAGCTGAGTTGTTGTTCCTCTTCGTTCAGTCGCAGATCGAGATCCGAGGTGAAGAGGAATTTTTTGTTGCAGTTTTGTATAGAAATGGAGCACTTTGGCCTTGCCATAGGGAAAAAAAAAAACAGGATAAAGGCAGTTTGTTTCTCCAGGGATTTAAAGCCATGGAATCATGGAATCCCAGACTGGTTTGCGTTAGAAGGGACCTTAAAGTTCATCCCATTCCATGCCCTGCCACGGGCAGAGACACCTTCCACCATCCCAGGTGGCTCCAACCTGGCCTTGGACACTTGCAGGGATCCAGGAGCAGCCACAGCTGCTCCGGGAAATCCATTCCAGGGCCTCCCCCTCCTCACAGGGAAGAATTCCTTCCCAATATCCCATCTAACCCAGCCCTAAGGCCATTCCCCCTTTTCCCTCGCTCCAGGCCCTTGTCCAAAGTCCCTCTCCGAGCCAGGACTGGTTTAGGGCTAAAGAGAAATTATTCAACGCATAGAGCTCACCCAACCCTGCCAGGACGCCTGCGAAGGCATCCATCCATTTATTCACCCGCCCAGGAATCCCATCCCCTACGGCACAGCACCCCAGAGCCTCGGCAGAGATAAATCCATCCTTTCTGCCCATCTCAGATGTCCCATCGCGCCATCCCCGCATGTGCCCGTCCTTCCCTGGGCGCACACGGAGCTGCTGGGAGAGGGGCAAGGAGGTGGCTGGAATGCTGGCAGGGCTGGCATCTGCTCAGCTGCCTCAGGAGAGCGATTTGGGAGCTGGCCTGCTCCGAATTTCTTCCTGTCCTTCGAAGCAGAACATTTGGGGTCGCTGCAGGATGGAGGTGGCAGCTGCCATGAGATCCATCCCGTGGGAAGCCCTGGATGAAGGTCCAGCATCGTTACTGGAGGTGCAGCACAGAATCCCAGAATCCCTGAGGCTGGAAAAGCCCTCCAGGACCATCGAGTCCAAGCTGTGCCCGATCCCCACCTTGTCACCAGCCCAGGAGTTCCTTGGACACCTCCAGGAGTTCCTTGGACACCTCCAGGGACGGGGATTCCACCCCGGCACGGTCTCTCCAGGAGTACAGCAAATACCTGGCAGCCGGTTTGGGTCAGATTCATGGCAAGAAAACTCCTCAAATTCCCTCCTCCCAAAGGTCTTGGTCAGAAGATCCACGAAGTTCAGGGCTTTCCTCCTGTTTGGGACAGCCAGGAACGCTCCTCTCTCCCCAAGGCCCATCAGCTCCGTGGAAAGGGCTCTATTTTCGAGCTGCTTTCTCCAATCCCGACTCCTCATTCCTCTGTTCCCATCTTCCCCTGGCCTTTGATTTCCTCATGGAAGAGGCGCTGATTTTCAGACACCAGCCCTCCCCTGCTCCCGGGGAAGATTCCTGCCTCCCTCATTCCCAGAAATGCCAGCTCTGACTCACCCTGATTACGAAATCCTGCAGCCATTCCCCCCCTGCTGCCGCTTCTCCAGCGCGCTCTGCTCACCTCTTGTCTCCCAGGGACGTTTCAGGATCACTCAGAAGAGTTTTTCCACGAGGATTCCACGCGGCGCTGCCATCTCCCGCTGTCCATCCCTCGCTCCCAGCGCATCTCTCACCGTTCCTCCTTCCCCCCCCGGCGCTCGCTGCTCTCAGCAGGCTCTGTAAACAAACCTCGAGCCTCTGCGATGTTGCGAAACGGCTCCCACTCGATTTCTGCCCGTCCTGTTCCCCAAATTACCCCGACCCTGCCCTGCTGGCGTCTCCCTCACATTCCCCGGAGCTCGGCATCGCCTCCCCCGTGCTGCTGAACTCCGGGCAGCTCCGTGTGCCTGGGAACGAGCTGCGCATCCTTCCCCCTATCCCAAAATCAATCCCGATGTTGTTTCCCGCCTTTCCAGGCCTTCGGACACATTCCCAAATCCCTTCCCGGCACATGAACGTATCCGTGCTCAGCACAGGCGGGAAAAAGGACTCCAGAAATGCTGGATTCACACGAATGAGCAGGCTCACGGGGGTTGTTTTGGCTCAGGAAACATTTCCTGGATAATTGGAGCCTCATTTCAGCCACTCTGGATTTTTTTTTTTAATGAGCCGTGTGTTGCATGAAATTTTATGTATTTATTCATTTTTTTTATATCTATAGCCCGATCTTTTAAAGATTGGATTTATTAAAGCGTGTAATCTCCCCAAATCCATTTAGGATTGGCAACGCATCTCCCAGCCCGAGCTGACATCCGCTGTTATTTAGGGAAAAAAAAATATCAGCACCGGGCAGCTCCTGACCTCCTCCCAGCCAGGAACCCAAGGGGCAGCTCCCGGCGTGGAGCAGGACCCGTTTCCCTCATCCATCCCCATCCCCATCACCCACCAGCGAAGCACCAGATGCTCAGAACTGGGAGCTGAGCCAAACTGGGAGAGCCGGGGGTTCATCCATCCCCCAGCGAAGGGATGCGGGGACAACATCCTGCACTTCATCCCGGGTTTTTGGAGGTTCAGACCCCAGGAAGTGCCTCCCTTGTCCCCCTGAACCCTCCCGAGGATGTTTTGCCCCCCCCCAGCTCATCTAATTACGGCCTGAGCCCTCCTGGCGAGGCAACATCTGCCCGTTCCCGGTTAATCCGCGTTCCCGAGCTCCACAGCCGGAGCCATCTGGGCAGGGAAGGCGGATGAGCTTCCCAGGAAACATTTACAGCAGCATCGAGGCAACTGTTGCTCAGACAACCCAGCCTGATCCCGCCTTTCCAACATCCACGCTGCCAAAAAAAAACCCCAGGAAAATCATATAGAGGGGTCCAAAAAATCAAGGGATCATCGCATCCCCCCCTTGCCGGGGTATGAACTCCTCTCGTTCCCGTCCACAAATTCCTGCTGCGTTGAAAGAAAGGATTTTGAATAATTTAATGACGTTTTGGGCTCTGCTTGAGCAACCAAATAGCCCTTAAATAAAACATTCCCTGCTGGAGCTGGTGCCCTTCAACCTCGCCGGGCTTAAAATAGCTCCGGAGTCAGGCTGAGCCCCCAGTTCAGCTTTCCTGAGCGGGGTTTAATGTGACCTTAATTCTTATCTCCATCCCCACGCTGCCTTGTTTGGAAACAGCAAATTTCCCTTCCAAATCTTGCTGGATGGGGTTTATCTCCCATCCCTTTTTTTCCCACTCAAGGTTTTTTTGGGACAGAATAACAGAGTGAGGTCAGCAGAGGGGAGAGAGCCTAAAAATCGGAGTGAAAATTAAGGAATGAAGCCAGAAATGGGGAATATTTCCAGGGGGAGGGTTGGGGATGGCTTTTGAGGGCGTGAGGAGTTTCTGAAATTCCACAGCTCTGCTCAGTGTCGGGCTCCTCAAGACTCCGAGGAGAACGGAGCTGGAGAAGGATCTGGAAAGGATCCAAAGGCTCTTTTGGAAGAGCTTTTCCTCACGGATACAGGAGCTTCCTGTCCCAGGACCTTTGAGTCCCTTCCAACCCAGCCCCGTCTGGGACTCCTGGTGTCACCCGGAGCAGATTCAGGAAAAAAAAAACCTCTGGAATTTTGCAGCCAGGAGAGAAAACCCCGGCAGGCCGAGGACTTGAAAGGAATAAAAGTGAAATTCCTCGAAGAAGCTGCCAATTATCCCGGCCCTCAGGGCTGTGCTGGGAGCGGCGGGATTGGGGTGGGTGAATCCGGTTGGGATCGGGGTTTGTGGGAGCGGGGAAGCCGGGGAGAGGGAATCACCCTGGGTTTTGTCTGGCATTCCTGGTTTTCACTGCCAGGCCTCTCCTGGAGCATCCAGGGAGGCTCCAAGGGTTGGCGGGGGAGAGGAGGAAGTGGAAAGTTTTGCGGAATAATTTCTTGGATCGGCCAACATTTTCCCTCATGGATCAGACCCAGGGATGGGGCTTCCCTTCTGTTTCCTGCTCCTTTATTTCACCCACAGAGCAGCGAACTCCCCCTGGTCCCATCCATAACTGGGACACGGAACAGGCCCTGTTTTCCCACCGACAATTCCCATTATCTGCCCGGAAATTCCCAGCCTCCCAGGATTGGATGTTTCCCACTCCTTCCTCACTTCCAGGCTGGATTCAGCCCTTTTTTCCCTATCCCACCCTGGAACATGGAGTGCACGGGCACATCTGGGAGTTGTTCTGCAGAACCCCCCGGCATTCCCGAGGCTCCCGAGGCTCTCCCAGCACCGGAATCTCGGCGGGATCTCCGTCTTTGGAAGCGTGGCCGTGCTCCGGAGCCCCTGCTCCCATCCATAACCAGGACAGGGAACAGTCCCTCTTTTCCCACTGACAATTCCCATTATCTGCCAGGAAAATCCCAGACTCCCAGGACTGGATCTCTCCCACTCCTTCCTCACTTCCAGGCTGGATTCAGTCCCCTCTCCCAGGCATCCCTGATGTTCCTCTCCCCTCCTCTATTTCCTGCTCCTTTATTTCACCCACAGAGCAGCGAACTCCCCCTGGTCCCATCCATAACCAGGACACGGAACAGGCCCTGTTTTCCCACCGACAATTCCCATTATCTGCCTGGAAATTCCCAGATGCCCAGGACTGGATCTCTCCCACTCCTTCCTCACTTCCAGGCTGGATTCAGCCCTTTTTTTCCTATCCCACCCTGGAATATTGAATGCAGGGGCACATCTGGGTGTTGTTCTGCAGAACCCCCCGGCATTCCCAAGGATCCAGAGGCTCTCCCAGCACCGGAATCTCGGCGGGATCTCCGTCTTTGGAAGCGTGGCCGTGCTCCGGAGCCCCTGGTCCCATCAATAAGCAGGATATGGAACAGGCCCTCTTTTCCCACCGACAATTCCCATTATCTGCCTGGAAATTCCCAGACTCCCAGGACTGGATGTTTCCTACTCCTTCCTCACTTCCAGGCTGGATTCAGTCCCCTCTCCCAGGCATCCCTGATGTTCCTCTCCCCTCCTCTATTTCCTGCTCCTTTATTTCACCCACAGAGCAGCGAACTCCCCCTGGTCCCATCCATAACTGGGACACGGAACAGGCCCTGTTTTCCCACCGACAATTCCCATTATCTGCCAGGAAATTCCCAGACTCCCAGGACTGGATCTCTCCCACTCCTTCCTCACTTCCAGGCTGGATTCAGCCCTTTTTTCTCCTATCCCACCCTGGAATATTGAACCCACAGGCACATCTGGGTGTGTTTGGAAGATCCCCCCGGCATTCCCGAGGATCCAGAGGCTCTCCCAGCACCGGAATCTCGGCGGGATCCCCACCTTTGGAAGTGTGGCCGTGCTCCAGAGCCCCTGGTCCCATCCATAACCAGGACACGGAACAGGCCCTGTTTTCCCACCGACAATTCCCATTATCTGCCTGGAAATTCCCAGACTCCCAGGACTGGATCTCTCCCACTCCTTCCTCACTTCCAGGCTGGATTCAGCCCTTTTTCTCCTATCCCACCCTGGAATATTGAACCCACAGGCACATCTGGGTGTGTTTGGAAGATCCCCCCGGCATTCCCGAGGATCCAGAGGCTCTCCCAGCGCCAGAATCTCGGTGGGATCCCCACCTTTGGAAGCGTGGCCGTGCTCCGGAGCCCTCCGTGGGAGGCTCTGGCTCCACGTCCCCGCTTTTGGAGCCGGCCCTGGCAGCCTCCCGCTGCTCCTCTGACGTCCGTGGGGCCACGTCAGGCGCCGGCAAGGGAAGCGCGGCCCTTTTTTGGGAGCGAAGATTTTTGGGATCGCGGATTTGGGAACAGCTGGGCTCTGTCAGAAATCCAGCACTCAGAGCTCCAGGGATAAACACTCCAGGCCTGCCAGAGCTGCATTTTTTTTCCCCCCTCTCTGCTCAGCACAATATTTTCCTTTCTCTTTCGCTGCCGAGCGTTGATTTGGGTGGAATTCTTCACCAGAGTCGCTTTGAAATTTGCTTTTTTCCCCCCATTCCAGCCTCTCCGAGGCAGCTGTGGCCCCTTTGGGAATGGGGAAGGATCCTTTGGATCCCGGGGCGCTTTTAGGGGGTTTTGTGGAGGAAAAAGAGGTGGAGGAGGGAAGGAGAAATGGGGATTTCAAATGGAAAAGGGGATGAAAAAGGAGGGGATTAAAAAAAAAAAGGAGGGGTAAAAAAGGGGGTAAAAAAAGGGGGAATAAAAAATAAAGGGGGATTTAAAAAGAGGGTAAAAAATAAAAAGGGATTTAAAAAGGGGGTAAAAAATAAAGGGGGATAAAAAAGGGGGGATAAAAAATAAAGGGGGATTTAAAAAAGAGAGTAAAAAATAAAAAGGGATTTAAAAAAGGGGTAAAAAATAAAGGGGGATAAAAAAGGGGGATGAAAAAGGGGGATGAAAAAGGGGGATGAAAAATAAAGGGGGATAAAAAAGGGGGATAAAAAATAAAGGTAAAGAGAGATTAAAAAAAGGGGGGATAAAAAATAAAGGGGGATTTTAAAAAGAGAGTAAAAAATAAAAAGGGATTTAAAAAAGGGGGTAAAAAATAAAGGGGGTTTAATAAAAGGGGAAATAAAAGGGAATAAAAAATTAAGTGAGATAGGAAAAAAGGAGGATAAAAATAAAGGGGGAATAAAAATAAAGGGGGACAAAAAAGGATAAAAAAGGGGGGATAAAAAAGGGGGTAAAAAATAGAGGGGGATAAAAAAAGAGGGATAAAAAATAAAGGGGGATTAAAAAGGGGTAAAAAAAATTGGAATAAAAAAATAAATGGGGCTAAAACCAGGGGGATAAAAAAGTGGGGTAAAAATAAAGGGGGGTAAAAAAGGGGGGATTAAAAAAGAGGGATTAAAAAAGAGTGGGACGAAAAAAGGGGGACAAAAATTAAAGAAATCAGTGGGGAAATAAAGAAATCAGGGAGGAAAAAATCAGATTAGAGAGGCAGGAGGAGGAGTTGGCTCACCTGGGACAGCCCCAGCTGCAGGACAGTGACACTGGGAGATGCTGCCTGCCTGGAAAATCCCTTCATCCCGACCTGGAGAGATCCAAAAACCAGGATCACACCCAGGGCTTTCTGCCTGGAAAATCCCTTCATCCCGACCTGGAGAGATCCAAAAACCAGGATCACACCCAGAGCTTTGTGCCTGGAAAATCCTCATCCCATCCCAGAGAGATCCAAAAACCAGGATCACACCCAGAGCTTTGTGCCTGGAAAATCCCTTCATCCCATCCCAGAGAGATCCAAAAACCAGGATCACACCCAGGGCTTTGTGCCTGGAAAATCCCTTCATCCCATCCCAGAGAGATCCAAAAACCAGGATCACACCCAGGGCCTTCTGCTTACCTGGAAAATCCCATCCCACCGAGAGTCCAAAACCAGGATCACACCCAGGCTTTCTGCCTGGAAAATCCCTTCATCCCGACCTGGAGAGATCCAAAAACCAGGATCACACCCAGAGCTTTGTGCCTGGAAAATCCTCATCCCATCCCAGAGAGATCCAAAAACCAGGATCACACCCAGGGCTTTGTGCCTGGAAAATCCTTTCAATCCGACCTGGAGAGATCCAAAAACCAGGATCACACCCAGGGCTTTCTGCCTGGAAAATCCCTTCATCCCATCCCAGAGAGATCCAAAAACCAGGATCACACCCAGGGCTTTCTGCCTGGAAAATCCTCATCCCATCCCAGAGAGATCCAAAAACCAGGATCACACCCAGGGCTTTGTGCCTGGAAAATCCCTTCATCCCATCCCAGAGAGATCCAAAAACCAGGATCACACCCAGGGCTTTGTGCCTGGAAAATCCTCATCCCATCCCAGAGAGATCCAAAAACCAGGATCACACCCAGGGCTTTCATCTCATCCGGGAGCCGGGAACCTGCTGGGCAGGGGGGGAGCAGGAGCGGCTCCAGCAGGAGCTTCTCACCTCGGGCCAGATGTGGTCAGAGCCTTTTTTTATCCCGCGTGTGCTGCTTTTCTTTGCATAGCCCGAGCGTCATTAGGGGTAATTAAGGCAATTATGGCCAATTTCAGCAGCCCACTGAGTAATTGGGGGCAATTTTTAGCATCCCCAGGGGCATTCAGGGAGCCCAAGGTGGCCCTGCCGATGATTTTCCTGCTCGAGCGTGGCTCAGGTGACACCTTTGAAGTGGCCGTTGTTGTGCTGCTGCTGCTGCTGGGATAGGGCTGGAGAAGCAAAATTTCCATTTTTTTTCCCTTCCTTCTTGCTCAAAAAAAAAGGGATTTTTGCCTCTTGTTTCAGCTCTGAGCAAATGAAAACTGAGGTGGGAGCGACCCCGGTTCAGGTGGGACACAACGGAGCAGGGATGGCCTTGGAGCTGTCACCCCCTCCCAGGGGACAACGAGAGGCTCATTTTGTCCTCCCTCCCTCGCTTTGGATGAGAAATTCCAGCCTGGCTCCAAAAAAAAAAATGGGAAAAACCTCCTTGAAGCGTTTTGTTTGCAGCGCAAGGATCTGCCCAGGTGTGCAGATCCCGCTCTCGGCAGCCAAAAGGCAGCTCCCTGGTTTTTTTCCCAGCCTTTTCCAGGTTTTTTTTTAAATAAGAAATTAATTTAATTAATTCATTTCCGAGGAATTGTATCCCTTCCCTGCCTGAGGAGTGACCTCTGCTCAGCAGCAAAATTCCTGGGGCCACTCAGAGATGCTCATCCCAGCTCTAAATCCGGCTCTGGCCTCATCCAGAGAAATCTGAGCCCCTCTCTGGACGTCAGCAGCTGATCCAGAGTCACCTGAGCACCGGGAAGGGCAAAATCCCGAGGGTGGGTTGGGAAAAATTGCATCAGGAGGGAGGAAAAGCCTTCCTGGCTGTGCTTGGAGGAGAGGGAAAAAGGGGACCCAGCTCTGGGGTGAGGAAATTCTGAGCATCTCCTGCTCCCTCTGCTCCCCATCCAGGTATCCACAGGGAAAATCAGGGATTTAACGGCTTCTAAAATCCTTAAAATCCTTAAAATCCTTAAAATCCCAGTGGTTTTACTCTGGCTGTGCTTGGAGCAGGAGGAGAAGGAGGAGATGAAATTCTGGAAGTTTTGGGGTGAGGAAATTCTGAGCATCTCCTGTTCCCTCTGCTCCCAATCCAGGTGTCCACAGGAAAAATCAGGGATTTCATGGCTTCTAAAATCCTTAAAATCCTTAAAATCCCGCTGGTTTTTCTCTACCCTCTCCCCACCCCGAAGCACCACCAGCCCAAAGGGAATTTTGGGGTTCTCCCTCCTTCCCTGCTTCCCTTGGCTGCTTCCTGCATTCCAGGCCTTCCCAGGACCAGTTCCCATTCCCAGCTTTTTCCTCAGCCATAACCTTCCCTTAATTAAAGCCTCACCCCTCACGCGGAGGGGGAGGCCAAAAAAGCCTCAAACGGGGCGAGATTCGAGGAGCTCGGAGACGGAATTCCTGACGCTGGAGCAGAGCCCTTGGAGCACAACGCGGCCTTGCCGGAAAAAGGGGGGGAAAAAACCCATTTATGGCTGAAAAACGTGGCCAGAAGCCAAGGAAAACCCTCCTGGGCTCTGGATCCGGCAGGGAGAGGGGGTGGGAGTTATTTTTAGCTGGTTTTTTTCCCTGCTCCAGAGGCCTTTCGCTGCTGCCTTGAGCCCTGCGAGAGCTGCTGGGTTCAGGAGCTCTCCTGAGGAGGAGGAGGAGGAGGAAAAGGAGGGAGGGAGTGGAAAAGCTGGAATTTGAGACCCTTTTAAGGATCTGTTTACTCTTCCAGCCTCCGCAGGTTCCAAGGGCACAGCCGTGAGGGATCCGGAGCGGGAAGGGCCGCGGGCACACAAGGGAAGGGAGAGCCTCGGAGCAATCCCAGGGGATTTTTCCCTGCTCCACCAGACCATTCCCATCCCAAATGTCCCCGATCCCGGCTGGGAACGACCCCTCTGCAGGGAAAAAAAAAGCCTGGGATGTGTTTTCCCATGGTTTGCTGCTCCAAGGAAAATGGATTTTCCCCCTCCCTTCCCTTCTCGTGCAAGGATTGACCTTCCCAGGCTCAGCCCCTTCCCGGGCCTTGCCTCACATTCCCAGCTCCTTCCCCTCCTTTGGAAATGCACTTTTCCAGGTTCTCAAATCCCCAGGTGCTGCCCGCTCACACCCAGCTCCAGCTCCGGCTCCCAGGCCACATTCCTGCTCCGGCCTCCCGGATTTTCTGGAGTGACAGAACTTTTCTGTGGGATTTTGGGACCAAACCCACATTTGCTTCCTCCTCGGAGCCTTCAAGAGAGACAGGAACGCTCGGAGGGTGATGCTCAGCCCGTCCTTGCTCTGGTGCTCACCCAGCTCTCGGAATTCCCTGCGGAGCAAATGGTGGAGCTGCGGATTTTCCCGAGGAGTTTTCCAAAGCTCTGCAGGGCGAATCCACGTGGTTCACCCTGCACCACCCCAACAAACCCAACCCTCCCCCTTTTTCCAGGGAAGGGCGAGCACTCCTTGGGAACAGCCCGGAGCCATCCCGCAGCACCCAGGAGGGATCTCCCCGAGCAAGGATCAGCTTGGGAAGAGGCACCACCCGGATTTAAGCCCGGCCTGGGTGTTGCCCGGCTTTATCTGGGCCTCCTTTGTGCCCTAATTGCTGCTTGCAGGGCCCGGGAGCCCGGCTGGGCCCTGGGAAGCCGAGGCCTCTTTCATATTTTGTGGGTGTAGCCTGAGAAGAACCCCCAGGACCTTCTCCCAGTGTCCCTTCCCTCCCACGCTGTCCCCCCAGGACAAAAGTCCACCGTGGATTTGGAGGCACGGGGAGAGGGGATGGATTGGGCAGAGTTTTGGGTTATTCCTGCCTTAATCCAGGCTGTGGAGGAAGAAGGGGCTGGTGGGCAGGGAGAGGAGGGGAAGGCGGATCCGTCCGGGCAGATCCAGAGCCTGTGGAGGGAATGAGGGCTGGAATCAGCCCTGGATGGGTCTAAATCTGGAATCTGGAGCTTTCTCTTCTTCTTATCAGCACCTGAGACTGATTCGATCCCTTCAGCCTTGTGGGAAAGCACAGAACATCCTGGAAAAATCCCACCCGGCCACCGTGCGTCCCACAAAACCCCGCAGCTCAGGACAGGCCTGTGGCAGCAGCTCAGGCCTGTGCTGCTCAATAAAAATCCCTTTAACCTGTGACTGTCTCGCCCTCCAATAAACTGCTTTTCACAGCCTTTTAAAAACCACTTTCAAGCCCAGCCGAGGCTGCAGGCGGCTCTGAGCAGGGTCAGGAAATTCCCTTCCCAGCTGCTCCAGCCACGGAGGCTTTGGTGCTCTTGGCCTTGGTTTTGTGGGGGTGATTGGGGTTACCATGGAGCTGCACCCCACATTCCCCTCTCTTCGTGCTCCCCGAGCAAAGAAACGAGGAAAAAACCACAGATTTCGGGCAATGCGCTGCCTTGGCAGCTCCTCCCAGCCTGGCTGAGCTGCGCTTTGGCAGCCCGGTCACATTCTCAGCATCTTAAAAAAAAAAGATCACAAATTCCTGTCTTGTGGTTTCAGCCAAAGAGGTTTGGGTTTTGCTTTTTTTTCCCTTTGTGTTGGGTTTTTTTTTTTTAAACTTCACGTTTCTAAGAAAAGCAAAATCCCTTTTTCATAGCTGCGTGTCAGCAGGGAAGGGGGAAATCCTTAAATCCATCCCTGCAGCCTGCCTGCCTTAGGAGGAAAGGTGTGGATAGACCCGAGGAGGAGGGAGGGAGGTTTGGCCTGAAAAATTCGGGGAGATGGGAGGAATTTGGGCCTCTTATCCCACCGGTGCTGTGTCCTGCCTGTGTTTTGTGGCTTGGCACAGGACGTGGCATCTCCCAGGCTCGGTTTTCTCCATTCTGAGCCCACGTTGGCCCCGAATTCCTCTGCCAAATGCTTGAAATCCCAACAGGGAGCTGCTCCTGGGAGGGATCCCTGTGGCTCTGACCCGAAATTTGGGGCTCCAATCCCAAAGGATCCTGTCCGCGGGTGTCTTTGTGGCGGTGAAGAGGATTTTGTGCCATCCCCAGCGGTGGCTTCGCCTGTCCCCAGGTGTGCGGGGGAGGGAGCGGCTGTTTTGACTGGAGCCCGTGTTTATCCTGGGAGTTTCCAGAGGGGAAAGAGCAAGGCCTGGCCCGGCAGCCACACCCCGATAAGGGCGAATTACCGAGGGGCAATTTGCCTGTGCCCAGCTGTGCCCCCCACGTGCTGTTTACCCTGGGCTGGGGGGAGATTTTTATCACCGAGGCCACAGGGTTTGGGGTGCGGCAAGCACAGTCTCACCTGCGTCCCTTCCCTCTGCTCCGTTTCCAGGGCTCTGGAGTCTGAAAAAAGACTATAAAAAGATAAAGAGTGGTTTATCTCTTCAAGCAACACGGCTGCTCCAGGTTTTCCAGCTGCCTGTGCAAACACCGGTGTCCCCTCACGACAAGGGCACGGAGTGGGTGGAGGCGGTGGCGTCCGTGCAGAGAGGATGTGGAAAAAAAGAACAATAAACCGAGCGCAAAGAACAGGAAACCACCTCTGAGCTCATCCCCACACCTTCCCCGCCGGGGCGGCTTCGGGAGGGAACCCAAGGCTGAGGCTTCCTCTCCGAAAACGCCGAGCTCTCGACAAATTCTTCTCGCCCGATGCGAACGTCAGCAAGGCCTCAGCAGGGCCTCAGCAGGAAACTGAGGCCGAGGAGAAACCCCCCCCCGAGCGCCCTGGGAGCTCGGCAGAGGTGGAAAACGAGGTCCAAAGTCCTCAGGAGGGTGAAAAAAACCTCCAATATTTACTTCCCTAAATACTCCAGAGTAGATGGGACACTGGCAGTGGGGCAGACAGGGTGTTTTCCGTGAGGGAATGGGGCACGGAGGAAGGAAAGTGGAGCAGAGGGCGGTCGTTGTGTGAGGGGGCGGCTCTGAGGGAGCGCTGTAGGCCCTTGGGCTCCAGAAGCTCCTGGCTGTGTGGAAATCCAGCTCGCAGCCACACAAATCCACCCAGGAGCCCAGGGGAGTGTTTAAAGCTCCTTCACAGGACGAGGGAAGCTGCCTGGACATGCCCCGAGTGTGTCCTGGCATGTCCCGCCCGCACATCCCGCAGTCCCCAGGGCTCCCCTCACAGGCGACAAACAAAGGACGGGGCTGACAAAAGCCTCCAAAATGGGGGGTGGAGGAGCAGAGCTGGGGGCTGAGAAGCTCCTGGAATTCCCTGGAGTTCCGGGAGTCCAGACGTGCTGCGGGCCACGGAGCAGCCCCGCGTTTGGTTTGGTTTGGTTTGGTTTGGTTTGGTGTCCCTGTCCTGCCTTCTCCTTCCCTCCCCCAGTTTCACACGGTTCCCTCATTTCACAACCCTCTTTCGAAAGGCCCCGATGAGTCCTAAGTGTAGGCTGGGCTTTAAGCCCTGCCTTATTGTTTACCCTGCCTGCCGGGCCCGTTCCTGGGGTCAGAGCCGGGTTACCAATTACAGCCGCGATTAAACATCTTAAGCCCGGTTTACCCCTGCGCTTCTTTCCCCTCAAATTCCCACTGCTTGTGCTCAGCTGGTGTCACCAACCAGGTGGCTGCTGGCACTGCCGGCACAGTTGTCTGTCCCTCCTCCGGCACAGCCACATAATGAGATTTAAGCCGGGCCAATACATCCATTATTTTTACAGTTCTGAACCGTTCCCAGCGATTTCCCCCCCCCCCCCCCAAAACTTAAAGAGAAGCAGCCCTTGGCTGCTCAAATCGACAGAGGGAACCTTCAGATCCTTCCCAAAGGTTGAGGTGGCTGATTCGGTAAGTGGGGCACGGCTGATGAGCAGGATTTGGATGTTAATTCTTAATTCTGGGGCTGTTTTCCTTCCGCTGACAGGGGGTGCAGAGTCCTCCTGTGGCCCTGTGATGGGCAGCAGGGATTCCAGCACAGCTGGGAATTGGGGTTTTGTGCCTCATGCCCTATAAACTTCAGACTCGAGGGTGTCGTCACCCCCAAAAAAAACCCCCACAACGAGTCCGAGCGCAGCGTGGGAACTGATTCCTTTTAGGTGAACATAAAACAGCCTGAGCTGCTGACTTGCAAAGCCTCAGTCCCTGCGAGCAGCTCGGGTTTTAACCCTTGATTGAAAGCCAAATATTCCCCTTTTTTTTTTTAATTGTAAAATTTCCAGCTCGACTGGTTTGGAGCCTCATTTGGATAAGCAGGAGTGTTTGGGAGCCTATCTGAACTCCTGGTTCCTGTCAGACCAGTTCCAGCCCCAGCCTGGCCAATCCCTGGGCAGAAATTTATTGAGTTTGGGTCGTTTCTTGTTCTGTTTTTGAACTGAAATCGAAATGCTCTCAGCGAAACGCAGAGTGGAGAACTCACGCAGCCAGAATCGCCTCAAACCCAGCTCACTTTTTTTCAACTGAATTTTATTTTCTGATGGTTTGGTTGCTCTCTAACTCCTCCGAGCGCTTTCTAAGGGTGCGTTAAGCCTCATGCCCTGCCTGAAAAACCCCGGCCTCGTAACAGGGCCAGAAATTAGGGGCACATAACCCGCTTAGAGGGCCTTGAGCTCCACAGGAAATCTCCTATTGGAAGGGCTTAACGGGGCCAAGCTGATTTGGGAGCGCTGTGTCCCACCGGGAATCGGGAGCGAAGGGGGCCACTGGGAATAAATGGAAGCGGTGAATTTGGGGAATGGTGCCACCACTTCCCTCCCCAGTCCTGGGGGGACCAGGGGAACCTGCTGGGTCAGGTTGGCTCATCCTCGTCAGCACCTAACAAGCACAGTTAGCCCCTAATGGCTAATTAATAGCCCTGGTTATTAGAGCTATTCCGAGCAGGCTGCAGGAGACCTCCTGCTCCAGTCCGGTGACTCAGGGCTGGATGATTCCATCCCAATATTCCTTAGGCTGGCAGGAACCGGCTCTTCTCCTTGCTGCCAGCTTGGATGAAAAAAAGCCATCCAAGCACAGCTCAGTGAAAACAAAAAAAAAACTCGAGGAATTCTTGAATTTTTAATTTTTTAATTTTGGTTTTTCCGGCTGTTTTCGCACAGGGATGTCTCCCACTGGGATGGCTTTGCTGGATTCCCACTTTTCCCACCGATCCACGCGCCCCGAGCGTGGCTGCCCGGCAGCACAGGTGTGTTCAAAGCTCTGGAGCTGTGCACGGACACGCTGGATGTTTATCCAGCCTCTTCCAGGGGCCTCTGGAATAACCAACCCCGCTCCGGCTCTCCGGAGCCTCTTTCATGTGCGGTGCTGACTTTAAAAAAAAAAACAAAAAAGCCCTTAGACTTTAATCCTTGGGTTTATTTCAAAGCTTACAAAGGCAAATCTGGTTTATGGCAAGAGATTTGCTTGATTTCTTCTGCTCTGGGGATGAATGGGGCGGCAGATGGAGCGGGGAGGGGAGGATTTGGGGACCCCTCGGCGCTGTCTCCTCGCAAACCTGACCCTACCCAGGGCCTGCTGCGCTTTGGGGCTGCCCAGGGCACGAAATGGGGTCAGTGCAGAGCCGTGCTTGGGCAGGAGATGGTGTCTCCCGCTCTTCCACAGCTTCCAAAGCCGTTTTTCCTTCCTTTCCCTGCTTCCCGTCTCATTCCCGATTCCTGTTCCAGTTGCTGCGCAGCCCTCGGCTCGTGCTTGGGGTGGGAAATCCCGTGTGCCGAGTGGGGATAAAACCAGCTGCAGAGCGGAGGGAAAAGGCCTCAAAAGATCCCATTAGGCCCCAGGATCCTGGGAAATCATTGGGAATTTGAGAGCTGCACAAAGGAGGTGCTGGAGAACCTCGATGCCATCCCCACTTTTGGGGTGGGCACGGGTGGGGGATGCTCTCAGAGAGTCCACAACAATTTCCCAGTGGGACAGGACCACGAGGAGCTCGGGAAGAGCCTCGGAGAGGCGGGATGTGCTGGCAGGCCCTGTGCCAGCAGCCACGGCTCCTCCTGCTCCGGGAATGCTGCGCCAGCGCCGGGAGCGGCACTGTGGGAACGGCCACGGGGCAGCTCCGCGGGCACGGCGAAGCCTCCGGAGCTCCTTCCCTGCCCCGGCTCATCCTGGCTGCTCCCAGATGCCAAATGAGGCCCCAGCCGCGGGAGGAGAGGGCGTTTTCCTGGGGATCACAGCAGGGCTGTGGCTTCAGGTGCTCCCCCGGTGCAGGAGGAGGCTGCCAGACATCAGCTTGGAACAATCCCGGTTCTCGGGCAGGGAATATTCATCCAGGATCCCTTCCTGTGTTGATAGGAACTCTCTCATGGTTGATCAAAGCGAAGAGCTCGGCCTCCCACTGCTCTTTAGCTCGGGGCCAGTTTCAGCAGGAGCTCTCTGGGCAGCGTGGCTGGGCCAGCTGGGCCAGCTCCCAGGCTTGTGGTGGCTTCCAGGTGCTCCTTCATCTCCCACAGGATCAGCGCTTCTCCTCTCCCTCCTGCTGGGCTGGATGGAAGCACCTGGAGACTCCGTGTTCCGCTCCATCCGTGCCTGCCTTGGCTCGTCCTCCCTGATTCCCTGGGATGGGACACGGCTGCAGCCGCCTCCTCCTGCATCCCGCTCTTCCTCCGGCCTGGATTGGGGCTGGAAGCTCTCAGCCCTCACCTCAGCCGCTCCTCAGGCAGGGAGGTGAGGGTGCTGATGGCAGTGTCACCCCTCATCTCCTGCGTGGCACACTTGGGAAGTTGTCCCTTCTTCAGGGATCTCTGGGAAGGGGTCGGCCTTGTCCAAGGGACACGGATCCATGGATGTGTCCCGAGGAGGGAAATCTGGTGATGGAAACGCTGCTGGGGAGAGACCCCCCTGTGCAGGGGGGTGTCAGTGGGGTGGCAAAGGGCAGCTGGAGGAGCTTTCTGGATGGGAGAGCTTGGAGAGAGCTTTTCCAGGGGGCATTGAGGTTTTCCAGCACCTCCTTTTCCAGGTCTCAAATTCCCAATTATTTCCCAGGATTCCGGGGTCTAACAGGAGTTGGAGAAGGATTCCGGGGTCTAAGAGGAGCTGGAGAGGGACCTGGGACACAGGATGGAGGGGCAGGACAAGGGGGAATGGCTTCAAACTGGAAGAGGGTTTAGGCTGGATATTGGGAAGGAAAATTGTTCCCTGTGAGGGTGGGGAGGCGCTGGAATAGATTTCCCAGAGCAGCTGTGGCTTCCCCACCCCTGGAAGTGCCCAAGGCCAGCTTGGAGCACCCTGGCACAGTGGAAGGTGTCCCTGCCATGGCAGGGGGTGGCACTGGCTGAGCTTTAAGGTCCCTTCCCCCCGCCCCCGCCATGACTCGATTGTTCCATGCTCAGCACGGCTCTGCCCCCCTCCCCGCCCCCGGAGGGGACTTGGAGTCCCGGCAGCTGCCCAGGAGCCCCAACCCCTCCGAGGGGGGCTGGCGGGCTGGGTGTGTCCCTGTCCTGTCCCTGTGTCCCTGTCCTGTCCGTGTGTCTGTCCCTGTCCCTGTGTCCGTCCCTGTCCCCGCCCAGCTCACCCCGAACCTCCCCCGGCAACCGCCCCCCCCACTCGCTGTGACGTCACGGCGCTGAGCTCAGGCTCTATTAGCATTCCCTCATTTGCATTCCCTCATTTGCATGCCGCGCAGCCAATGGAGCGCCGCGGCCGCGCCGTGACGTCACATCGACCCGGCCTATATAAGGCGTGCGCGCAGCCGGAGGCGCAGACCGAGCGCCGCGGAGCCGCCGAGAGGTTGCGGGTGTTTCGTTCCCCCGTCCCCGCCGGGATGAGCCACCGCCACAGCCAGCGCCGCGGCCCCCGGGCCGACATGGTGCCCGAGATCGCCGCCGCCGTGGGCTTCGTGTCCGGCCTGCTGCGGACGCGGGGCTGCGTCAGCGAGCAGCAGCTACAGGTCTTCAGCGGGGCGCTGCGGGAGGCGCTCGCAGGTGAGGTTTGGGGAAGGAGAAGCGCGGCGACAGAAGCCCGCTGGTGGCCGGGCTCTTCCCGGAGCCCTCGGGACCAGGCGCCCACTGGTGTCCCTCTCGAGTGTCCCTCGTGTGGCTTCCAGGACCTGGTGTCCTTTTGAGTGCCCCCCGTGTTGATCCGAGGACCTGGTGTCCCTTCGAATGCCCTCTGTGTTCCTTCCAGGACCTGGTGTTCCTCCCGAGTGCCCTCCGTGTTTCTCTCAGGACCTGATGTCCCTCCTGAGTGCTTCCCGTGTCCCTTCCAGGACCTGGTGTCCCTCCCGAGTGCCCCCCGTGTTTCTCTCGGGACCTGATGTCCCTCCTGAGTGCCTCCCGTGTCCCTTCCAGGACCTGGTGTCCCCTCTCGTATAGCTCCCGGGACCTGGTGTCCCTCCCGAGTGCCTCCCGTTGTTGGTACGAGGACCTGGTGGCCCTTCTGTCTTGGTCCCGGCACCTGGTGTCCTTCCCGAGTGCCCGCCGTGTTCCTTCCAGGACCTGGTGTCCCTCCCGAGTGCCCCCCGTGTCCCTTCCAGGACCTGGTGTCCCCTCTCGTGTCGTTCCCGGGACCTGCTGTCCCTCCCGAGTGCACACTGTGTTCCTTCCGGGACCTGATGTCCCCTCCCGGAGTGCCTCCCGTGTCCCTTCCAGGACCTGGTGTCCCTCCCGGGGTGTTCTGCGGTGTCCCCTCGGCTCGGGCACACATCGGGGCTGGCCGGTGCCACCCGACTGTGCCACTCTCGGTCCCTCTCTGTGCCTTTGTTTGCCCGGGTGCCCACTCAAGCGCCCCTGGGGACCCCACCCGTGTCCCAGAGGGGTCCCGGGTGAAGCTGCCTCACTGTGGGACCGCGCACACCCCACAGATGACCCCAGCGATGACACCGATGATCCCAAACCCCTCCTGTGGGCACCGGAGCCTGGCACTCCCTCCCCAGGGGCACGGCAGGATCTGGGTGGTTCAGGGGTCCCTCCCAGCCCGGGGCTGTTATCAGCCCCAGGGAGGGATGGCTGCTTTGTGATAAGGGGTAGCAAAGTGCTCCTGAGCTCGGGGAAGGGCCCGCCTGGCGCTGTGGGACGGGGGTGCTTTGGGGTGGGCGATACCGTATCTGCCCCCGCCACCCCCAGTCCCGTCCCCGCAGCCCCTGGCATCGTCCTGCCGGGGATTTTTGGGTTTAAAGAGCTGCGCTTTGGGACAGGCAGCGGCTGAGCATCGAGCATTCGGCTCGGGAGCTGTGGGATGGCAGCAGGACACTCCCTGTCCCCCTCCCCTGCGCCCTTGGGAAAGGGATTTGGGTCCCACCTCTTTGGTACGAAACTTTTTGCGCAGTTGAGTTCCTGTTCCTGCACTCTGCCCGTTTCCTCTGGCACTCCCGGCGTTCAGGGAGGCTCTGCCCAGGCGTTGTTTGGGATTTGCCCTTTAAACCCCAAACTCGGTGTGAGCTAAAGGCCCTGAACTCCACCTGCCAGCTGGGAAGGAGCCATTCCTGGGATATTCCTGGGGTATTCCTGCTCACGGCTCTTCTCCCTCCCCTCGCAGAGCGCTACAAACACCCCTGGTTCCCCGAGAAACCCTTCAAAGGGTCAATCAAACCCTCCCAAATTCCATAAAAAGGGAGTTTGGGCCCCAAAATCAGCACGGGCTGATTGAGCCACGGTCCTTAAAGGAGGTCTGGTGGCAGAGAGGGGGTGCCCAGCCCGGGAAGGGGTCACAGCTCCGAGTTTTTCACCCCCCACAAACAGGATTTGCCCTGACTCAGCCCCATCTGGGGATTTGCCCTTTAAACCCCAAACTCGGCGGGAGCTGAAGGCCCTAAACTCCACCTGCCAGCTGGGAAGGAGCCTTTCCTGGGATATTCCTGAGATATTCCTGGGATATTCCTGGGGTATTCCTGCTCACGGCTCTTCTCCCTCCCCTCACAGAGCACTACAAACACCCCTGGTTCCCCAAGAAACCCTTCCAAGGGTGTTGTTTAGGATTTGCCCTTTAAACCCCAAACTCTGCGGGAGCTGAAGGCCCTGAACTCCACCTGCCAGCCAGGAAGGAGCCTTTCCTGGGATATTCCTGGGATATTCCTGGGATATTCCTGCTCACGGCTCTTCTCCCTCCCCTCCCCGAGCGCTACAAACACCCCTGGTTCCCTGAGAAACCCTTCCAAGGGTCAATCAAGCCCTCCCAAATTCCATAAAAAGGGAGTTTGGGCCCCAAAATCAGCACGGGCTGATTGAGCCACGATCCTTACAGGAGGTCTGGTGGCAGAGAGGGGGTGCCCAGCCTGGGAAGGGGTCACAGCTCTGAGGTTTTCACCCCCCACAAACAGGAGCTGCCGTGACTCAGCCCCAGCTGGGGATTTGCCCTTTAAACCCCAAACTCGGCGGGAGCTGAAGGCCCTAAACTCCACCTGCCAGCTGGGTAGGAGCCTTTCCTGGGATATTCCTGGTCACGGCTCTTCTCCCTCCCCTCGCAGAGCACTACAAACACCCCTGGTTCCCCAAGAAACCTTTCAAAGTGCGTTGTTTAGGATTTGCCCTTTAAATCCCAAACTCCACCTGCCAGCTGGGAAGGAGCCTTTCCTGGGATATTCCTGGGATATTCCTGCTCACAGCTCTTCCCCTTTCCCTCGCAGAGCACTACAAACACCACTGGTTCCCCGAGAAACCCTTCAAAGGCTCCGGCTACCGCTGCATCCGCATCAACCACAAGATGGACCCCATCATCAGCAAGGCCGCGAGCCAGATCGGACTGAGCCTCCCGCAGCTCTACCAGCTCCTGCCCAGCGAGCTCACGCTCTGGGTGGATCCCTACGAGGTCTCCTACCGCATCGGAGAGGACGGATCTATCTGCGTCTTGTACGAGGCGGCGGCCGCCAAACCCCCGCCCAGCTCCTACGGGATGCTCACCTGCAAGAACCAGATGATGCTGGGCCGTACCAGCCCTTCCAAAAACTACATCATGACTGTCTCCAGCTAAAAAAAAAAAAAACAAAACAAAAAAACCCCACAGAAAACCAAAAAAAAAAAAGCGACAAAAAGAACCCAACAAAACAAAAACCCACCAAAAAAAAAAACCAAAAACGAAACCAACCGACAGATCTCCTCTTTGTCCTTACACTGCCAAGACACAGGCTACTGTAATACCTCAAGCTGAGGATCTATTTTTAAGATGAAGAGCTATTTATATATTTTTTAAAAAAACAAACAAACAAAAAAAACCTCCAGAAAATCCAAAATTAAAATATCGGGCGCCGCCCTTGAGCCGAGGCGGTGCCCCAGGTGCCTTTTCTAAAGCTGTTGCGAGCTCGTGAGTTTGTTTTTTTGTTTTTGTTCTCGTTCTGTTTTTACTTTTTACCGTGAAGCCGAGATCTACCTAATTTAGTGTCGGATGGCAACTTTGGGGCTGGCTTTGCTCCCCTGAGCGCCTCGGAATGGGGGACGAGGAGGGCAAAGCCAGGCTGGGAAGTGTGGCTGAGGAGTTGCAGGAGGGATGGGAGGTGCTGCTTTTCCCCTCCCCACCTGCTCTGACCTCTCCAGGGCTTGGATTTGGTGCTGGGGACGTTGGGATCCCTCTCCTGGAGCGGCTTTGGGAGCAGCTCTGCTCTGTCCCCGCTCCACTTGTCCTGGAAGGGGAAGAAGGGATGTGGAAGCAGGGAAAGGAATGGAACTGGAGAAAGAAGAAAGGAAGAGCTGCTCCTTTGTGCAGCTCTCAAATTCCCAATGATTTCCCAGGATTTTGGGGTCTAATGGGATCTTTTGAGGCCTTTTCCCTCCGCTCTGTAGCTGGTTTTATCCCCGCTCGGCACACGGGATTTCCCACCCCGAGCACTGCGCAGCGACTGGAACAGGAATCGGGAATGAGACGGGAAGCAGGGAAAGGAAGGAAAAAGAAGGGATGTGGAGCACGGCAGAGACGCGCTGGGAGCGTCCCCAGGGTGGCTCGTGGTGGCACTGGAGGGACATTCCTGCTGCTGCCAGTCCCCTGCTGTCCCCCACCCAGAGCAGCGGGCTCCAGATCCCGGACCAGCTGGGAATTCCAAACTTTTCTGCTCCGTGGGTGCTCGGACCCCAGCCCAGCCCTGGTGGCCTCTCCGTGTCCCTTCTCCCGAAGATCCGCAGCCACTCCCCGTCCTGCAGAGGTTGGTGTGTGGCACCCCCTTTTTGCTGCCCTTTCTCCTCAAATTGGGAGGTTTTGGGGGTGCTCCGTGTGGGATTTTCAGGTGTTTTGGTGCCCTGATGTTGTTTTTGAAGCTGCAGCACTTCCCTGTCCCCCTCCCCTTGGGAGAGGGATTTGGATCCCACCTCTTTGGTACAAAACCTTTTGCACAATGGAATTCCTGCTCCAGCAAAGCTCCTCTGGCACTCCCGGCGTTCAGGGCGGCTCTGCCCAGGTGGTTTTTTGGGATTTGCCCTTTAAACCCCAAACTCGGTGTGAGCTGAAGGCCCTAAACTCCACCTGCCAGCTGGGAAGGAGCCTTTTCCTGGGATATTCCTGGGATATTCCTGGGATATTCCTTTTTCCCAACCCCCCTGGTGCTCCCCCAGGATCCTGGGAGAAGATTGGGGCACGGACGTGCTCGGTTGTAGCAAAACTTCCCGGATTTTTCTCTCAGCGCGTGCTTTGAACCTTCCCCTTTTCCTGACCCGGCAAAACCGGAGTTGTTCTCGCCCAGCCCGTGATGATTCAAGTTCTCAGACGTTTTGTGCAATAGATTTCCAAATCCTGGGCGCTCTGGGAGAGGAAGGAAGCTCCCATTATTGAATAAATTAAATCATCCAGCCCAGCAACCCAGCCCTGACGTCGAAAATTCCGATTTTTTTTTTTTTTTTTCTCTCTGCAAGCTCCAACCCATCCAATCCAGAACTGGAAAATCGGCCTCGATTCTCAAATCCTTTTTTTTTTTTTTTTTCTTTAATAAATGTCAGGATGTTTTTTTTGTGCTCGAGGAGATCAGGGCAGAGTCTGGAGTTGCATCACTTCCCTCTTCACTCGAGTTTCTCACGTCAGCAGAGCAGGAACGAAGCACTGGGGGTTTTTCCACGCGGTGAACTTGTGCAATAAAGGTGACCTCACCCACAGGGGAGCGACAGCCAGGAAAGCAAATTCCTTCCCTTTTCCAGGAAAAGGCATCTCAGTGCTGCTTTTTTTCCCCCTTTTTTCCTTTATTTCTGGGGGAATTCTCACTTAACCTGCCTGACGTGGAGGAGCTCGGGACGGAGGAGGAGCTTTGGGCTGGCGCTTCCCTGGCTCGGAATTTGGGCAGGATCGAAGCAGCCCTGAAGATTCCCCCTCCTCTCTTTATTCCTTCCCTCTTCCCAAAGTTTTCCAGGACTTTCCCACCAAAGGAACACCCCGGAACCGAAACAACCTCGTTCTCCTCGAGGTGTTTTTCTTTTTTAAGCTTCAAAACCAACCGAATTTGGGTAGAATCCACTTCTCTCTCTCGTAGCTGGCGACACAAAAAGCTGTGAATTCCTGTGCTCTGTTGCCTTTTTGCCTCCAAGCCTGATGCCATGCGGATTTTGAGACAGCATCTTTTTCAAGGGGGTTTCTCTCATTATTATTATTATTTTATTTTATTTTTAAACCAAGCTGGACTGTTGAACGGGACCTGCTTTTTTTTTTTGTTTGGGTTTTTTTCGTGTTTTTTCTCCTTTTTTTTTGGTTTTTTTTTTGTCGTTTGTTTGGTGCAAATGGTCGGAATTCTGCGAGGGATCGCAGGAGGTCCCCGATGCACAGCAGCGTTTTCTACCCACCGTGTACAGATCCCGATGCTTTTTTTTTGTTGTTTTTTTGTTACTTTAATAAAAATGTAGCGTTGGAACCCGGCCTGCCTCGTTCCTGAGAGCCGCTCCTGCCTCACGGAGAACGTTTGGGATTCGGGATTTGGGATTCGAGCCCAAAATCCCCCGTGCTGGGATCGTGGTGGGGGTGACAGCGAATTTCCGGCTGCGTCAGCGGGGAGGGAGCAGCAAAAAGCTGCTGACTCAGCGCTCGTTCCTCCCGAACTCCAGGAATTCCAGCCGGGAATGACTCAGGGAAGGCCGTGAGCGTCCTGCCCTTCTCCTGAATGCCGGGGCTCGGGGTGGTTCGGTGTGGAAGTGCTGTGTCCTGCCAGGCCGTGAGGGTGTTACAAACCTTTGCCAGAACTGCCCTGCCCGATCCCGGGAATATCCGAAGGGAATCTTGGAAAGGGGGTGGGGGATTAATGGCAGAGCCTGGTGAAGCCTCCCCGTCCCCTCCATCCTTCCAGGGGTGAGGGATCACGGGATCGGAGCCTTGGGGCGCGGATGGGGCTGAGTCAGGGCAAATCCTGTTTGTGGGGGGTGAAAAACTCGGAGCTGTGACCCCTTCCCGGGCTGGGCACCCCCTCTCTGCCACCAGACCTCCTGTAAGGACCGTGGCTCAATCAGCCCGTGCTGATTTTGGGTCCCAAACTCCCTTTTTATGGAATTTGGGAGGGCTTGATTGACCCTTGGATTCCCTCTCGGGGAACCAGGGGTGTTTGTAGCGCTCGGGGAGGGGAAGGGGAGAGCAGTGAGCAGGAATATCCCAGGAATATCCCAGGAAAGGCTCCTTCCCAGCTGGCAGGTGGAGTTTGGGGTTTAAAGGGCAAATCCTAAACAAAGCCCTTTAAAGGGTTTCTGAGGGAACCAGTGGTGTTTGTAGTGCACTGCAAGGGGAAGGGGAAGAGCAGTGAGCAGGAATATCCCAGGAATATCCCAGGAATATCCCAGGAATGGCCCCTTCCCAGCTGGCAGGTGGAGTTCAGGGCCTTCAGCTCGCACCGAGTTTGGGGTTTAAAGGGCAAATCCTAAACAAAGCCCTTTAAAGGGTTTCTCGGGGAACCAGGGGTGTTTGTAGTGCTCGGGGAGGGGAAGGGGAGAGCAGTGAGCAGGAATATCCCAGGAATATCCCAGGAAAGGCTCCTTCCCAGCTGGCAGGTGGAGTTTAGGGCCTTCAGCTCCCACCGAGTTTGGGGTTTAAAGGGCAAATCCCCAGCTGGGGCTGAGTCAGGGCAAATCCTGTTTGTGGGGGGTGAAAAACTCAGAGCTGTGACCCCTTCCTGGGCTGGGGACCCCCTTTACCACCAGACCTCCTTTAAGGACCATGGCTCAATCAGCCTGTGCTGATTTTGGGCCAAAAACTCCCTTTTTACAGAATTCAGGAGGGTTTAATCCCCCTGCCAGGCTCCCTGTGACCATTCCCTCCACCCCCAGACCTTCTTTGAGGCCCTTGGCTACATCAGCTTGTGGTTTTTTGGGCCCAAAACTCCGTTTTTACGGAATCCAGGAGGGTTTAATCCCCCTGCCGGGCTCCCTGTGGGGAGTGGGGATGCCCTAAAGGGGGGGGCCCAGCCCTGCTCCCCCTTTTTCCCTGGAGGCCACCGAGCAGTTCCTCCCATCCCGACACCGCCTCCTCGGCCGGGAAAACAACCCGTGGGTGGATTCGGGTGCTGGCTCCTCTTTTTGGAGCTCAGCCCTTCATTAACTCCCGTAACCACACCCCAATTATCGCTTCAGGAGCCCATTACCTGCCGAGTCACCCGGCTTCAAAGGCTCCGCCGCTCAGCTGATGGAGCCTTTTCCTCCCTCTGCCTTCCCAGCTCCAGCCCGGACCTGCATTCCGGGCTCCCGGCCCATTCCCAGGCTGCCGTGGCCAGCCCGGCGTGCCCTGACCCGTGCCTGGCATTTGGGGCTCCTGAATTCTGAAATTTGGGGTCGTTGCCAGCGCAGATAAAAATACAGCACGGGGAGGGTGAGGAGTCAGCACAGCCCGAGCCCTCCCCGCCTCTGGAGCGCTGACGGAGCTGCTATTTTTAATTTCGCCGTCATTTTTGTCCCGCTAGGATCGCGGTACCTGCGCTGGGAGCTGGGTGAGACGAGGGGTTCATCTCTTTTAGCTCCCCCAATCCCTTTCCAGGCTGGCTGAGATCCACAGGGGACACGGATACCCCTGGAGTGCTCAGAGCGGCTCTGGAAAACACCAAAAGCGGCAAAATCCCACAGTGGGAGTCCCCAAAGTGGAGTGAGGGTCTCCAAAGGGGAGAGGGAACCCCCAAAGTGGAGTGGGGGTCCTCAAAATGGAGTGAGGGTCCCCAAAGGGGAGAGGGAACCCCCAAAGTGGAGTGGGGGTCCTCAAAATGGAGTGAGGGTCCCCAAAGGGCAGTGGGGGTCCCCAAAGTGGAGAAGGGGTCCCCAAAGGACAGTGAGGGTCCCCAAAGGGCAGTGGGGGTCCCATAAGGGGAGAGGGGGTCCTCAAAGGACAGTGAGGGTCCCTAAAGGGCAGTGGGGGTCCCATAAGGGGAGAGGGGGTCCTCAAAGGACAGTGAGGGTCCCCAAAGGGCAGTGGGGGTCGGCTGCTGCTGCCTCCCAGCCCTGGGAGCGGTTGGGATCGGGGGCACCCTGGCAGAGGTCATCCCCCAGCTCCAATGGGACAGATCGGGGTCCGGCCAGGAACACCCCACCCTGGCCATGCGGTGAGCCCCACATGTCCCCACTCCTGCCGTGTCACCTCGGGGCTTGTCCCAACCACGATGGGCAGGGGGACAGGAGATCCTGAGCATCCCATGGGGACAGCCGGCCCCATCTCATCCCCATCCCATCTCATCCCCATCCCATCCCCATCTCATCCCGGCCCCATCCCCATCCCATCCCCACCCCAACCCCATCCCATCCCCATCCCATCCCCATCCCGGCCCCATCCCCATCCCGGCCCCACATCCCCATCCCAGTCCCACATCCCCATCCCGGCCCCATCATCCCCATCCCATCCCATCCCGGCCCCATCCCGACCCCATCCCATCCCCATCCCGGCCCCATCCCAGCCCCATCCCAGCCCCATCCCCATCCCGACCCCATCCCATCCCCATCCCATCTCATCCCCATCCCATCCCCATCCCGACCCCATCCCATCTCATCCCCATCCCATCCCCATCTCATCCCGGCCCCATCCCCATCCCATCCCCACCCCAACCCCATCCCATCCCCCCATCCCCATCCCAGCCCCGTCATCCCCATCCCGGCCCCATCCCGACCCCATCCCATCCCCATCCCCATCCCGGTACCCCATCCCCATCCCATCCCCATCCCATCCCCATCCCGGCCCCATCCCGACCCCATCCCCATCCCCATCCCCATCCCATCCCCATCCCATCCCATCCCCGCCCCATCCCCACCCCGGCCCCATCCCCGCCCCGGCCCCTCCGCAGCGGCTGCTCCCGGGCTGGGGCCGGCTCCAGCGCTCCCATTTATGACCCGGAGGGGATAAAAGGGGCTCGTTGGCGACAGCGAGCAACTGGTGTGCGGGGACAAGTGTTGCCATCTGTCTGCTGGGGCGGGGGGAGCGCGGCGGGGCCCGGGCCGCGGTTTTGTTTCTCCTTTCATGCACCACTAAACTTTGCGCCTTTTGTTTCCCCGGGGAAGGGCCGGGAGCCGGGGGAAAGAGGCCTCAGCGCCGCACGGGTCAGGGCAGAGCCCGCCCGGCTCCCCCCGGAGGGGTGTGGAGGGGTTTTATTCTTTATTAAAATGGGAATTGTTGGTGTTTGAGGGGGCTCTCGGTGCTGAGCCCCTCGTCCCACCCAGCTCCCCCGCAGGGAGGTGCCCGGACACGTCCCGGTGTCACAGCTGCCGGTGCTGGGTGGCCCTGGAGAGACAGCGGTGCCCTCGTCCCCAAGGGACACTGGGGCTCTGTCCCCAAGGGATGCTGTGCCCCTGTCTCCGGGAGACATCGTGTCCCTGTCCCCAGGGGATTCTGTGTCCCCATCCCCAAGGGATTCTCTGCCCCTGTCCCCAAGGGACATCCTGTCCCTGTCCCCAAGGGACTCTCTGCTCTTGTCCCCAAATGATGCTGTGTCCCCATCCCTAAGGGATGTCATGTCCCTGTCCCCAGGGGATGCTGTGTTTCCATTTCCAAGGACATCGTGTCCCCCCCATGTCCCAGGGATGCTGTGCTCCTGTCCCCAAGCGAGGCTCTGTCCCTGTCCCCAAGGGACATCATGTCCCCTGTCCCCAAATGATGCTGTGTCCCCATCCCCAAGGAATTCTGTGTCACCATCCCCCGGGGATTCTGTGTCCCCATTCCCAAAGGACATCCTGTCCCTGTCCCCAAGGGATTCTGTGCCTGGAGCAGCAGGAATGGGGCCACTCCCGGTGTCACCGCTGCGGGGACACAGCCCCTGCCTCACTGCCACACCCGCTCCTGTCCCCAAGTGATGCTGTCCCTGTCCCTGTCCCCAAGTGATGCTCTGCTCCTGTCCCCAAATGATGCTGTGTCTCCATTCCCAAGGGACATCCTGTCCCCATCCCCAAGGAATTCTGTGTCCCCATCCCCAAGGGACATCCTGTCCCCTGTCCCCAAGGGATTCTGTGCCTGGAACAGCGGGAATGGGGCCGCTCCTGGTGTCACCGCTGTGGGGACACAGCCCCCGCGTCACTGCCACACCCGCTCCTGTCCCCAAGTGATGCTGTCCCTGTCCCCAAGTGATGCTCTGCTCATGTCCCCAAATGATGCTGTGTCTCCATCCCCAAGGGACACCATGTCCCCATCCCCAAGGAATTCTGTGTCCCCATCCCCAAGGGATTCTGTGTCCCCATCCCCAAGGAATTCTGTGTCCCCATCCCCAAGGGATGTCATGTCCCTGTCCCCAAGGGATGTCATGTCCCCATCCCCAAGGAATTCTGTGTCCCCATCCCCAAGGGACACCATGTCCCCATCCCCAAGGAACTCTGTGTCCCTGTCCCCAAGGAACTCTGTGTCCCTGTCCCCAAGGGATTCTGTGCCTGGAGCAGCAGGAATGGGGCCGCTCCCGGTGTCACAGCCCCCGCGTCACTGCCACACCCGCTCCTGTTGGGGACACCCAGGAGATGTCACCGGGAACGGGCTGAAGGGAACAATATCCCCGAGCCCGCGGCGCTCCCGGCTGCCAGACGGAGGGCGAGGCTCCTTTCCCCTCGGACAATGCCCTTGGAGCGGGGAGTTTGTTCCCGTTCTGGCACGGGATAAAACAGGGAAGGGCAAGGCGGCGGCTGGAGCGGAGCAGCTGCCCCGCCTGGCCCGGCCGCTGCTTTGTTGGGATTAAAAAAAAACTGGATTGGGATGAGGCGCACCCGTGGGGCTCCCTCAAAACTCATCCCCCCCCTTTCCCAGAGATTGTTCCTCTGGCTGCGAATCCTGCCTAAAAACCGGGATTCCCTGGCTCTGGGAGGGTGTTTTCCTCCATTTATGGTGCATTTGTTTGATTTTTAGGGGGTTGTGCCCTCGTTTTGGGGGGATCCCACAGAGGATCTGCCCCACAAATTCCGCTCTGGGTGCTCAGCACAGATTTTGGGGTGCAACCACAGAGCTCTGCCGCAACATTCCGGCTAAGAATTCCCATTTCTCCCGTTTTTTCCCATTTGGTGACGGGGTTCAGCCCCATCCCAAGGCCTCGCTCATGGATCCCACAGATGGTTGCGGTGTCAGAGCAATTCCCCCCTCAGCACCACCCCAAAAACCTCCTGGGGCAGCGGGAGGGGGGAGAAGGGCGATGCTGAGCCCGTGCCCCCCAAACCAGAGACCCCTCAGTGCCCCCCCCGTGGCCGTGCCAGCCCCCAGCAGCTTTAGGGGGGGCTTTAGGGGCCTTTTGGGGCAGACACAAAGCCCGGCTTGATATTTATGGCACGCGCAGAGGGAGCGTGGGGCGAGCGGGGCCGCAGGACAGATGGCCGGGGAACAAAAGGGGCGGCAAGAATGGGAGCTGAACGGATCGGGAATTTCCGGCCCAAATCTCTCCCCCCGACTCCCAAAATGCTCCTTGGGAGGGTTTGGGGAGCAGGGTATTCCCCACGGATCCCACAAAGTGTTGGGGATCTCAGAGGGGGCAGCATCATCCCAGAGCGGATGGAGACACCCAAAATCCCAACTCTGTTTTTCTTCTCGTGTGGAACAGAACGGATCCGGAATTTCCTGCCCAAATCTCTCCCCCCGACGCCCGAAATGCTCCTTGGGAGGGTTTGGGGAGCAGGGTATTCCCCACGGATCCCACAAAGTGTTGGGGATCTCAGAGAAGGGAGAGCATCATCCCAGAGTGGATGGAAAGACCCAAAATCCCAACTCCGTTTTTCTCCTCATGTGGAACGGAACAGATCCGGAATTTCCTGCCCAAATCTCTCCCCCCTACACCCTAAACACTGCTGGGAGTGTGTATGGGGAGCAGGATATTCCCCACTGATCCCACAGAGCATTGGGGATCTCAGAGAGGGGAGAGCATCATCCCAGAGCGGATGGAAAGACCCAAAATCCCGACTCTGTTTTACTCCTGATGTGGAACAGAACGGATCCGGAATTTCCTGCCCAAATCTCTCCCCCCGACACCCAAAACACTCCTGGGGGGGTTGTGGGGGAGCAGGACATTCCCAATGGTCCCGACAAAGTGTTCGGGACTGCAGAGGGGGGAGCATCTTCCCAAGTGGATGGAGACACCCAAAATCCCCAAATCCCAACTCCCATTTTTCTCCTGACATGGAGCTGAACAGATCCGGAATTTCCTGCCCAAACCTCTCCTCCCCACACCCAAACCCCTGCTTGGGAGGCTTTGGGGAGCAGGACATGCCCCACGGACCCCACAAAGTGTTTGGGATCTCAGAGGGGGGAGCTACGCATCATCCCAGGGTGGACACACCCAAAATCCCCCAAATCCCAAAATTCCGCCCCAATTTTGGAGCTGTGGGCGCAGGACTGGACCCCATCCCCCCAATCCTCACCCTCTTCCAGGAGCGGGGTCCCCCCTCCCGAGATCTTTCCCCGCTGTTCCCTTATCTCCTCCCGGCTGCTGCGGCCGGATCCCGGCAGTTGATAATTAATTATCAACCTTAATTACCGTCCGCACCCACCCCCGACCCTGAGGCGGCGGCGGCGGGTCCTGCCCCACCCCGTGTCCCTTTGTCGCCGGCCGGGAGAGGTTTTTGGGTTGAATCCGGGAAGAATCGAGCAAAGGGGACAGCGGAGGATGCGACAGCGGTGACACTTCCCTGCCTGCCAGCACCGCTTCGGGGCACAGGGACGCGTCCTGAGCTCCTGTCCCCATTCCTGGGGGGATTTTCCATCCTGGATCCCTCTGGAAGCGCTGGGATGATCCCGTATCCCGGCTTGGTTTGGGGTTTTTTTTCTGTGTTTCTCCAAAAAGGAAATATTTGGAGGGGTTGTTTTCCAACAGAAATTGGCGCTTCCTGAGGAAACCTCCTCCAGGGAATGTTTACAAACAGTCTGGGAAGTGTCGGAGCTGAGGGAGGGAGGCTGCAAAGGGAGGGGGGGAAAAAGCGAGGGGAGGAGGAGAATTAGGAGGGGAAAAGGTGGAAAGGAGTAGAGGTGGAATTTGGGGGTTTTTAGGGAAAGATCTGGGGGTTTTGAGGGAAAAATCTGGGGGGGTTCTGGAGAAATCCTGCTGGTCCCCGTGGGAGCTGCTGGGTGTCGACACCCCCCACCCCAGGAGGGTCTTTGGGAGAACCCCACGGCCCAAATGGGATTTTGGGGGGGCTGCAGCTGCCGGTGCCCCCCCCCAACCCCTGCGGCAGCGCCCCAAAACCCCTCCAGGGGGGTTCTTTGGGTTGATTTGGGGTTTTTTTCCTGCTCTGTGGGTCTGGACAAAGCCCTGAACTCCCCCCTCCTCCTCCTCCTCCTCCTCCTCCTCCTCGTCCTCCTCCTCCTTCCCGGTGGGATCCAGGGGCCCCCCGGACCCCGCAGCTCCTCCCGGCAACAGGAGGAGGAGGAAGGGGATGAGGAGGGGGATCCAAGCCCCCGTTCCCGGCTGTTCCCACCACAACAAGGCACAGATTGGGCGCCTGTGGGGCCAATGGGGGCTGTCCCTGGATTTTGGGGAGGGGGGAGGGAAGCGGGGCAAGGGGGGTGCCCTGATCCTCTGCCCCCTCCCCTTCCCCGCAGCTGGTGGGAATCCGGGATTCCCAGCCCCGCCTGGAGGAGCTTTGGAGCTCCTGGGTTTTGTTTGTTCCCCTTTCCCAGACGCCCCTGAAATGATGGGATTGGGGCTCCCTAAAACGTCCCCGACCCCTTTGGATCCTGCAGGGTTTGGGAAGGAATTTCTGGGGCACAAACCTGAGCCAGGAACGAGGGGAGATGGGATCCCCGGATTTTCCACCGAAAACCCCAAATTCCACCTCTATTTCTTTCCGCATTTTTCCCCCTCCTAATTCTCCCGACCGTGCCGGGCACCCCTGGGAGCAGATCCCAAACCTCGGCGCTGCTCCCTTGGGGCGGGGACACCCCGGGCCACCCTTCCAGCCGGGAGAGGAGCATCTGTGACCGGCGGTGACATCCAGCGACATTCCCGGGGTGTGGTGGGATCCCAAATGAGGGGTCCTGGTGCCTCCCGGAGGGTTTGGATCTCTCTGTCCCTGGCCAGGGATTTGGGGATTTTTGGAATCCCAAATCCTGCCTCCCACAGAATCCTGCAGGCTCTGCCTCCCTGGCTGCTCCCATCCAGGGATTTGGGGTTTTTTGGAAGCCCAAATCCTGCATCCCACAGAATCCTGCAGGCTCTGCCTCCCTGGCTGCTGCCATCCTGGGCAATGGCACTTTCTGCTCTCCTCCATGTGAAATTCCTATTTTTTCCCCTATTTTTTAAGCATCCCCCAGCTCAGCTGTTAAAAACCCTCAGGCACGAATCCTGGGGGACCAGGAAAACACCCGGGAAATAAAACCCCCTCGGTGGTGCCTCCCTCCCTCTCCCCGCTGACCCTTTCCCGGGGTATTTTCCCTCTTTTTCTCCGGGATGCGGTGGAGCCGCGGCTCCTCGGGAAAGCTCCGTGCCGTGCCCGGCACAGCCGCTAGACGGCAATTCCAGCCTGGATTTATGGCTGGAAAACCCTCCGGGAGCAGAGGAGAGGCTGCAGAGCTCCCGGGACGCGCTGGGTGCAGGTACGGGAAGGGTTTTATTGATGGGTTTGGGGTTGACAGTTCATGCTGGTGAAATTATAGGATTTTGGGGTGGTTTTTTTTTGGTTTTAATGCTCTTTGCATGCAGGAACAACGCGGAGGGGCCGCCTGGGCGCGTCACCCCCGAAGCTCAGCTGCCCCTTCGGTCCTCAAACTCAGCCGGCCGAGGGTCCGACTTGGGGGATTCGGGATTTTTAGGGAATTCCAATGTGGATCTGTGATTATTTCGGGGGTTTTAATTGGGATATCCCGGGGGCCTGGGCAGAGAGGGAGCTCAGGGCGAGGTGCCCAGGCAGCCGGGGGGTGACAGCACCAGGAATTTCCCCATCCTGCCCTGATCCAGGGGTTTGGGAGGAAGATTTGGGAGCCCTCCCGTGCCCAGGCTGCTCCTCAGGGGGTTTCCCTCTGACCCCAGGGAAGCTTTCTTTCCTTTAGGGTTTCTCTCCTTTAGGATTTCTCCTTTTTAGGGTTTCCTTCCGTTGATTCCGGAGCAGGAGGCTGATGGAAAAGGGGGGAAAAAGGAGGGGAAGAGGTGGATTTGCTCCTCCTCATCCCACTCTGAGGGCTCCTCCAGCCTGGAGACCTTTAACCCTTCACTCCTGCAGCTCCCAACCCCTTGGATGCTCCTTCCAGGGACTGCTGGCCCAGGGGGTTCAGACCCGGTTTTGGGATCGGGATTGGGATCGGATGCTCAGGGCCGGATTCCCAAGGTGGGATGAGCCCCATTCCAGCTTTATCCCACCCCAATCCGGGGGAGGAGGTGACACTGGGCACGGGGCTTTGTGGGGTGGCTGTGGCGGGGTCAGAGAGGGATCAGAGCCGGGATCTGCCTCCCCCCCCGTGCGGGAAGAGGGAGAATTTCGGGAAAACCGGGCGCGGATTGGAGCACCCTGTGATTGCACCGCTGCGAAGCCGAGTCGGACGGGAAGCGAGGGATTCCCTGGGAATGAGGGATTCCCTGGGAACGGGGGATTCCCCGGGAATGGGGACACAAGTCCTGAGGGTGGCGGGGCCGGGTCAGATCTCGATGACGGTGGCCCGGCGCAGGCACAGCGGCGCGTCCGGGGGCACCGCGTTGCGCTTGATCTCGTTGCCGTCGAGCCGCAGCACCTGGAGCCGGGAGTAGTTCATGACATCCACCACGGAGCAGAAGCTGCTGATGGAGAACTCTGGGAAGGAGAGGAGAAGGAGCTGAACTCCCGACGACCTTCCCAATAGGGCCGATTTTAGGGGACCAGTGTGGGAAATCTGCGGGATCGACCTCCCGGAGCTGCTTTGGGTGGAGGCAGGCGGGGAAAAGAAAAAAAAAATGGGAGCAGCCCAAGTTCACTGATTTTTCCCGTGGATTTGGACTCAACCCCTCAAGATCAAAGGGCTCCTGGCACTCCTGGCTGCAGCCAGAAGGAGCGGGAGGGTTTGTGCCTGTCCAAGGCTTTGGAAGCAGCGCCCTTGGCTCCCCTGGACGGAGCGCTCGGAGGGCGGAGTCGGAGCGAAAACGTCGCTTTCCACCAGGATTTGCCTTTCCAGCCTCTCTCAGAGGCTCCCTGTGCTGCAGCCTCCATCCCCTGACCCCCCTGGCCACCGTGGGACCCCGGGAGTGGGGATGTCCCTGTCCCCATCCCGGCCGTCCCCTCTCCGCCCCTCTTCTGCCAGCGCCCGGCAGGGAAATTCCAGCGGGTTTGGAAGCGGGAGATGGAACAAACTCCAAAATATATTGGATTTTTTTTTTCCTGCGGGATCTGGGCCTAGAGGGCAGCAGAGCTCCAGGCCGGGATGCTGCTGGAAAAGGCAGCGGGATGCCGGGGGAGCCACGCTGGGATTTGGAGGGGAGGGGGCTGCACCCCCAGAGGGGACCCTCGGTGGGGCGGAGGGGCACGACCGCGGTGTGGATGCTCCAGAGGGGCTGGAATGGCGCTCCTGGAGCCGCATCCCTGATCTGGGGGTGCTGTGGGGGTCAGCGGGACCCGCAGCGGGAGGAGGAGGAGGAGGAGGAGGAGGAGCCGGCGTTTGTGGGCAGACGGCGGCAGCTCCGGCTTCGCAAAGCAAACATTTGGGAATCTGTTGCCGTGTCTGTGCTGCTGGCAGCTCCGCGCTGCGGAGTTCTGTGTTTTCCCTGCAACAGCTGATGGCTGCACTGACACCTTCCCGCTCCCATCCCCATTCCCATTCCCATTCCCATTCCCATTCCCATTCCCATCCCCATCCCCATCCCCATCCCCGACCTCCCGATTCCAACTCCTGCCCTCAGGGCCTGGCAGGTGAGGGGAACAAGGCCGGCTTTTTCCGGGCGGTTTCGCTCGGGGGTTTATTTTTCCAGCCCGTTTTTATAAATAGCAGCCCCGGAACAATCTGTTCCCTTTATTTATTTGTGTATCGAGGGGAGGGAGCGGCGGGGCCTGGCAGGAGATCGGGAGCGCAGCGCTGAGAGCTCCCGCGTGTCCCTGTGGGAAGGACGGACCCCTCAGCTGCAGGGGGACACTTGGGGGGGGTTTGGGGACGTGGATGGGGCTGTGGAGGGGACAGAGGGGCTGTGCTGGCCCCGGGCACTGGGGAATGTCCGTGTCCCCTGTGCTGGCCCTGGGGAACGTCCCTGTGCCCTGTGCTGGCCCCTGGCCCTGGGGAATGTCCCTGTGCCCTGTGCTGGCGCTGCCCAGGGCGTTCTCTGTCCCCAGAGTGGCTGTGGGGACCCCCCAGCTCTGCCCCCTGCCGTGACCCCTCCCGACCCCCCAGACCCCTTCCCAGCTGGGTCATCCCCCGATTCCTGCCGTCTCCAACCCCAGGAGATGCTCAGGCTCCTGAGAAACAGCCCAAGAACCAGTGCAGCGATCCCACAGGAGCGCTCCGGGCTGGGACACAACAGCTCCTACTCCTGCCTTGCTCGGGGCCGCTCGGAACCCTCACAAATCCCAAATTCCTGCTCAAACCACCACCCCAGGCATCTTCCTGAGGGTTTTTCACCCCCATTTCCCCCACCCATGGGTTTTTCACCCCCATTTCCCCCACCCCCGCTCACCGTTGATCTGGTTCCCCTGCAGGTAGAGGTTCTCCAGGTTGGTGTTGACGCGCGGGATCTTCTGGAGCCGGTTGTAGGACAGGTCCAGCTCCAGGATGCTGCTGCTGTTGAAGGTGTTGCTGGAGAGCCCTTGGTTGGTCAGGCTGTTGTGGGACATCCTCACGTAGAGCAGCCGGGGGGACGCCTGGAAATAATCGTCGGGGATGGCGTTGATGTAGTTGTACTCCAGGTACAGCTGCTCCAGGGACACCGGGAGCCCGTCCGGCGCCTTCCTGAGGTTGTTGTAGCTCAGGTCGGCGAGGATCAACGACTTGAGCCCCTTGAGGGACGCGCCCATCTCGAAGATGAAGTTGTGGCTGAGGTACAGCGCCGTGAGGTTCTCCAGCCCCTCCAGAGCGCTGGAAGGCACCTTGGAGATGTGGTTGTAGGAGAGGTGGAGCTCGCGCAGCGAGCGCGGCAGCGGGCTGGGCACCCGCGTCAGGTTGTTGTTGTTCAGGTAGAGCCTCTCCAGGCGCTGCAGCTTCCCGAAAACCCTTTTCCCCATCTTTTCGCTGCCGATCTGGTTGTTGTGCAGCGCCAGCCACTCCAGCTCCGTGGCGTTGTCGAAGGCTCCCTCCTGGATGGAGGTGACGAGGTTGTTCTGGAAGTAGACGTACTTCATCCGCGACGGCACGAACGGCAGGTACCGCAGGTTGCGGGTGTCGCAGTACATGGCCGACGAGAAGTTGGGGGGACAGTCACACTCTTGGGGACACCGCCAGGGCGCCGCTTGCTGCGGCTCCGGCTCCGGCTCGGGCTCCGTGTCGGTGGCGGAGGGGTAGGAGTAGGCGTACGCGGGGCTCTCCTCCTCGTAGTAGGGCACGTAGTTGTAGGAGGAGACGCGGGACTGCCGCAGGTAGTACTGCAGCCACGCCAGGTCCTCCTCCTCGTTGTACTGGCCCAGGGAGGACCCGCAGAGCCCGGCCAGCATGAGGATGAGGGTGGTGGCCCGAGGCATGGCGCTGGAGGGACCTGCGAGGGGACAGAGCCGCGGGAGGGTGAGCCGGGGATGCAGCGGGGTGGGAGGTGGGGGATGGCGGAGCTGGAGGACCGGGGGATGAGAGAATCCTACCCGAAAATCCCCCGGTTGTGGATTTTAACTCCCCTGCGGGCAGTTACCTGAGCTTCCCCCTTTTCACCTTGGAGAAACCTCCAGCCCGTTGGAGATTTGGGAGAAAACTCCCTGAGAGTGGAAATCTGGGAGAAAGCAGTGGAGATCCGGGAAAAATCTCCATCCTGGTGGAGATTTGGGAGAAAGCTCCCGGAGAGTGGAAATTTGGGAGAAAGCAGTGGAGATCTGGGAAAAATCTCTGTCCTGGTGGAGATTTGGGAGAAACCAGTGGAGATCTGGGAAAAACCCCTGCTCTGGTGGAGATCTGGGAGAAACCAGTGGAGATTTGGGAAAACCTTCCATTCTGGTGGAGATCTGGGAGAAACCAGTGGAGATTTGAGAGAAATCTTCATCCCCAGTGGAGATTTTGGAGGAAATTCCACTCCTGGTGGAGATTTGGGAGAAACCAGTGGAGATTTGGGAAAAACTTCCATCCTGGTGGACACTTGGGAGAAACCAGTGGAGATCTGGGAGGAACCTCTGTCCCCAGTGGAAATTTGGGAGAAACCTCCACCTCGGTGGAGATTTCCTTGTGAAATCCTGATTTTTGGGGTATTCCTGGTACAATTCCCGGGTGGACGATGGAGATTTGGGACCCACGGCTTTGTGCGAGGTCACACGAGCTCTGCTCCGAGGGGGTTGGCTCCGCGTGGGAGAGGAGGAGAAGGAACTCGGATTCCCTTGGAGAAGGGATTCGAATTCCGGGGCTGAGAGGGGAAGCCGCCAGCTCAGGGTGATTTTGGGAGCTCGAGGCGTCGTTTGAAGGAGCTCGAGGCGTCTTTTGAAGGAGCTCGAGGCGTCTTTTGAAGGAGCTATTTATGCTCCGCTGGCTGGCGGCAGGAATCGCTGTGGGTTTCATCCAGCTCTCCCTTCCCCCACGGAAAAGCGGGATGCGGATCCCGGTAAACAAATCCTGCCTCATTTTTGGAGCTGAAACCTCTTCCAGCCCTCGATTTCCCCAGACACGAGAAGGGGCAGCCGGGTGTGGCCGGGGACAGGGGACATCTCTCGGTGACGGATCCGGAGGAGAGCAGGGAATGAGGCAAACCCTGACCCCCGGGGCCGCCTCCTGCCGTGCCCAGGTGGGGCCGCAGCGGGAGGATTCCAGCTCTGGAGTCATCCCGGCTCCTCATCCCGGGATAAATGAGCGCACACGGGGTGTTCCTGCAGCCAGGCAGCTTGAAATCCCTCCAGGAATTCCGCTGCTGGGAGCGGGAGAGGATCCTACGTGGCTGGGAGGGGGTCACTGCCAGCTCTGCTCCGGCCGGGACAGCAGCGACCAGCAGGGACCAGTAAGGACCAGTAAGGACCAGTAGTGTCCCCCTTTTGCTGTTCCAGGGGTGGCCCTGAGGCCACCTGCTGAGCCCCGGCCGTGTCCCCAGCCTGCAGCAGGGAGGGGACGCCCGGCCTGGCACGCACGGAGGGCACGGAGCGCCCTGCCCTGCCACCGGGGCACCCTGGCACGGGGCAAAAAGAGGGATTGGGGTGGAGGCAGCCGGGCCTGGCTGCCTGGATTTCTCCCTTTTTTCCCTGCTTCCCGCTCCGTGTGCTCGGGACGGGATCCTGCGGGATGCTGAGTGCCACGGGGAGCTTGGCAGGGGCACAGGAGTTTCTCCTCCTCCTCCTGCTGCTGCTGCTGCTCCAGGGCTCTGTGCCTGCTCTCATACCAGAGCCTCCGGCTTCTCCACCCTCTTGGCAGCCCCTTCCCGGGGGCCCCTTTGGGGCAAAACCCCATCCTTGGGGGCAAAAACCCCATCCCTGGGGGCAAAACCCCATCCCTGGGGGAAAAACCCCATCGCTAGGGGGAAAAAACCCATCCCTGGGGGCAAAAACCCCATCCCTGGGGGAAAAACCCCATCCCTGGGGGCAAAGCCCCATCCCTGGGGGCAAAATCCCCATCCCTGGGGGAAAAAACCCATCCCTTTTTCTGATGCCCATCCCTGGGGGCAAAACTCCATCCCTGGGGGAAAAAACCCCATCCCTGGGGGAAAACCCCATGCCTGGGGTCCCCCCACCTTCCCCCGTGCCCCCCTTCAGTGACCCCAAAACCCGTCCCCATCAGACCCCGCTGTCCCCTTGCTGTTTGTGGGGTTCAGCCCCGGCTTTGGGGTCCCTGTCCCCTCCTGGTGTTCCTGCGCTGTGCCGGGGGCTGCTGGGATAACGGGATCAGTGCCTCATTCCAGGGATTTGGGGCCAGGGACTTCCACGGGGTCATCCCGGTGCTGCCGTGCTGGGCATGGAAGCAATTCCCATTTCCCAGGGGATGGGATGGGATGGGATGGGATGGGATGGGATGGGATGGGATGGGATGGAATGGAATGGAATGGGGTGGGGTGGGATGGGATGGGATGGGATGGGATGGGATGGGATGGGATGGGATGGGAAGGGGGGCACTGCCCAGCCTGGATGGACATCGGGGAAGGTGTCCAGATCCTGGAGAAGTGGGCATGGAGATGGCAGAGGGCGGGAAAAGTGGATGGGAAAGGAGATGGGCATTGGGAAGGGAGATGGGCATCGGGAAAAATTGGCGGGAGGGAAGAGGGGCATCGGGAAAAGTGGGTGAGATGGGAGATGGGCATCAGGAGAAGTGGGCAGGAGAGAGGGGCAGCAGGAAAATGGGCAGGAGGAGAGAGAGGCATCAGGAAAAGGGCAGGAAGGGAGATGGGCATCGGGAAAAGTGGATGGGAAGGGAGAAGGACGTCAGGAAAAGCGGGCAGGAGAGAGGGGAGATGGGCATCAGGAGAAGGGGGTGGGATGGGAGAGGGGCAGCAGGAGAAGGGGTGGGATGGGAGAGGGGCAGCAGGAGAAGGGGTGGATGGAGAGGGCAGCAGGAGAAGTGGGCATCAGGAGAAGTGGGCAGGAAGGGAGATGGGGCATGGGAGAAGTGGGCAGGAGAGAGGAGCGGCAGGAGAACTGGGCACCAGGAGAAGTGGGCAGGAGGGAAATGCTTCCCTGGCAGCTCCGTCTCCCCAAGCCGTGCCACCCCTGGCGCTGCCAGGCGCTTCCCAGGGCGCGGGGATGGAAATCAGCTTTTAAAAAAAAACCCGAATAAGAATAAAAACTCCCTAAAAAAACCACAAAAAAAAACCCAAACCCCGCCGAGCCCGACTTACCGAGCTGAGCTCCTCCTGTGCAAAGGCTGCTCGGGGCTGTGCCGCGGCACCGGCAGCATGGGAGGGTGGCTCCCGAGCCGCAGCGCCGGGTGCCCGCCCCAGATCCCAGATCCCGGATCCCGGAGCAAATATTGAGCTGGCAGGGCACGGGCTCGGCTGGGAATTTTCGGGAGTGACCTCTCCCAGCTGCTGCGGCTTTGCAGGAGAGACTGGAGAGCCCCGGGTGCCGCCTGTTATAAATAAGCTGCGATTTCTTTCCTCCCTCTCTCCTTCTCTCTCTCTCTCTCCCTCTCTCTCTCTCTCCCGTCTTTTCTCTCAGGAGTGTTGGCACTTTCCAGGCTCCCTCTGTTGAACGACTTAGCGGGATCGGGATGTTGTTTTCCAGGGCTCTCCTGCGTTTCTCATCAGGGAGCCGTGAGGAGGCCGCTGGCCACATCAGGGAATATCGGGTTTGGGAGGTGTTGAGGATGAGATTTTTGGGGAAAACGGGGAGTTATCCTTAAATTTTACGCCACCAGGATACTGGATTTTGGAGGTGTTCAGGATGAGATTTTTGGGAAAAAACAGGCAATTATCCTTAAATTTTACACCACCAGGATACAGGATTTGGGAGGTGTTGAGGATGAGATTTTTGGGGAAAAACAGGCAATTATCCTTAAATTTTACGCCAGCAAGATATAGAATTTTGGAGGTGTTGAGGATGAGATTTTGGGAAAAACAGGCAATCATCCTTAATTTTTACACTACCAGGATATAGAATTTTGGAGGTGTTGAGGATGGGATTTTTTGGGAAAACAGGCAATTATCCTTAAATTTTACGCCACCAGGATATCGGATTTTGGAGGTGTTGAGGATGGGATTTTTGGGAAAACAGGCAATTATCCTTAATTTTTACACTACCAGGATATAGCATTTTGGAGGTGTTGAGGATGGGATTTTTTTTGGGAAAAACGGGGAATTATCCTTAAATTTTAACAGCACCAGGAGGGGAGAGGTCGGTCCTGCTCCGACCGCTCCCCAGGAAGCCTCGGTTTGTGCAGTGCTGCCGTTAAATATTTGGGATAAACATTTCCATGGACGATAAGGCGGCAGCATCCAAGGTAAATAAATTCCCGACCAAAGGAGCCACTGTGACAGCGGGAATTTGTCTTGGGCTTGGCAGCACGGGAATGCCAGGCTGGCGTTTCTGCAGGCTGGGAAAATCCACCGTGGACTGGGGGGGGTCTCATCCATCCCCCCCTGGAATTGGGGGTCTCATCCATCCCCCCTGGAACTGGGGGTCTCATCCATCCCCCTGGATTTGAGGGTCCTCATCCTTCCCCCTGGAACTGGGAAGTCTCAATCCATCCTGCTGGAATTGGGGGGGGTCTCATCCATCCCCCCTGGAATTGGGGGGGTCTCATCCATTCCCCCTGGAATTGGGGGGGGTCTCACCCATCCCCAGAAATTGGGGCGTCTTATCTCATTCCCCGGGGGATTGGGGGGTCTTCAATCCATCCCGCCGGGTTTGGGGCGGGTCTCATCCATCCCCCTGGAATTGGGGGGAGTCTCATCCATCCCCCCATTGGGTCCCCCCCCTGGATTGGGGTCTCATCCATCCCCTGGAATTGGGGGGGTCTCAGCATCCCCCTGGAATTGGGGGGGTCTCATCCATCCTCCTGGAATTGGGGTCTCATCCATCCCCTGGAATTGGAGGGTCTCATTCAACCTGCCGGGTTTGGGGGTCTCATCCATCCCCCAGAATTGGGGGTCTCATCCATCCTCCCTGGAATTGGGGGTCTCATCCATCCTGCTGGGATTGGGGTCTCATCCATCCTCCCTGGAATTGGGGGGGTCTCATCCATCCTGCTGGGATTGGGGGTCTCATCCATCCCCCCAAGGCTGAGCCAGGGTGGGAATGGGGGGGATAGGGAAGGGGAGCATGTCCTGAGGGTGATCCATGGTTGGGAAGAGGGTCGGGGGCTCATCCCGGTGTCCCGGGGCTCATCCCGGTGTCCCGGGACTCATCCCAGTGTCCTGGGGCTCATCCCGGTGTCTCGGGGCTCATCCCGGTGTCTCGGGGCTTATCCCAGTGTCCCAAATCTCATCCCAGTGTCCCGGGACTCATCCCGGTGTCCCAAATCTCATCCCGGTGTCCCGGGACTCATCCCAGTGCCAGCCTTGCCCTGCAAATCTGTCACAGCCCCCCATTCCCGTCCCCTCATCCCCACCCCCGGCTCCCTGAGCCCTTTGGAGCCGGCTCTTCCCGGCTTCTCCAAGCATTTCCTCCCGCAAGGAGAGGAGAGGAAAGGAAAGGAGGAGCCCTGAGCGTCCCTTGCCCGGCTCCAGCCGCGCTCCCGGATCCTCCCAGGAGCCTGGAATTGCTTAGCGGAGCTCGGCAGGTGCCAGCTCCGCCCTCCGCGCTCCGTTTCTCCTTGTTTTCCATAGAAAATTCCCGGCCCAAACAGGGATCCCGATCCACCCCGAGGAGCAGCGGCAGCAGCAGGAGGAAGAGGAGGAGGAGGAGCAGGGATGTGAGGGGAGCTCGGTGGCCGGGCTTGGAGGGACACGCTGTACACCGGGGACTTGGCCAGAAATCCCGAATATTTGGGAAGGGAAATGTGCCTGGAAAGCACGGCCCGTCTGCAGGGCGGGAGGGCATGGAAAAAGTGGGAAAAGAGGGCAGGGAAAGGAAGGAAAACCCGGGGAAAGGGGCTGGGGGGAATTTTTTTGTCCCCTCCGAGCGCTGCGGTGGCGGCTGGAGAAGGGATCCACATGGAAGGGAAGGGCTGGAGGCTTTGGGATGATGGAGAGGATGGAGGGGTTGGATCCCGCTCCCAGGGAGCTGAATTCCCGGGAAATTGGTGTGAGGGCCGTGGCAGCCAGGACCATCTGCTGCTCCCTGCTCTGATGGTGTCGGAGCATCTCCGGCCAGCAGCTCCAAGGATTTCAGGGCCTGGAGGTTTTTCTGGAAAAGCAAACAGTGCCAGCTAGGTTAGATAAGGAATTCCAGCCTCTCCAGCTTCTGGAAGTATCCATGATCCGGGATACGCTCCCTTTGGAGCAGGAACCTGCCGTGGTGGCTCCCGGCAGTGCCCTGGGAATGCTGAGGAGCCCTCCCTGCAGGAGATGGCTCCGAGTGGTGCCATTCCCTACGGCCACGGCCCCTTTCCCGGCCTAAACCAGGGAATATCGGCGCGCTGGAGCTCAGCCCGTGTGTTCCTCACTGAATCCAGGACATTCTGTCCGATCTCATCCTGACCAGACCCGGGATTATCTCAGGGAAGGGAAAATTTTCCATCGG